>CM056996.1:47153485-47495985 GCA_029891345.1 Dryococelus australis
TAAACACACTTTTTAGAACAAAAGTTACAAAAATTCAAAATAATCTTGAGTATTGTAATTAATAGTGTGTACAAATTAAGTTGTTCCGATACTGATACTAAGTATCATTATTGGCCGATACTTCGTCTTTTTCCGATGTATCTGTATCGGGTATGGCATCAGGCCGATGCTTTAGTATTGGTTGTAAACAATGAAAACAGGTTATTACTTTCTTTAGGTACAAAAATGACAGTATTACTGTTTGTATACGTCTCACATAAAAGAAAAATTAGAACAAATTTCGTATTTACTTGTGAATAGCGCACCCTCTTTTCCCAAAATAAAGGGAAAAAATTCTGGGGTACCCGCTTTACACAAAAGAAGAAAGGGGTGTGCTAGCCATAAATTGTCCCGGGATGTTGAGTGATGTGGCGGAACTGTCTGTTGTCTCATCTCTCGATCGTACATCACTCCTTCCCCCTTCTCTCTCTTTCTCACCCAGCGACCCTTCAGTTACGTGTAGGTCGAATCTCTCCCCCCTCCCCAACTCTTAATGACATCCTTTCATGCCACAAAACCAACGCTGCCGCGTGTTTACGTCCCCCTTCCCCCATCTCCTTGTAATAACACCCCGATAATATCCAGTCGATAATTCTGCCATCCCTCTTTGTTTTCATGGCAGAGGCTAGCGGAGCAGTGTTCGTCGGTTTGGGTGGGAGTGGGGAAGAGACGAGGGAGGGTTTGTGTGTGTGTGTGTGTTTATATATATATATATAATATTAAAAAGGATAAGGGTAGTGCGACATTCTAGCATGGCAAAAAAATAGAGCGGGTCACTGCTAAAAAGAGGAAAAAGAAAAATGAAGTTGGAAATTTTGAGTAGGAGCAGGAGGGTTCCAGAATTTTTTTTATTTTGGCTTTTACGCCCAAGTTATTTAATTAAAGTATTTTCCAAACATAACACAATCGCCACACATTAATGTAAAATAGAATAATTTGTTCCGTATTTAATAACATGCGCCACAAATTTTCAGTGCAATTTAATTTTTTAAAATTTTCCTGGGACTTGTTGCAAAAATTATGGTGCTAGCTATACACGTGCGCTCTGTACTCAAGTAAATACAGTATGCGTCGCTCAAAATAGTTGCACCTAACATCACTTGTATGTCAAAGCAAATGGTTTCATGTAGAAATGTTATGTGAAACATTTTAACAAGGAATTATTATATGTAAAGTTGTTTTCTTTTGTGTTTAAAGATTGTTTTATCCGGTAAGGTTGGTGTTTCATTGTATCTCGCATAAAATTTAACATGATTTTAAAACTTAATATTTATTTAACTCAAAGGGCGGCATCTTCGTGAATAAAATTTCATGCCCAAAAGCATATACTCTGCCACTTGTCAGCAAAAAATTGTGTGGACATCGAGTGACTTGTATTAAGTGTTCATTTTCAGTAACTTCTTGTGGGGAAATCGGAGAGGATTTTAATTAATTAATTTTATTACACATGCATCTTTGAATAAACATAATATGTAAGTTCCTATTTGAAACCTTGTGCCGTTTAATAATGGGTAAGTAAGCACCGAGCCGTGTGCAGTGTAACTCAAGACAGGGAAAACCAGAGGATGTGGTTTTGAATGATTAATTATTAAAGACACTGGAGAAATAAATTATAATTGCCTCGTTTGTGTCTCAAATATACAAGTTTTCTTTGCTGTTAAGTGTGATTAATTACTTTAAAAGACAGACATTTGCCACACATGTACAAGGTGTCGACAACAGGTAACTGCGTGAAAAGGTCATCCCCTCCCCCCTCTCTCTCTTAATGGCACCAATAAACTAACAGACATGATACTGCCCGATCGATAACCGATAACTTCTCCGTGCGCTCTTAGCTAATAGTGTGCTTGGGACATTTAAAATTTGACTTGCATTTGGTGTCATTATTTGCATTTTCGGAGGGTTTGAAAGTTTTAGCTCAGCTTGCATTTTGTGTCGGAGTTCAATAAATTTTATACAGTATTTTAAGACATTATTTATTTATTTGAATGAGTCTAGGAAAAGTGTTTTAATATATTATCAGTAATACTTTTTTTAAAATTCAGTGTGAAGGGCATTGGTATCGGGGTAGTGGTATCGGAACAACTCTAGTTCAAATATAGTTTATTAATACTGGTTTTGAAACTTAATATTGATTGAGAAAATTGCACATAGAACAGTTTAATGTCCGATTATCTTTTGTAACTTGTATTTTCACTGGACTGTCTACAGATTCTTAGACCCTTGTTAAGTAAGAGCAACCTGGCACTTGTAATAATTTTTCTAATCTGTCCCCTGATTTGTAATTAGGCAAATATTGAGTCAAAATCTCCCAAATATAATAAGTAAGCTACTATTATGTTCAATAGTTCGTAAATTATTTACAAGCTGGTAGATATATTGTGAAACCTCCTTCGAAAGTAGTTAGCTTTTTTTTTTTCCCTGCTGTTTCTGTACAATTTTCTTCAAGGCACTTAGAACATTTGGAACTTCTTGTCGCACTACTGGTTTCTATGGGACTTTCAGCAGTGACCCTATTATTTTATTGGCGAAAGGTTTGATGCAGGGCTCTTGGGAAATTTTTGTTTATTTGATGCATATGTACACAGCACTTCAAAGAAGCTGTTTTAACCACTTTGTAGTACTCTGGATTGGCGTTTCTAATATGAATGACGTCTTGAAAGAAACTCGATTGCCCTTGTACAATGTATGTGTTCTTTTCGTAGACCAGCACATTGCATGCACATTTAATAGTATCGTAGAAAAACAAGTATTTCAAGCACGTCAAAACTCATTTCAAGCATATAGTAGAAGCGGGGTCCTTAAATATAGTGAAAATTCCAGGTCCGATTTAATACTGAAAGTAATTAGAAAAAGCAAACAAATTTACTTCCAAATTATTTGAATGTAAGGAGCGTGTACATCATATAAACATATACAAAAATGTTAGCATACAAGTTAATTAGTGCTTGCTTCAGCTGGTAAATGTTGAAGCAGTACGGGTTTAAAATTATTTAAACACCACCTGATACAAGGGGAGGCTGTTCCTTATATCATAGGAGTTGGTGGAATGCCGCGCCCACTTGGGTGGTAGGTTAAGGTTTTGATCATCTGTTACCAACTGGGGTATGCTAAATAGATTCAACATCTAAGTAATCACCTAGGAGAAGTCAAACGTCCCAAGCCTAGCTGTATCTTGCGGGTTGCTTCCCTCGTCGGTGGGTGAGATTATATGGCGAGTTTGCTGGCTGTGACCTGGGGATTGAGACCCTGATGAGTGTTTTTGTACATTGGGTGTGTACGAGTATTGGTGGTGGCCCTCAAATATCTTGACTTAAAAGCAGAAGAGACTATGCCCCGGGGAGCTAATCCCTTTTGAGCAGAAAGCCAGTGTAGATTGTAGGTCATGTAGGTTTCCAGGAGGGGGAGAAGTCGTACACTGCAGTAGGCATAATTTTCCAATGGGTTACTTGTGTGGATAGAAGTGGAGCTCTCCTTTGCTCCATTGACTGTGCTGTGGCAGCCGGCTGTTGAACAGCTGTCAGATTCTGGTTGTAACAGGGACTTGCTCATACTGCTTGGAAGAAGGAAGGGTAGGGCGAGGGGTTATGGAGTAAGGCTGTGTACTAATATGTGATGTCTGCTGGTTCTATTCAGACTACTGAGAGTCCACAGTGTAAAAGTAATAAATAGTTATATGGCAGTCTGCCCTTTACTCAGGAGGGTAAAGTAAATAATTTTCTAAGAGTTACTTAATTTATTTATATCCTCTTCGAGAGCTTTAAGTTTTCTCTCAAGGTGATTATTCCGCTCTTGCAAGGCCGTTAAATGGTATGGCAATACAGACCAAAACGGTACGTAAGACGAGGCGGTTATTGTAACGGTCCCACTATGATCGTCTAGATACACAGCTATGCCCAACGTGTCTCGCCGCATAACTCCTAGTCTTTCGCTTGCCCGAAGGGTTATACAGCCGGGACTCGTAGACAGTCGTAATATCTGGGTGTAGTCAGTTCCTAGTGAAGGTCTCCGCCAAAATTAGCCGATGCAGTACACTGAGCATTACCGTGGCCAAACTCGGAATACTGCTTTATGTTGTATTTGCAGTGCGGCTAATTTGTGAAATCGGTGTTGCCTTACATGTCCAAAGAAATAATAATTTAATTTAATTTACTGAACTCTCATAAATTTGGGGGACAACAAGGTGGCTAATCTCTAGGATTGAGAAAGGTCCTAAACTTGAATTGCAATAGGATTTTTATTACAATTATATAAATTGCAAGTAAAGAAATGCAGTGAAAAGTTTTTAATAATATTATGTTAAATAAATTTACACTATGGAGGTGAAATCAAAAGCAGTTCAGGTGGAGGCAACCTGATTTTGTTACTATATTTTAGCGAATGAAAGATTTGAAATTAAAATTATGCAAAAGTTTACTAAGCTCTGGGAAATCCTAACCTTAACTATGGGTTGTCCAGAGGGGGCCTGTTATTGTAAAAAGTTCTACACCTAACTGGTAAAGGTGGCCGAGCTAAGGCCTTATAGGTATATCCTTAAGGGACATTGCTGGAACCTTGATTTACCTGGAGAGATGAAGGGGTTAGGAAGGTTAGGTTGAGGTTGGGTAGCTACTGGCGGTGAAGACGGCTCAGGAGGTTGGAGGCACTTTTAGAAGTAGAGACCCTCTGGAGCAGGTGGTGTCGTCGAAGTTCACTCGCAGCTACCAGCACTACAAAGGGCTTCCAGCCCGTGTCAGGATGCCCCGGTATCCACAGCCAGGCGCGTTGTAAGACAGAGTTGCAGCTGCAGTTAAGCGATTTCCACCTTTGGTATCACCCTGTGCTTTTGCAGTCTCGAGGACGATAAGCAACTTGTGGGTGACCCCAGCCTTCCCGGTCGGGGATGATGAGTAACTCCTGAACCCTGGTTGGCGCTGCCTTTTACACTAATTTCAGCCGACCATAGGCACTCGGAGGGATGCGTGAAAGCTAGCCCCGCCTCTCGGGTGGAGCTTGTGATGTCACATGCATGAGTGTTGGTGTGTGTCTTGCCTGTCGCTCGGCATGTGATGTCTAGTTCTCTGGTTCATAGGCATTTGTGGAGGCAGTGACTCTTAGCTGATTGGCTTGCTTCCTCGAGCAGTGCAAAGTTTTAAAAGTGCGCACTCACACTAACTGGTGCTGCGAAGCATAGCAGTGTTTCATTTAGGCAGGGATGATGATCTGACTGCTTCTTAGAGATTTGGCTTGGTGGTAAAAGCTAGGAGCACAAGGTTGGAGGTGTGTTGGAGTCTTTGTCAACGTCTGGAAGTCCCCCGTGTCCTATCCATTATCATGAACGAATGAGTTGACTTGCCCATAGAACTTTGCCATTATTCAGAGTGGGCGAAGTTGTACATTTGGAGAGTGCTTCTAAGCGCTGAATAGCGTTGTGCGTCAATTGCCCCTCTCTTCTGACAGATTCATGTGCCTGTCGAAAGTTGTGATGGGTAAGTGGTGGGATCTGGCTCAAGGCTCATGCGACTATACACGTTTGGTTCTGTAAGAGCAGCTATTCTTGCTGCGCGTGAGTGGATTAGGAGTGTGGTGTAGAGAGGTGCTGATATTTTCCCTTCCTCCGCTCGTGGACATGGAGTTTGCTTTTCTCCTTCTGGCATGGCAGGTTGCGCTGTCTCATACATGTGCTCGTTCCTTGTTTAGTTCACTTCCCCTCATCATGTTTCTCCTGCTGCGGCATGTGTCTGCATGAGCTGTAGCAGACATCCCGCTTCTTTCGTGAAGAGGCAGGGAGAGGTAGTGGAAGGGCAAGGTCATGCTGTGTGAAAGAAAAAAACTTGTTTGCTGCTATGAAGTTTTTCTGCCCTATCAGGAGAGTTCGCGTGCCTTCCGTTTGTGGTTGCTGGTTCAGTGCACAATGTTGGCAAGGGAATTATTTCTTTGTTACATCTTTTAAGTTCCACTTGAAATTAGGGGAAGAAAGCATTTAAATCATAATGACCTCGTGCATAGGAACGGGGTACAAAAAAAGCTAAAGTTTGTCGCTGGGAAAAGATTAAAGTTTACTTTATTTCGTTGAGCCTGTGGTTTATTTGGCAAAGTTGCTTTGTGTTTGTATTTCCTTCCGCAGTTTTAATCATTTCTCGTCCTGTAAAAAAGAAGTAAGAGTATTATATTGTTAATGGGGCATCTTGATACTTAGTTTTCATACATTAAAGTAAGTACGCTTGCTACTTTTAAATACAGGAAATGTGTGTATGCAATTTTTTGGAATGGGTACCTCAAAAAAAAAAATTTTTATGTGTGTTTCATTAGTAATGAGTAGGAATACATCATTTGACACTGACACATGATGAAATCGGTGCTAGGTAGAGTGCACTACAGAATTACGACTGCCCCATCCGTGATGGTTGGTTTCATGGGTAAGTGTGCCTTCAGTACTGGAGGCAGGATACTGGGAACACTACAATGTTGACACGGACTCAGCACTCCTTCAACCTCATGCTTCTAGCTTGTACTGCTCCCCTGCGTACGCAGAAAACCATCACATCATCTTGCTTCCCACACACAAGTTATTTACTTCAGCTCGCTCGCCAGCAGAAGTGCAGTTCAGTTCGACTTTGGCACCGCCGGAGACGTGGCCCAATCACAGAGGGTCACAGCCTACTTGAATGCGCTTAGCTTGGAAGTTATGCTCTCCAGGCACGGAGTGAAGAGGTGAGATAAAGACATCCACTGGTCCATGCATATGTCACAAGCTCCTCGCGCCTGTCGAAGTACCGCTGATTGTCAGATCACTATAAAAGAAGAGCCAGCTCACAGTTGTTCGGGGTGGGTGGCTCACCAGGCACTTATCCACTCCTGAAGAGGCTGCAAAGGCCAGAGTTGGATATTGTGGCGGTAACATAGTCTTGCATCGTTCTGTAGGCTGTGAAGGCAGAGGGCATCTGATTTAGGACCAGTAGTCCTACGCCTGCATTTCTAGGGGCTATCTTCCCCTGAAGGGCATCTTCAGCAACACCTCTAGTCGTAATTGACCGCGAGCACCTCCTACATCAACCTAACCTCTGCACCGTCCAGGTAACCCCAAGGTCACTGCGACATAGCCCCCCCAAGGCCCTAGCAAGACCACTGTACCGCTTGAGGATAGTAACCCAGTTACATATTGTGAGGTCCGTTCTGGATAAACCCTTATAGTTTATCATTTATTTGAACTTCTAAATTTCTTTAAATTGAATTAATTCACCAAACAACTGACTAAATATAAGTGTACAGGTAGCCTTCGCCTGATTTGCATTGAATAATTACTTTTTTAACTTCTGCAGTTAATTTGTATGCTATATAATGGTAAAATAACTTATGGTAGGAACCATTATTATTGCTATACTGTAATTCTTTACGTGGTTATATTAAAACTATGCTCTTATTGAACTTTTGTGCTTCCACTACATCACTTATGTGTTTGAATCAAAGTAAGCCACTGGTAATTTCTCAATTATCTTTACATTTTAATATTTGGCTTCTTAAATTGGTATGTTAAGCGATTCCAGTTACGGTATCAGCCAAACTGCAAATACAAGTAACACTGAATGGTATTCAGAGTTTGGCCAAGGTAATACTCGGAGTATTGCAGTGGTCAATCTTTGGGGGAGTCCTTCAGTAGGAACTCTATATGATTTGGTATTTTGGCTGCTCCTGTGATTTGCTGAATAACCCTTCGGAATTGTGACCAGACGTGTCGTCTGGTTTAGTCGTTTGTCTGGACATACACTGTAAGACCGTTCCTTATAACCGACTTCATGGCATCTACATATTTTCTTATTTGGCTATTTCAAATATTACTGGAATTACATCACTAGTTCGGTTTTGTGCCAAAAGCTTTGAACTTCGTTACAGAGAACAATCTTAAACGGGAACTTTATCAGATAGAAAGAGAAATACTTTATCAATGTAATACTGAACCACAAGTAGGCAGCTTTTATTTTAATTACCAATTGGGACACATTTTTATTGAGAATTTATTAACCTTGCATAAGGGCATAGAGCCGTAAGTACTGTCCCCTGAATACACAGCTGTCTCTCTTATGACCTATGCACGCAACCTTCAGCAGTCTGAGCACCATCCAACCGCAACCAGAGTTGGCTGCGGTTCCAAAGCCTGCAGTTCCTGATGTGTTCTTCGTACTGTTGAAAACTTTGTTCCATTACGTCAACCTTCCCAACCCAAAATCTACTCTGGCACCTTGCCTAAGCTGGATAAATATTTCCCTCTGGGCATGTATGCGAAACTCACTTTTAAGAGATTGAGGACCACCCAAACTACTTGCATAAGCACTCGGGGGTACTAGAGTACATTTAAATTCAAGGTATTCATCGGAGTTAGAATTACCAAAGCCCCATATGCCACAAGTTAAACCCTCTAACACCCAGCATGGGTCTTGTGTGTAGTTTTCCTTAAGGCGACTCTCTAGATGTCCTTTTGTATTAGCATCTGAGGTTTGAACGCTCAACCCAGTGACCATAGCTGGTTGGGTCCTTCGCCAACAGTGTCCAGGTACTGGGTAGTTACGTGCATCAACAGACATGCTAGTCTGATTGTGGTAGCACAAACATATTACGAAGAAGTGGAACGAAGCTTTGAGTGCGTCTAAACAAACCCCGCAGGCAGGCCGAGTGCACAGAATATTACGACTGGAAACATGGCGAACGTGGTCTTCGTTTTTGCGACACTGCACCAGCAAGACGTCCAGAGATGGCATGCCGTTTGCCGCCAAAATGCATGCGTCTATAGTCTTCAGCGTACTGCATCGTGGACAAGATGAAGTCGGGCCATAGTAAACTAGTCAAAGAGTGGCATTTTATATAAACAATTGATAAAATGGATCTATTATCTATCACAGCTTAACAAGAGCTCCTCCGATGTAACAAGTAACTAACATTCTGTAACGAGTGTTAAAACCTACTGTAACAAGTTTATTTTGAAATTGAGTTCGCCAATCGGCAGTGAGGGGCTTAACGTCGCTTGTCATCAATGTGGAGCATAGGTGGCAGGTATCTCAGACTTGGTCACTTCGAACCTAGCCAGCCACTCCCTGGGAAACCAGTTACAATGTGGGTCAGAGTAGCCATTAGCCCAGCTAGTTACCTAGGAACCCTTTGTTGTGTATGGGCGACTCTTAACATTGTCACAAGAGAGATAAATTCCTCACCCTCCCAATGTGTGTCACATAGAGTAACAGCATGGGTAATTTGGCACCTAATATCGTAGGGAGAAATGTGCACCATAATTTACTAGAGAAAGTGTGGCTATGCCAACCAACTCTCCCCCCCTACCCCTCCCTGAATTAACACAGCACACATTAAGCAGATGCTAAACAGTCGGCACACAGTCGATCTCTGGAGAGAGCAACTTCCATTGTACCTGTCTTGGGTATGAAGAATCGTTTCAAGCTGTTGAGGAGCTAGACTATTGCTGTGTGCAATGTCAGGACCAGCGGCTAGTCTGGGACATCACAGATGCAACAGAACAGCATCTGCATCTTAACGCCAGGGTCACATGTGTTTCAGTGTAATGCAACGCCCGTGTAGAGTGTGGTTTAAGGCCTTTTTAAATATGTTAGTAAGTGTTGATTGTTTGTTTATTTTTTTGTCAGATGTGTAATTCTCCTACAATGCCACTTTGTCAGTGTCTCAGTGTTCTTTAGTGTAATTTTGTGCAAAGTGTTAAATGTAATCTGCAAACTGGTGTTCTGTATTGTGCATTCGTGCTCACATCACAATATTTATTATTCGTATCAAAACAGATACATATTTTCTAACATCTAAATGTCATACATGTCAAAGCTGGTGGCCATGTACCACTGTTAATATTTACTATTTTACGTTTTCAGGGTTTGTGTATTTTGCTAAGTGTTATGTCAGTGTGTCATTTATTATTCCCATGTTACCTTGTGCCACACGTAAGTACAAGACCAAAAGTTTCCCTTTTTATTTATATTATTATCCATTACTGTTCTTATGTTAAGTGTGGTAGGTTTGTTTATTTAACATGTTGTCAGTTTGGGCACGGGAGACACCGTTCTTGAAACGGCCACACACAAAGCTGCTGTGGCGAGTGTAATGTTTAGTAATAAAATTTATAATTACTCCAATCAGCTTTAATGAATATTAAGAGTTCTTAAAAATGTTATATCTATTTAAATAGTGTTATACAATAGAAACAGTACCATCCAGTATTGGAATACTGACCTTGTCAGTTACGTTCCGTAACTGTGCACTAAGATGGACCGGTGTGCAAAGACTATTAAATATATGACCTTTTAACATTGTTTTCAGTCAATTAAAGATGGACTCGCAGACTTTAACAGAGATAGAATGCATGTAGCCACAAAAAAGTTTAAAAGGGAGAATCCCGATGAAGACAATATTACGTGTTTATCCATAAAGCAAGTGAGGTTATGTTGCCATGGTAAAACAGTCCGGTTGAACCGGAATATTTAGTTATATATTTCTGTTGTGTATAATTGTACTTTGCTAATAAGGGTTTGTTTAATTGTCATCTCTTTGGCATTGAAGGATTCCTATCATCTCACTGTATTTAATTCATTTTATATTAATTGTGTCATGTGAGAACTTTGGCGGGAGTGTCAACCAGTGAGCGGCCACCATGCCAATGAGAGGAGTAGTAGCGTCTTAGACCTTGTGACACGATCGCTATGTCGTGGTGCACCAGGAACTTCAACTTTGTTCTTTCAATCATCATGTAATTCAGTATATTTAACATGGCTTGCCGAAATATTTTTATTGTTTGCAGCCCAGAGTACTCGATCGCTCACACCTCGGTCTGTATTTTACACTGTCCAGACGTAGTGTACACCCTAATCTTGTAGGCCCTACAGCCAAGTTTTAAGGTTTGAGATCCCACCTAGCTTGAACAGTGGTAGTGAAAAGTATGTGCCCCGTTGGGGAACCAAGTATAATAAAATATGTGACATTAAATTACCTATGTCTCTGTAATGCATACCCGCCTGTCGGATACATAACATATTTCCCTCAAATTTTTTTCACATTTTGAATAATGGTGTTGGTTAGCCAATAATTACCCTTCAGGAATGAGCTGGTGTATCAGGGGGGCCGACATCCGTAACTAGGCAAGACAAAATGGAATTTAGTTTAACAGGCTACAACATCATAAATACTGAATTCATCAAGATGTCGGACATCGGGGAAGCCAACAGTCGTCGGCCAGCACGACCCAAGAGTTTAGTAAGTTTATCACAGTGCTCGCACCATGGGCTGACACAATTTTCCCTGGCAAATTAACATTCTTATCCCACCACACATCATTCCACCCATGGTCCAACCATGCCAGACATCAGTACCGTAGTGTGGTACAATGCATGCTAATACACAAAAGAAAATGTGTTACTGCTTTGTTTGCAAACATGTAATTCTTATCACAACACAATGAAAGCTATATGACCATCTTATATCTAATCTCGTGTACACACTTTGTGTACACGACACTTACCTTACATATAATACATTGGAGCTCTTTAATAAATACATCATAAAAAATACAAACATTACATTGGAACACTGCACTGTCAAACACAAACAAAAACACATGGTCACGAGGACGCTATGGTGCTCACTTAACAGATGCACTGTTACACAACAATTTATTTTTAAAAAGTCCTTCAAAGATAAACAAAATATTATATTGCATTAATGCACTTCACACTAGTGTACGGGATACCGGCTGGAGCTCTGGGGTCTTATTATATGTTTCGTCAGTAACTGCCCACACCATCATGAACATACTGTCTCGCAGCCGACAAAATATTCATCGGATCCAAAACGGTATTCAGAATTATCAGTCGTTTAGCACGAGGATGCAATCAGGTATCTTAGGCTTACCGACTTCCCCCACTAAAAAGCTAGACTAGCATTTGTCACTCTACGCACTGTTTACAACGTACCAACAAAATACCACTAGAATTGCTTGTTTTAAAATTTCACAAATCTATTGAAGAAACATTACATAAAGACACGACTATTGAGATTTATAATTTTTAGCTTGTAAACAACAGCAAATTATTACAAATATGAGTTTTATTAGAAAATAATAGTGTACAGTTTTCGTTCATTTGATGAGTAGTTAATGAAACTTTAGTTGGTGGCCATGTTGAACAGTATTTTTGTCCCTTTGTGATATATAGATGTTTATGAGTTTAGCAAACTATTTGTGTGTGTTGAAAAGTAAATATTTGGCCAAGTCTAAGTGGAGGAATGTTAGCAGATGTTAATTATAGATTTCATGTAAACCTGTCCTGAATAGCAAAGAAATTAACACGTCTTAAATCGACTAAATTAATATTCGTAACTTTGGTGTCTGTCGAAGTGTACTACAGAGCCATAGAAAATCTAGTGTTCAAGAGATTGCGAATGTTACAAACAGTAAATGTAATGTTTTTTTAATGAATTTGTAAATTGTTAACATAATTATTGAAATGCACATTGCCTGAAACACTCCTCTTTCCATATTTTTTGTAGTGAGTGAATAATATGTGTTGAATTGTCTATATTGTTAATTCAACGAGTCAAAGGTTAGCTTCGGGCAAGTATGTGTATTGCTGCATCTGAACAAATTTTCCATCAAAACAATATGCAAATTATAATGCCACAAACTCGTATAATAAGAACATAAAAATATTGCTATCTCATGAAAGATATAAAATAAAAGCCCACCACATTTCTGTTTCTTTTTTCCCTCGACAAAAAAAAAATAAACAGAACGCGAAAAATTTTACTTGGTTATTAAAAAAATAAAACAATTTGGAATGCGAAACCAGTTATAATATGCTACATTGAGGTGTGCTGAGTGTCCCGACTCACAGACCGTTCGCCGAGCCTAGCACTGAACCCCACACTACGTGCAAAACAAACAGTGCAAAGTTCGTGTGAGCGATGTGCCCGTTGCATGATGCAATAAGAGGAGAAACTGGAAACCAGTGCAAGTTAGTGCACAGAGTGCCAGGTGCAGGTAAGTACAGAACTGGGATTGTGAGTGCCAACAAAAAAAAAAAGGACCAAGTTAAAAAAGTTTGAGATGTTTTCAGGAACATTCCTAAGAGAATACACAATGCTTATGCCTTAGTATCAGCCTTATTTTAAAGAAAACACATAAACAGAGTTATAGTGTTATGTTTTTTTCACCTCATTTGATTACATAGTTCACGTCAGTTATTGCAAGGGTGTTATATTTTATTTGTTAGTTTCAAATGTCTTGTTAAATTGTTATGTTTAATTTTGAGAAGATAAGCAGTTATTTATGCAAGGGAGAGATTTGTTTTGTGGACGATAGAGAGTGGCACCCGCTTGGCACGATCCCCCACCCCTAGGTGCTGAAGGCACCTAACCGGCCCAGTAGTAACGACTGAGACTCACGAGGACAAGGCTGAATTGTGTGCGTCCGGCGGCATTCACATTTGCAACTGATCATCTTAACTACAATAGACTGAAATTTATTTAGAACAGTTTGCTTTACCCGGAATGCCTGCCCTCACCCCTGTGGTTTTGCATTGCCAAGGGGGACTTAAAACTACTGTAATTCTTTTTGACCATGTGTGGGTATTTTGTCTCTATCGCCCTGCTGGCGAGTCGAGAATTGTGCAAGTGTAAGTACTCTCAACTGGGAGGTTTAAATAAAAGGCACTGAGAAACGTATTAAACAGGACTTCGACATGTTCTAATTTGTATGACCGTAAGGTTCTTCAGGGCACAGACCCATAGAATAGAAACCTTTTTCTATGCAAGCATTAAGTGTTACATGACTTTTATTACTATTGCAAGTTTATCGTATGTTTGGGCATGTGGACCAGCCGATAGGCCACCCAGCAGTGCTGGTAATTATAACGTAATAAGTTGTAGCACCCACCAACAGGTTGCCGAAGAGAAATTAGTAAAACTTATTAAGCATCAACAGGAAGGAATCAGCAGAGCAGTGTAGATTTCTATGCCCTGGGTCATGGCCACATGGCACAGACATGGCTGAGACAGTGTCTGTCGCCCTGGGTAATACATAAATATCCTAACCTCAACTTTTGCCGGGAGTAAATTTCCCTTCACCTGTCCATGGTCCAGCCACACAGCATCAAATTATCGCCCTTTTCTGGGGCATAAAATCCATCAGTCTGGTTCTCAGAAAATTCTCCCCCCAATATGTGTATTTTCCCAAGTTAGTCCTTGTACATCCTTGTTCTAACCCTTAGAACCCCCCAACAGGAGAAACAATGAAGGATGGAACAAACAGCAGCATCGTGACGCCTTCCAGATGCCTGGGAGATGCTGGGAAGCACGCACATCAGTTACAAGGAAAAGCATGCAAAGTACGGAAGCTGACTGCCATTGCTCATAAATCGGTGAGCACACGCAGAAGAGGGACAAAGGAGAGCATGTGATGTCACACCACCTATCCCCCCCACTCCATGCAGGGCAGCTGCAGTATCGATTGGGCGGACCCGTACCACCCCTCAATGCGTGCAAAAGGGACATCTATGGGAGGGGGAAGCACTTACCCCTATTTGCTGCACCACTCTCTGGTACCACACATCTCCACAGTACATCACGTGGACATGTGTTTACAGGCATGTCGGGTCAGACTCAGCATAGTGCCACACCACCACTCTGTATAAGTGCATGCGTTCGCTACCGCAAGACGCAATACCGAAGTATGAACTTGGAACAACACACTGTCAGTGCAGCTGTACGACCCAACCAACCAGCCATGCTGCGAACAACCGTGGAAACAGTGAAAACAATTTAACAGAACAACAACCACCACCACTACGGTTAGACACAACCATGGAAGTGCAATATAGCTTAGGGCTTAAAAATGCAACAGTTCAATCAGTGAAAATTTCAGGCCCAATAAAATTGTGAAGACCATTGACACAAAATTATCACCCAAAAATTACAATCAACAAAGTGTGTGCATTTAATTATGGTGCACAGAACAGGGTATACCGCAATCCCTGTGTACATTGTGTTAGCAAACATACCATGAATTGTGTCTAAAAGCAGCAAAAACATCAACCATATGTGGACGGACTTTTCAGTGCTATGAATGCCACCATCGCAACAAACCAGCAAACATTTAAAACAATAAAAAAAAATATGTTGCGACCAACAACATCATATACACCACGAATTCCATCACTAGTATCACCCTTGCAATAGCAGGGCGAGCAGAACGCGATAAGGGCCTTGGAACGCGCCATGGCAACTTCAGCACACCTCACGAATGCGGGAAAAGAGCTGTCATCGCTCAGCTTACCACAACTGTCTCCCACGCCCACTGCGGCGAGAGTTAAGATCGCGCCACGTGGCCAGACATCCGAATCAAATACTGACCTAACCATGGCAGTGCACCCCTGAGCGCAACAGTGGACTAACTCGAAACACACAGCAGAGTTCTGCAGCGGGCAACGGGGATGCCGGCACAAACGTGGCGTCTGCCTCATTCTTGCAATTACTACCCAGTATCACGGTAGCACTGGCACAGTGGGAGCCGTATCAAGGTGAGGGCAGTTCGTCAGACCATCCCAGTCAGCAAGGACACTGTAACACAGGTTAGTAGAAGGGTAACTACAAAGCAAAAAAAAAGGAGTGTTCAAAGCCAGTGGACCAAGCGCTCTCTTGTGGACTAACACCAATTAAGCCTACACGCACCGCGTGAATGACCTTTGTACCATCTGTTGGTTTCTGCAGTGGTTTGATGGTATCTGTTTTGTTTTGTGTCATAATTTTTTGGGTTCTATTGGATTAAGAATGATTATATTGAATTCTGCTGTGTTTTGGCTGTGTTTGGTTGGTTTCTGTTGCATTGTAGTCAGTTTGTTTCTATTGTATTATAATAGTTTCCATTCGGTTTTGTTGTGGTGTCGTTTTATTCTTTCTGTTATATTCTAGTGGATTTCTTTGATTTCTTTCGTGTTCCATTGGTGTCTGTCGGTTTTTGTTACATTCTAGTCGATTCCAATGGTTTCTGTTGTGTCTTTTTGTAGTATTTTGTATTCTGATTGTTTATTTGAATTTGCTGTGCTTGGTTGGTTTCTATTGTGGTGTTGACGATTGATTTCCATTGGTTTGTGTTGTGCTTTATTTTGTTTGCATCTATTGTATTCTTCTTGTTTAAATTTATTGTTGTCTAGCATGTTTCTTGGTTTATATGGCGCGGTTTTTGTTGCATTTCCTATGATTACTGCACCAGCAAAGAAATCTATATAGTTTATCAAACTTAGTAATAATAACTGCATAGGCCTAACTGCCATTCAGAATAATTTCTTTTTAAACAATTTTGGTGATGTTGCGATAAGAATAACCGAATTGCAAACTAAAGTGAAACAACAGTGATAAAAAAGAGACCACATTTATCAATTTAAGGATACCACTAATCAATTCAATTTTGAAAAAATTAATCAGTATCGTGGAATTAAATATGCTAATATTTACTTGAAATTCAACCCCTTAAAAATTTTGCTTTGAGTTTGAGTAATTTATAAATAAATAATTAAGTAGCCTATTACATTAAATATCAATACATAAATCTTCATTTCTATAGGTCTGTTTTTTTTTTCAATGTGTAACAGAAACAATATATAGTTTTGATTTTTGGCAGAAAATAATGCCAAAACTATGGATATGGAAAAATTTTATATCATGAATATTTTAACACATATTGTGCAAACGAGAGGAGCTTATTTTCATATTAATATAATGTAGGCATAATATATTGAACTGGATGGTATCAAACATACATAAGAACAACTGAAATGAAAAGATTTCGTTTAGGTGAAACAACTTCGAGAATTACATACACCTTCTAAAAAGGCTGACTCGCATCTTTTTAGAAGGGGGGGGGGGGGAGGGAGCGGGGGAATTATTTTGAGTGGAGAAATTTTGGCGGTTCTTAACAATGATTTCTTGAGAGCCAATGATGGTGAAATTGGGTGAAAATGGATGAGCAGCACCAGAAAGCAAGTGCGAGGGAAATGGGAGATCCTCAGGAAAGCCCGTCGACCAGCGGCATCTTCTGGCAAGATTCCCACATGCGAAAATCCGGTAGTAACCCGGCCGGGAATGGAGCCCGGATTGCCTTGGGGGAGGCTAGTAGTCTAGCCGCTCAGTCACTGTGACCCCGGGGATGGACTGAATGTTAATAGAATAACATTTTGTCAACGACGACAAACCTAAAAAAGTTTGAGTTCTTTAAGCTGGAATAATATTTTAGATACTGTGGTATTTAATGATAATGTAAAGCAACTTGGAATTTTGAATAATGGTGTTGTGTAATAATTGTATTTTTAAAACATGTAATATATCTTACAATGTTTAAAAATGAAACAGAAACTACAATTGCACATACAGCAATACACAAGCTCAATTGTATACCCTAGACATATTGTGGATTATTATATGTTCTGTTGTTCTGAATTTATTTGACTTAATGAGGTACTGGGCTTGTTCACATTCCCACAATTATGCTGTTAGGTTAATCGGAAGTAGGGAACTTATTTGTAAACTATACATACTAACTTATAATTTAAAACAACTGAAAAACTACAATGTCTCGCCCAATATTAAAAACTACAATCTTTCTCACTCTAGTCAGACACACGGTAACTATTATTTTCAGGTCACCTGCTTTCAATGATTTATTTCACAGTATGTGTTAGGACTAACAAGAAAGGCGATATATAATGAGAGAGCTGGACCACCCTTCGTTTTTCATCTAAAATCAAGCTGTTATCACCCAAAAGAAAAAAAAATTTAAGCCAAAATCAAGCAATGTTCTCAACTGCTAGAAGCAGCAATTCCAGGTCCTCAAAAAACAAAGAAAAATTATGCAAAAGTCAAGTAAATTTTCGCATTTTTTATAAATACAATATATATATATATATTTGTTTTCTTTATAAAATTTGTACCTTATAAATAATCATACTAAAATTAATTAAAAATGAACAGATTGGAAGTTGCAGATAGCGATTCTGATTACAAATCTGATTTTAGTGAGGGATTTGATGTAGATTACTATTCTGATCCTGATTACTAGGGGTATCGATTGCCCCATTTCGTTTATGAAGAATCTGGTTATGACTCACATCTTTTAGACAATTTGGAAAATTCAGATTCAAATGTTTTAGATGATTTAGAAAATTCATTTGATGAAATGTGTTACTTTGCAGATGATGAATCTGATTGCGAAACGAAGTATTTTTTTAAATAAATTCAATGAAATCATCATTATCAAAGTCCTGCTAATTTTTTTAAAAACTGCTCCTATTTTCTCTAGGTCGTCACCTATTTCATGAAGTACATATTTATAATCAGTAAGTGTTAGTTGTAAACTTTGAAAATTTGAATGAAATTTATAAACTATATATTTAATATCTTCAGATGTATTATCTAATCTATATGAAGAAATGTTTGACCCACTACTGCCTTTTAAAATGTTTGTCGAACTGCAAGGCAACATAGGCACTTTTTATTTATAAGGAAAATATATTTATTTAGAATTATGAAAGTGATCTTATATTCGATCAAAAAATTGGAAAACTTTTAAATGTAATTACTCAACTATATGCTCAAAAATTGTTTAAAACTATCAGAACAATTTGTTGATTCCTCCATTTATTAATATTAAAATTTTATAAATCTTCAGTAATTTTTTCTTTCAAGTAATCATAAGTAAGATTCCTTTGACTAATTAAAACCAAATTACAAATAGTCTACTTCAATCTTTTTATTAAAATCAGCACTAATTTCTATGGTTGTTTTTTCTTTAACTAAGGTTGTTTTTCTGTAAGAACAATCAATAACATATAAAGGCCTTTGCCCCCAAAATTAATTGTAATTAATATCTCCATCTAAATTTCCAGTGGGTTTATAATAAAGTACATTATTTCTATAGCCAGTATCTAGTTAGGTTTTGAATTGATAAATCATTGTAAGCAAGAAATTGTTTAAGATAAACACACATTTCAATGTCTAGATTCCAGTTTCCTTTAGGAAAGAATTCATTTCTAGCATTATTAATATAAATATTTCTTACACTACAATGATCAAACATAGCAGCGTGTTTATGCTGTTCAAAACAATTTTTTCTATTAAATGGAAAACCTACAATTACAAAATCAGGCAAATCAAATTATTAAACTAATCGTTTATATCAAAGTTAAAAACAGTTGTTCCTTTAGGGACGTCTTTCTCTAGAAATTGCCAATAATAAAAAATAATAGGTTTTTTGGATCTTTGTATTTTTTTTTAATTGCAATGATCATGTTTTATTCATATTCAACAATAGGCTGCATAATTTCTAATTATACAATAACAATTTTACCAGGATCAGGGCGATACTTTGTAACTTTATCATCTTTATCTAAAGTTTCAAAAGAAATATACAGTTGTTATGAGATGATTTACAAAAATTAACAAACAAATTTTATAACCACCTTTCCAATAAACTTCATTGTTATCACAATTAAAACGACACAGATATCTAAGAGGATAGATTATTTAATTTGTTATATTACTAGTAACATTTTTAATCTCTATTATTATATCACTAGAAACAGATTTATCTAGATATAGATTATCAACACCTGTAAATTCTAAATAATTTTGTTCACTTAGTGATCTTAATAAAGCATTCATTTTTGTTGATTTTGTACCTGGATTATCATCAGCTTCAATAATATGTCCATGTTTTGGAATTTCTACTCTAGAAAACTGAAAAGGAAAAAAGTTTGAACAAACATCAATATTATCTGATTCATCATAGTATGCCTCAGATACATCCTTATCTCTCTTTAGTAAACTAAATTGCTCATTAACATAAGCATCAATTGGAAAAGAAAAGCCATCTCCTATGGGAATATAAAATTCGATTCTATTATTGCAAACATTTAAATTCCTCCTAGTTTGATAAGTTGGAGGAAAAGTCTGCCTCTCAAAACTCTCGATGTTTTTTAAACTCATTTATAAGTAATAATATTTATATATAAATGGCAGAATCGAAGGGAGTTTCTCGAGCTAAATTACTCATTGAAAGATATCAAAATATAAAAAAACATCACAAAAAAGAGTATGAAAAAAAATAAGAACTATTAATTGATGAATTACGAAATATTGTTAACAAAAAGTAGAAAAAGTAAGTGAAAAAAGAAAACAAAAATTTAATAACAGCATTATTTTCTGTTGCAATAAAAAAAATAGATTATCCACCGACTCCAGAAGAAATAGCTTTTGAAAGAGACCTGCTACCTATAGCAGGTGTTTCTACTATAAATCTCGGAATAGAAATTACAAAAAGAAAAAATGTTATTAGTGAAAAATTTGGTTTTCAGGGAGTTGGGGAAAATTTCTACATTGGTGATACATGGGTAACGATAAATAATTGTACATTATTTGTTAAGGATAAAGAATATTTTTTTAACTCCATGACTTTGTAATTTGTTAACAGAAAATTCACAAGTTGATGATAAGTATTATGAAAATTATGCAGAATTGTTAAAACAACCAATGCTGCATTCCAATAATATAATCCTAATAAAAAGGTCCCTTTGAGAGTAGGTTGGAAAAACAAAAAATAATAATTAAACCAATTTATGATAACTATATAAAATAACCACTTTTAAGAACAGTACCAAACACACCAGAAAAAAGTTTGCTCCAAGAACTCCTAGATCTTTAGAAGGTATGAAAAAATACAATAGTTTAATAATAGAATGTTAGAAAATTAGTCGATAGATTGTTAATTGTTCATGGAGAAGAGAATGCTGGAAATAACAATCATTACAATGAAAAACTAAATATAATGAATATGTTAAACCATAAGTTTTCTAATTTTGCTATTAATAATCCAGAAGGAATTCCTTATCTTATAAGAGTTTTAAATGTAATTTCACACTCATTTTGGGATTCTGAACATCATGGTAAAGGCATTATAAAATGGGCATTAAACAATTTAAATTTACCCGAAATGCATTTGCCTGGTTACAATTATTGTGGACCATTTACAAAATTTGATGAAAGATTGGAAAGAGACAACACAGGAATAAATAAATTAGATATAGCTTGTACACGATATTGCTCAGAGATATCATAAAGATTTAGAATCTAGGCACAAAACCTATAAAATGTTGCAAAAAGAAGCAAAAGAAACCATGTTAGATAAAAATACTCCAGTTGGGAAAAAAATGGCTTCTGCTGCTGTTGCCTCAAAAATGTTTACAAAAAGAAAATTAGGTTGGATATGTATATATAAGTTATTTAACTTTCGATATTCACTTTGAGGATTTAAAAGATTTGGGTATAGATATAGTTTTAACAGATGATCAAATTGTGAGAAAAATAAAAATTGAAAGAAGGCAAAAGTTTCAAATTAACGTTATCATTGCCAAGAGTCAAAACATCTTTAGGCGTACTTCGTGGTTTAGCCAGAGGAGCTAGTGCAATTTACAATTCTGCTGAATAAACAAGAAAAAAATAAGAAAGAATTAGAAGAACAGCAGAGAGATAATTTAGCATTGGAAAAAAGGCTGGAAAAGGATTAGTTGAAAAAGAGGAAGGCAAAAAAAATTTACTGCCATTATCTAATATTGATATCAAAAAATACACAAAACTATTAAATATTATGCATTTCAGAAGTGTTTATATGCTTAACGACTTACCGAAAAGTATGCACAAAAATGAATGTGCCATGGTTAATTTTAACATTTCAAAAAATCCAGGCACTCATTAGGTTTGGTATTATAAAGGGAATAATGATATTTACTATTTAGATTCATTTGGATGCAATATTTCTACTTATTTAATTAATTATTTCAAAGAACAGAAATATTTATTACAATGATAATCAAATTCAGAGTTTTTTTTCACAATTATATGTCAGCATCTATGTTTAATAAAATTGCATCTTTTTTCATGAGGATTTAAATTTCATGATATAATTTCTGTATATTAAATTGCAGATGTATTCAGGAAATCATCAATCAAATCTTTAAATTAAATTTCTGACACTAATGCCTTTGCTTTAAAATCATATGTAGATTCGCAGTGCAATTAGAGTGTTTCTATTTTACAAAGTAAACTAACCAATTGTTTGTTTTTACAAAATTTTATGTTCATTTTTTGATCACAGAGTTGTTAATACAGTTGATCCCAGATACAATAACTATGCAGTCAATAACAAATATTTCGATTAACAAATGGCTGATTATGCTTTAAAAGAAGATATAAATATACAATTCAGTAACACTATTACTGATTATATATAACGAAAAAACAATAAAAATCATGCACTAAAAGAGGAAGTAGATTCAAAATAACTACTATTGTTTCTGATAATGCATTTAAAAAGGACGTAAATTCGAAATATAAAACTATTATTTCCGATTATGCATTAAAAAAGGACATAGATTCGAAATATACTAATATTGTTTTTGCTTACACTTTAAAAAAGATGTATATTTAAAAAACAATTCCATTGTTTCTGATTCAAAAACGTGTGTAAATTCACAATGCAATTTGGGTGTTTCTGCTTTACAAAGTAAACTAAGCACTTGTTTTGATTATACAAAATCTTATGTTTCTTTTTTAGGGTATAGAATTTTTAATATTGATGATCTTGTAGATGGTAAAGACGTGGTCAATAAAATATATTTTAATAAATAAATGGGTGATAAGTTGCAAAATTAAAAAAAAGTCAGTTTTGATTTATTGTGATACACTTGTTAACTCGAAAATTTAAAACAGTAAGGTAGAAAAATCACATATAATTTATTTACCTGCAGAGTGGATTAAAAGTAATAATAATTTTCACCTAGATAATAATACAATTTTCTTTAATTTTTTGGCAGATTGTAATCTTTATAAAATTATTATTGTTAATTCTAATTTACCTGATGATACTGTGACTGTTATTAAAAGATCTCAATAAATAGATTACAGCAAGCCTTTTGATATTAACATAGGTGATATTCTAACATTTAAAATTAAAAAAACTAAAATGCCTGAATATGATGATGGTTTGATGGCCACAATAGCAATAGGACTATTCGTAAAGTGTAAAGATTGATTATTGTTTTTACTATTAAATGGAGAACACTTGGTGTTTGAAGTGTAAGAAGGACACTAAAAATATTAATATAAAAACTCAAAATACTGAAAAAGAATGATTGGTTCAGAAAAGTATATATTCAATATGTAATTTTAATAAATCGACACAAAAATTGTCAGAATTGAAGAGAAGGAATAATCAATGAATTATATAAGCCTACAAGAAGAAATTTAAAGAATAAAAGCAATTTTGTATGGTTTTGATGATTTATGGCAAATTGATCTTGTAGGGGTAAATACTGTTATTTGGAAAGGAATATCACATATAAACAATGGATACAAATATGTTATGACAAGTATTGATGTTTTTTTTTAAAATATGCATTTACTACACCAATTAAAGATAAAACAGCAAAAAATGTAGCAATTGGTTTAGAATCTATATTAGTAAAAAGAAAAATGTGTACTATTCAAAGTGATAATGGGTCCGAATATATTAATAATAAAATATTTAATGAACTTATGCAAAAATGAAACATCGATCATTATTCCTCTATTAGAGAATTGAAAGGAAGTGTTGTAAAAAGATTTAATCAAACAGTGAAAAATAACACTCGGAAGAAATTTTCTTTGAATGGAAATTATAAATGGGTCAATATATTACATGAATTAGCGAAAGAATAAAACAATACAAATCATGGAACTATCGCCATAAAACCCATTGATGTTAATAAGGCCAATAAAAAACATCAATGCAAACAAATTTTGTAGACATGCTTACTAAACCAAATATGCAAGCTAAGTACAAAGTTGTACATGTCCGTGTGAGCACTCTAGAAAAAAATTGAATATGTTTGAGCTAAATAAAATACATATAAATTTTTATGTCTTCCTCTAGTAAAGTAATAGGCAATAATGTCCTGATTTTCTGAAATAAGATCGTCAAATATAACTAGAGAGCCTCTACACATTTGTCAAAGGGGGCGTTTCCTTAGTATTATTTTAAAAAGTTTGCCATTTTTCTGTAATTTATTAGTATTTTGGATGCCTCATCGATATCACTTTGTAACAGAATATATTTCGGCTGGTTTAATGTTTTCGAGCAAACATACAGTTTTTATTCATCCTAGCTTAAGAATAAAATTAATCATCAAATTTGTTTTTGCAACTTTGCTTGGCCCGACAATTATTACTCTAATGTTATCAGGTAATAGTTGTCCATTATTTTTAAATTTCAGATAGTTCTTTGGAAACTAAGATGCAAACAACCCAAACTACTTTAGGCTGCTTTAGCAGTTTCTTTGCCATTTAAATAATATATTTTTTCATTAAAATGGATCTTAATGTATTCAAGTTAACTGCTAACAACTCTGTTCTAAAGAAGAAGATTCATTATGATATCGTCCATAGTGAAAAATCGATGGCTTTGGTCAGTTTTCATACAAAATTTTTAGCACTTAATATAAACAATAATACTATAACAATTGAAAAATCGAGCCCCATTGATTTTAAAAATGTAGTTGTAACTATTCCCAGGGGCCAATACAATGTTACCTCTTTTCGATTGGGCCATTTTCAACTAATAACATTGAATTAACATCAGATAGTGTGAAAAATAGAATATATATTAAATCTAAGTTTGATATTGAACTTGATCACTGACTATCTGATATTCTTGGCTTTGAAAGAAAATTAACTATTGAAAAAGACAAAATTGCTGTAGGCACTAAATTGTCTAATTTTAATCCAATCAAAACAATACATGTCCACTGTAATTTTGCATATTGAATGTTTATAAAGTATGGCAAGACTAACCATTTTTGAACTGATATAATTGCTAGTTTTCCACCAAAAGCTATGTTTGGTTTTAGAGATTATATAATTTATGAACTTGTGTAACCAATTTTCTATCAAATTAACAATGAAAGTTTTAATCACATTGTTTAGCAAATTATAAACAAAAATGGCAAAATGATTGATTTCGGTGGTGCTGATATCGATATTCTTATAGAAACTAAGTATATTTTAGATTCTCAGTTTCGATAATCGTATGGCATTGTATCTACTTTATTATCTAATATAATTTTCTTATAATAATTAGGACTTAATGGTATTTTATTAACTTCGATTGTATATATTTTGTGCTTTTTGCTTCTTACTAAATTCGTTGTTCCAAATTTGTATTCATTGTTCTAAATTTGTTTTTTTTTTCATTAAACAAGCAATCCTTATAATCGTCAAATTATATTTGCTTGTTAACTACATATTTCTTTACCCCTTTAAATTTTTTGTTCTCTTTATCATCAACTCTATATGCATACATTTTTGCTCGTAAACCAACCAATTCTTTAATTATTTTGACGTTACATTCATCTTTCATTTTGCCTAAAACTTATTATTTATTTGAGGCATGTTATATATATTGTTATTTGGGTAATCACTTGTATCAAATTTGTCTACCATTGTTTTCATAGCATCATAAAAATGGTCTGTTTTTATGTTATAAATATACGAATTGGTATCATCATAGCATAATTCAATTTTATTGTCATATATAGGTTTCACAATTTTATAATGAAAATCGTATATCAATTCTTTAGCCATGTCCAAAATTGCGATGTCAATGTAAACAGGCTTATTAATATTTATGCATGTTTTATACATATGTATAGCTGCTAGGTTTTCATTAAATGCAGTACTGTTCTTAAAATTTAAAATTTGGTTTTGCTATTAACTTTGCAATTTTTATTTGTTTCCTATTATTTTTATATTCACTCTGTTTCTTATATTTTCCATTGTTTTACCAAACACAGAATTATTCATGAGCTTATAATAATCTTTTTCAAAGTCATTTTTAGCATTACTTCTTATCTCTTTATTCAGATCTATATATTTCTTCAGCCAATCAGATGACTAAACTTTAATATTCTATGTATTTTAGTAAGTTTTAAACCATTCTTTATGCATTGTTTCAAATTATGATAGTAAATTACATAGTTGTCTTTTTTATGTTAAGTTGTTAGCAATTTGTATTTATTTGTTTCTGGAATTATGTTATTGTCGGGGCAAAATGGCAGATCTTTATGTAATTTATGTAGTTTCTTAGGCTATTCCAAATCAACTTCTAATATGAATCCAAGATCAGAATCATCATCCAAATTTAATATATGTTTGTTGTAAAAATGAAGTGCTGTATAATTCTCCCTTTCGAAACCACCATATGGTATATATTGAGACATTGTCCAACCATATATTATTAGCATCAAGATATGCTATATAGATGTACTCTTGAATATAATTAAAATCGTATAAATATCTGTTATTAGCTTTAAGGTATCGTTTGAAACATTGCGATGTTCCACCTCTTATTCCTTTTTCTATCATTAAAATCATATCATAATTGTGTAATAAATCTAGTGGTTGTTTGGTCATTTCTAACATTGCATCCCAAGATAATCCTGGTGCTGTTAAATACCACGACGTACCTAAATCGTATGAATTTACACATGTATTAATACAATTTTCAAACACATCTGCTAATAATAACATATCACTTTTAAAATATAAATCATGATTATTCTCTAAGATTTTTCATATTAAATTGATCCCATACAAGTTTTGCATGTTCATAATCATCGTCACTTATATCAGATTCGTTTAGTTTACTAAAAATTCGCTTTTTGTGGAAGACCAGTTTCGTCAAATTTTTCCAATTGTCCATATAATCATATGGATAAGCACCCTTTCTTATAACTAAATCTTTTTTATCTTCTGGAAAATGATTTTGTGTGTGTTTCATTTTATCTTTACTTAAATTTGATGGTAATTTATCTGAACTATTGGCCATAAATTTAATTGTTTCTATAAATTTCATTTTTAAATTTTCTGTTTCTTTTCCAAAAGCAATAAACACTTCTTCATTATTTGCTACTAAATCTCTATAATTTTTCATCATAGCCTAGCTCTTTAATAAATAAATGAGCACCATAGCCATTTGAATTGTGGAAATAAATTGGTCCAAAGTTGGGCAATTTTAATTGTAGGTTACAATTATTGCATACAGGATTAATGAATTTTCCAGTTAAATGATCATGATGATGTACTTTTTTTATTTTACTGTGTATATTCACATTCGCATACAGTACATCTTTTTGATTTTCTATGTAATATTTTTTCTTCTTTTGTTAGTGGATTCATTGGTTCAATTTGCGAATATATTTCACCAATTTCGTCTACTTCTGTTTTAATTTATTGTATAAAAAATAATGTACATTTGGACCTCTATAGACAACTTGTGGCTTATAATCACTATAAGCAGATACAATACAATAGCAAAAACCAGATGCCTTATGTAAATAATATTTGATTGTGTATGATTCTTCGTTTAGCTTTAAATCACTGTTATTTATTTATAAGTTCATTAGTAAGATTATACATTTCTTAAAGTACCTCCTTATAAGGAGATTATCGATATCAGCTTCGGTCAAAACTGAGTATTTTTGATAAGGTTAAATTTGCTTAATTCTCTTTGGTTTCGCTTAACTGTTGCTATTTTCTTCAATATTGATTCAAAATCAGCATAAATTGTGAATGGAACCTTCATTGTATGTTATTAATTTTTAAAAAATATTTTATCTCCTTTCGAAGGTATATGAACGCTTACTGCTTCATTTTTAGAGCTGACTTTAGTACGTTTATCTAATTTCTCTTGAGAATAAAATAACCGAAGACACATATCACATATATAAGTTTTACCATTATGATTAATTTTTGTGCTGAAAGCTGCTTTGATAAATCTTTAATCCAACAGTAATGTGAGTTTTGCCCAGCTGTGCCTGCTTTATCATAATTGATATAAAGTAAATTTATGTGCTTATCCTTTTTACTTTTTGTAAGCTTAACTGGATAAACTGTAGAGTACTTACCTTCAATAGACTATACATTTATAGTTACATCAGTTTGCTGTTCGGTTTTTGGTATATCGCCAATTTTAATATATTCATATTTATCTATTATATTGTCAATATTAAGGCCTACAATTTTATATTTAGTTACCCTGTCTGAATGTTTGTCTGGTGGAAACAATGCAGATTTTATTGCCCAAAGAAAGCATTTCTGAGCATCATTTTTAACATTTGTCCTTTTTATATAGGCCGTTCATGGTAAAGTGAGCACTTTTTTCTTTCGCTCAATTTGTATCCTTCCGCCACTTGTTAATATAAACCCTGCCATGTGAGTAATAAACACAGTGCATATATTCGCCATACCCAAAACCAAAAGTCCGAAGCCCCAATGAAAAGTATTTATTGATTATTATTATGTATGATGAAACAGTTTTCACTTCTTTATTGCGAGTGTGTAAAACTTGACGTTACATTAATGGGCGTTTTTCTGTATTTTACTGTCGTAGCTATACTCGTTATAGTGCGGCTATCAGATGCATTTTCTTACAGATACGGGAATTTGCGTATGTCTGGCAACATCGTACTTACAGTACGGGCGAGTGAGAGGGTTTTACGACACCTCAACTGCGAGGTCTTAGTGCCGATGAGGATGAAGCAAGTTAAATGGACGACACAAATGTCCACACCTTGACTGGGTTTCGAGCCCGGAGCCCCTCACACCACAGACTGGCGTGAAACCGACTACGCAACTGGGGCTGGTACGAGAAAGTAAGACGACAGACAAATTTCACGAGTTATTATGGTAAAAATACACAGATACTTTTGGAGCGTGTTTCTTTGCAAAAATGAAATGAATCACAATGCATGTGTGCTTAATTCTGAAAGCAGTTCGCAAAAAAATGGCTTGTATTTTGTACAAACAAATTTGGTAGGGTCTTCTTTGCGTGTTACTGTCCACAGATTTAACTTTGCAATATAGGCAAATGATTCAGGAAGAAGTTTTCCAAATTGTTGGCTAAAATTTCCCGTCCCGGGCGTGTCGTACTGGGACACTAAGCTTAAAGGCTGTTTATTATAAAATAAGCACTTTTGAAATCAACCTAAGAAAAAATCCACTGCTACTAACGCCATACATTTTAACGGGCGCACAGAGTGAAAGGCGCCCAGTAAAGTTGGCAGTGGTGGAGGGAAAGTAGTTCCATATCTTAACGTAAAATAAAAAGTGTTAGGTAATCATTTATGATAACTTAAATTATTTCTTTCATTTCCTGCTATTTTTAATTCATCGAAGTGTAAAAATGACCGACGCATTTTGATAAAACGATGAAGCTCATGGCAATGTTAATTTTCCATAGGGCGGAAAATACAAAACGGCCATACAAGTAGATTTTAAGCTTTACCAAAGGGGTCACGTGCTGTACACTGATGACAATCGATTTCTTTTGGGCAGTATTCGAATTTCATCTACTGTGTGTAACATAACCATTTTTAATTTCATGTTCGGTTTTCCCAATTTGCAAGTATGTCTCACAAGAAAACACTTTTTAATCATGGGATTATTTATCTTTGAAATAAATCTCTTTCTCACAGTTATAAGTCAGAAAAAATTTATATTTTGTCTGTGTATTTAAATGCTAAGGTTTAAATCTGGAAAATTGAACATACATGTTACAACGAAGTTATATCTATATTGATTTTATACTGTTTTTTTGTAATTGAAATAAAATAATTAAAACTTTTACTAATGCAAACTACACATATTCAGGCGTACACTAAAAAAAGGAAAGCAAACTAAATGTATACTTATATTTTATCTTTTATTGAAAATTTTTACAACTATACATGTGCGATTTCACATACAAACTGGTATAGAAATGTTTCTTTATTTAATATGTTCCTCATCGTCAAAAACTAACAATCGAATAAAGATTTGACTTATGTTTGAAAAAAATAAAAGATAATTAGTTCGAAATGAATGAATAAGATAGGTAAGACTATTAATTTTTTTAAAACCTGACAAAAAATCCCACTGATGGATTGAGCCAAACTTACCAATTGTAAATTTTTCTATGTATAAGTTCGTCACTAGTGTTAGTACATTTTATTATTTACGTACGCAATCTAATATTATGCAAATTAAAAAAAAAGTATTTTTAATCATTTGCCTAGTAGGCATTGCGCCCAATCAAATTAGATGCAGATGTTTGTATAGATAACACTAAAGTATGTGTGTGAAGATCTGAACAGACAGGTTCGTTCTCGCCTATACTCATATGTTAAAATAATGTTTCCGTTAAATTTTTTCAACCTAAATTTTCTCGTGGGCGATAATTGTAAAATAACATTTGTCAACATAACTTAACTCACATGTAAAATTACTCATGCTGTAAATGTAACTAACTCAATTATATGAACACTTTTTTTAGTATACCTTTGTTCAAGTATGGTCATTGAAAAATGGCATTCGTGTGTATTTTAATGGTGAATTTGCACATTAAACTTTCATTGTTCAAGTGGCACAATGATTTTAATACAGTGATACAGTAGGAATAAAATGCACAAATAGGCAATTAATATCGTGATGGTGTATTTTTACACAAATATTAAAATGCATATATCATTATTAGGGACAAGTGTTTTTCGCGAAAGATTTATGGCCATGCTATACTTCAATATCCTGCATCCACAAACCCGACTTTCTTTGGTTATTCGCTGCATGTCTGCGTAAGAAGACATGTTCTTATTTGACTGGGACAGTCGTAATAAAGTACTCTGATACTGAACATCCATGATTCGCCGGCAGATACTTGAGACATGTGACATTTAAAACCATCCAACTAGGAAAGTGCATTTTAACAAAAGTGTTTCGAAGTACAACTGGAATAGATTTCTTTTCGCGAAAAAACTCCTGTCCCTACCTTTTTATGTTGTACCTAAATTTGAATTTCTAGCAACATTATCATATCAGTTCAATTTTGCAGTTGTCTTTGAAAATTATTCATACCTAGGACACCCGAATTTCGCAAAACGATTTCGTGACCAGTTGTATTTCATAACACTTAACCTCAGACCCATATTTTTTATTGAACGGTTTGTGTTTTACGTATCTTAGTTATCTGCATGCGAATTACAGACTTACAATATTGAAGTTACCTAATTCTGTTTGGATAGTCAAGCAGAAAACTGTCTTCTCACAAAGACACACTGCCAATAAGAGAAAAAACTACTGGCACACCTGCAGGGTATTGAAATCTATAAGCATGTGCAGAAATCTTTTCGCGAAATTCTGGTGTCCCTACCCATGCCAAATAGTACGTTTACACATAAATTCCACGTGTAAATGCACATGTTTATTTTACAGTGTAACTCATTTCACATCGGATTGTGTGGTATTTGGAACATGTTTACTTGGAGATTTGTTATTGGTGTATAGTTCTTCACAGTGTAGCTGCAAAAATCAATCCCCCTCGAATGTAACTCAATTATATGCATCCTCAAATTACAGCATATCCTCAAATGAGTCCCACAGAATTCTCACAAGTCAGTCCATTATCAAATTTTTAGTTAGACACTCGACAAATTAAGTAGTAAAGACGATTCGAAATTTATAATCGTTTGGTTCAAAAATTAAACGATACTTATTCTTACATGAAGAAAGTGTTTTCTTAACTGTCTTATTTTTAAATGGTAAACTCACATAAAATAAAACAGCAACTTTGTTAAACGTGTCTTATAACAATTAGGGCACAATAAAATGTGACATTATTAAAAAAACATTCATTTATATAAAATGAAAATATTATAATTTTTTACAACAATATACAGTATTAATTGTGCGAGTTAAATAGAAGTAAATAAAAATTATATCCACTACACCAAAGTAATTACGTTTGTATTTTGTACGAGGTAACAATTTAAACCACACTTGTGTGTCTGATGTACATGTGGTCTATCCGTGGTTATTTCCAAACTTTTCTGACGCCCTTAAAAAGTTCTACTTTCGGAATATTCCTCCGCCTCATGCAAATATAGCTTGATCAGTAGGGATAAAGAGGGGGCCATGGTGGCTGAGCGGTTAGCCTGCTCGTTTCCCACCATGGCGATCTGGGCTCAATCCCCGGCCAGGTCACTCCCGGATTATCACATGTGGGAATCGTACTGGATGGTGTCGTTGGTCAGCAGGTTTTCTCGGTGATCTCCCATTTACCTCCGCTCTATCGTTCAGTTGCTCCTCCATACTCACTCAAAATATTATGTCTGATTTCATACTCAGTAGAATTTGCCTTTCAGTGATTCGTTGTTCTTAGGCTGTCAATCTCAATATGGGTACAACATACAGGAATGAAGTCTTAAATTTAAAGTTATAACCTACCAGGTGTCCTAATCATCTCTCAGAAACACAGTGCCCAGTCTGAGAGGGCTCGACTTTGCAGAACTTACCACCAGGATATTCACGCCAGGCAGGAACACAACATATTACACAATTTGTGCACTTAAACACTTCAAGAGAAAATACTTGAACTATTCAAAATAGAAAGTCAGGTATAAGTAGAAGACCATATAGATAACACAGGGACCAGCCACAGAAATAATGTAGGCGACACCACGGGATGTATCTTTTAGTCCAGTTACTTTATTGAGGTGCTTATTATTTTTAGATTAAATTTTGTTATTCAAATTTTATTATTATCTGGACTATCTCTAGACAAATATCCTCGTAGCAATTTGTAAAGCTAAAAAGAAAACAACACACTCATAATTATCATGTAACTGGCCGTACCTAGCCTTAAGTCCCCGGCCACGCAAAATTATGTTCAGACACTAAAGTTTTAAAACTTTAAATATTGTTTAAATTAAAAAAAAATATGTTCACTGCAAAATATATCTTCAGTGTGCCTAGCTTGTGGTGATTGAGAAATTACACTCAGGTTTGCCGTGGACAAATTCTTACATAGCTGGTTCAAGTTAAGTAGAAAATTTAACCGTTTTAGAACATGTCTGGGCGGACACTAAACAAATAAGGCACTTCTGTATTATTTACTACACTTATCTCAGCATGTAAATGGTGCTCTTGGTGTTCATCAGCTCTCAGATGTATTGCAGATTTAAATTGGGCCGAATGATCTCGTAACTGTAGGGCTTTCACATTCAAACCTGAGCGAATCGACATGGAGGAATGCCGCATTTCTTACATGTACGAATTTAACTATCTCCTATCAATTTACCTAGCAATGGAGTCCTACAGGGGCGTAACAGAAAACTGCGCCACTCTGCGTAAGGCAGAGTTGAACACATTCCGTTCGTCTTTGTTCACTTTGTCTGTTATTGAGTGGAAATAAACTGTTGATTTGAAAATGCTGGTTCCAGCAACTGCCCAAAGAGACTCTAACACAGCTGCTTCAACAACGTCATATTCCAGACTTGCCACAGGAAGTGACTTTGGACTAGTTGAGGACTTTAGCTCTTGGTTTGGCACGGGATCCTACTTATGGTGGGAATGCAGTTAGTGGTGAGTCACCTGCATTTTCTCCCAGTGTTGGTATACTTTCCTCAGTAAGCAGCTAACATGTAGGAACAATTTTGGGTACTATTCCTACTCTCAGCAGTTGTGCTGCAGTCGAAGTGGTAAAGTTTCTACAACAAGTTACTTTAATAGTAAAACCGCAGGCATTTTCTTTGCAATATATTTTGGGCATTTTAGTGGTTCATGTTCCTAGTGAGCTACAGCCTATTATCATTAGAGTTAAAGAATTGAGTTCACCTTATGGCAATGTAGTTAAATAAGTTTTTTCAATTTTTTGATAGTGAGTGTATTAATGACCATTTACAACACTTGTTTCTCCAACAAAATCAACAGCCAGGAGATACTTTGTTGACATATTTAGGCAAAATAGAATGTCTGGTTGAGATCTTAGGTTTGCCATATAGGGAATCTGAGTTTATAGAGAACATTATCGATCATGTGCTGCCGCAGTATCTGCCTTATGTATTATCAGCTGATAGGCCGAAAACCTTGAGTTCGCTGAGATAGTTGTTCCACCATGTAAACGTGCCCATGCAGGTGAAAAATTGTGAAGGAGGTGCCATTAGTGGGACTCATGCTTGGGATAAAAGATTCCCCAAGGCCACAAAAGAGATTTCTTATTTTAAATGTGGTAAACCGAATCACAAAGCCTACCAATGTAAAGTGTGCATGGTCCCGGCAGATAATTCTCAGACTAAGTCAGTGGAAAGGAGTAGATCTCCTGTGACGTGTTTTGGCTGCAGTAAGCCCGGTCATTTTAAGGCCCAATGTACTAATCAAGATCAACCTAAGTTTTCGCATGTCCAAACTGTAAGTGACTAGGATAGGGAATAATTTCTATAAGAATACGAGTACCAAAGGAAGGAACTGCCCTAAGCAAAAGAAGAAAATTAAGAAAATTCAAAGCCAAGGAATGATCAACTTACCATTTGTGCTAGTGAAGGTAGGTTCAGTTGAAGAACCCGCCCTGATTGATAGTGGTTTTTGAGTGTCCTTGATCGATCAGGCTTTTTGTAATATGTTGTTTAGGGAACATCCAATGGGCATTATGACTGTTTAACGCAGTGATAAAACTGTTTTTAGTCTAGCAAATGGAGGTTTGATGCAATCATGTGCTTGTTTGTCAATAAGTATGCATTTAGGTCATTTATCCTGAAAGAGGGAATTTTTCATTTTGCCACACTTAAGCCACGATATAATTTTGGCCATAGATTTCCTCCACAGCACTCGTGCCTATTTCAATTTGCATGAAGGTACACTGAGTTTTCCTTTTTGTAAAGAAGGGGTATAGTTGATGGGGCAGGAGGAATGTAAGCAGGTAAATGCCCTATATAATGATTTTGCACAAGAAATGCGAGAGAAGTTCCCATCTGTAATAACAGACAAACTGGGAGTATGTAATCAATATATGCATGATATGGTACTGACTGACAACACCCCGGTCAGGTGCCATCCCTATAGTGTAGGTCCAGCTAAGAGGCAAGCTTTTAAAAAAATGCTAGACCACTTGCTTGATGAGGATTATTATTAGGTGCTTTACTAGTAATTATTCGAGTCCGGCATTTTTAGTAAAAAAAAGAACATGGTAAATATCGGTTAGTGATAGACTACCAACGTATAAATAGAAAAATTGAACTAAATCCTTATCCTTTACCTAAAGCACACTGTGTTTTTAAGTTATTAGGGAAGGATAGGTATTTTACAGTGTTGGATCTGAATCAGGCCTTTCACCAAATTTAGTTGCACCAAGATGCACAACAATTGTTTGCATTTGTTACTCCTTTGGGAGTTTTTGAATGTACCAGAGTCCCTTTTAGTGTTTTGTTTGGGGCCCAGGCACTTTCTCATACTTTAGAGACCATCTTGTTGCCATATAAAGCTGGATTTGTTTTCAAATATCTGAATGATATTGCCATCTACAGTGAGACTAACGAGTTGCACCGGGAACATGTCACGTTAGTCCTAAAGAAGCTTTTGGAATCGGGATTGACTGTGAATCCAGAGAAAATCAGCCGGTGTAGCCGGCATGTGGGGCTGTTGGGATTTATTCTGAGTGGAGGACAATTTCTGTTAGACTCTGATCGTATTAGCTGTGTTCTTTCCTTTCCTCGTCCGAAGAACTTACATGGTGTAAAGCGTTTTTTGGGCATGATAGGCTATTATGCCAGATTTATTCCATCTCTTCCCGAATTGGCCGAACCCCATAATATTTAGAAACATAAGGGCCAAGAGTTTATGTGGGGAGATGAGCAAGAGGTGGCTTTGGTGAAAATAAAAACTTGTCTGACCTCTCCACCAGTGTTAAGATTGGCTGATTTTGACCTTATGTTTATACTGCATGTAGATGCAAGCTCTCTCGCATTAAGGGCTATTTTGTCACAAGAGTATGAGGATAGTGTTTTTCCCATTGCTTATGCTAGTCGGCTATTAACATCGACCGATATAATGTACTCGGCCTATGAAAAGGAAGCTATTGCTTATGTATTTGGGGTTGCGAAATTTTCCGATTAACTGGAGTGTACTAGTTTTAAGCTGTGTACTGACAACCAAGCCTTAACGTGGCTTTGCAATTCCAAGAAACATTTGGGTAAATTAAGCCATTGGATCGAACGCCTTAGTAATTTCGCATTTGATATGGCTTATGTAAAGGGAAAATACAATTGTGTAGCGGACAGTTTGTCTATATTGTTTGACCCTGATGAGTTTGTGTGTGATGGAGAAATTCAGGAGCAGGTAAAAGTTCTGAAGCAAGTTCCGGCGGCTTAGTTGAACATTCAGTTTTGGCAGCAAAAGGATGGTGATTGTGCGGAGTTGTGGCATAAAATCCAGTTAGGTGAACTTACTGGTTTTATTGTGAAGAAGGGAATAATTGGAAAAGCTTCACGTAAGGGCATTTTCAAGACCTATGTACCCAAAGAAGTGAAGACAATGGTGTTTGATTATTTCCATAACTCTTATTTGGGTGCTCATCAGAGGCAAGAACACATTTTGCAGTGTATTGACCAACTTTTTTTTTTGGCCAGAAATGCAATCAGAAATTAGAGATTGGGTGAAACAGAGTGCTCTGTGCCAGCAGGTAAAGGCCCCTAATAGTAGAGCCCAAGGACAGTTTAGTAGTTCACCACCTTGAAGCCCAGCTTGAAGCCTGACATACGTGCCAATTAGCAAACTCAAGTAATTTTATGCGAGTACTCCTGTCCTGCCAAAGACTGTCCTGCCTGAATGATTTATTTTTCGTCCCGCCAACTGGTGAAATGTGTGATGCTTATAATTTCCTGGAGTACAGTGTTATTATAGGGTTGGTATGTTTACACAACTACACGATGTTAATGAACTTGGTTAGTAAGTCTGCTTGGTTATTTGCCATGTCTGTATTTGGTAGCCCAGATTAATAAACTGTTATTTTGTCTGAAGAGGGGCTACTGTTGGAAGAGGCAATATTTTTGCTGCAGAAAAAGGTACTTTGTTCCCCCCCTCCTCCTGGGACACATCTGAACACTTCCAAGCATTGAGCTATACTGAAAAGAGGCATGCGGCGCTCCTGGCACGGCCGAGCGCTGTCTGGTGGCTTCTACTGGCAACGAGTTTAGCCTCGCACACTCTGGCACCTTTCATACGCTTCTACGCAATTCCTACCGCCTCCTTAACATTCCCTAGTCGCGTTTTCGCGTATAAATGTTCATCCCCTGCCCGAGCAAGTGTGCAGTGTTCCTTATCGAGTTGCGCCGGCTGGCCGACGACAGATCATGTCTACACCACTTCGTACTTCGGGGCTTTAGCATGCTAGATGCATTTTCGCATAATATGAGTACACAAGTTAAGTATTAGTTGTTATGCCAGGGGTAGAGTTTCTCTTTTAGTGTTTTTTTTTTTTTGTGTAAATGGATTTTTGTAGGGAAGTGTTTCTACACTGTTTTGCTTGTGTGAATTTTCAATATGGTATTTTTTGGGAATGTTTGTAATTGGGGGATTGTTCCTATTTTTTTTTTTTTTTTTTTTTTTTTGTGTGCTGTAGGAATGGTCTTCGGGACTACGATTTGCCAAAAGAATTTTAATGCCAAGGAGTTTAGTGGATATTTTATGGCGTGCCTTTATGCTCATAGTTAAGTGTATTGAGGGTTTTTGCTACTTCTCGATGGTATTCTTGAAATTAGTATTCCATGTTGTACTTTTTAGTGAATCATCAGGCGTACTTTTAATTTTTAAAGTTGTAATGGTGCTTGCTTTACTCAGGGAGTCATTTTACCTTTTTTTAATGGGATTTCACAAGTGTTTATTCCGGTTGGGTGATTTCTCAGGATATGTTAATATTCTTGTTTTTTCTATTTGTTTCAGTGCATGTGTGTTCTCTCCTTACCCTTATTCTCCGATTGGTAGCAAGTAACAACAATTTACAAAAGCAATTTGTATGTTTCAAATCAAGTTTAAAAAAAGTTTTTGTTGGTGATATGTATAGATGGGCTCTAATATATTTGTATTGATTTTGGAATATTTGTATCCATGCTTTCTTGATTTTTTATTAATGGTGTGCGTCCTTCTCCTTGACTTTTGTTTGCTCTGCTGCGCCCTAAAGGGGCGTAAAAAACCATTGACTAAATATATAGTAGACCTATTATTAGAGACATGAATAATTTGTGTATTCCTTTTGGGATGAGCTATAATTCAAAACATGTGTGTTTATATAACATTAGCCACTGGTCCAAATTGTGTTTGACACCTCGTGGAGAGTTGTAACCCAATCGTCGCATTCCACTGTGACAGCAAACAACCAATGTGCAGTTAATATCGGCATATTTGTACATAAGACTGTAGAGTCTAACCTGAAGGTCATTGAACTCGCGAATTCTTCAGGTCTCTGCATATTATTTGCCTGCTGCGCATGTAGGCCTACCCAACATTGACCTACCCCAAAGAAACATAACTGTCAGTCACATGGTCAACAGTGATCAATGTGTTTGTTTATATCTCAATTTTCAAAAGACATGCACTTTTATATGAATAAAATACGTCCAACAATTTGAAATCAATAAAATTTAATTACAAATTGAGAGGAAGTAGACATACATACATAACACTATTTGTTAATATTACATTTAGGACCTTTTTACCCTTTGAATTAAGAGAATTTTTCTCCAAAAATATAAATCTTCGAACATAAATAATTGTGACTTTAACTTTAAATTGACAGATAATAGGGAGCGATTAATATTTTCTCTTTGTCAATAGTATACAGCAAATAGCTAAACTAATGTTTTCTAATTGAGTATATGTGTGTATGTGTTTCCTTGGGTAATTCATACAGAACGCATTGTGCTATGCTGGTAGCATTTGAAATATTATTGGCCCATGTAACCACTAGTATCAGTGCAGATGAATGTGCAGCTAATCAGATTTCGGAATGTCACCAATCCATAACAGCACTCTACCATACTGTGTCAGTGCGTCCGGACTCCAACATATCCCAAACTTTCTGAAATAGATAATTTATGGATAAATATGTATTCTATATTTAAATAAATAGATATTTCTGTTTGAAAATAAAAACTTTTTAATTGTAAATTGAGTAAGCTTACTCTTTTCCGAATCATATGGCCAATTTCAACATGACCTCAATCGTACACAGTGAGTTGGGATCAGGTACTTTTTAGAATACTTTCCGAAGGAAAGAAAGGCTTATGAGATCACTTTCCTGTCAGTGTGTCTGTGTGAGTATGAGTGTATGTATGTGTGCGTATGTGTTAGGGTCTGTGTGAATGTGTCCCCTTTCAATTTTTGAACATGTGAAACGAATAACACGAAAATCGGTACACATTAATTAATAAATAAGTTCACCAGACTGTTAATGTTTGCAATCACACTGGGTGCGTACATTCAAAATGGCTACCATTAAAAATTTGTGTGTGATATATCATATCTTGAAAACCATTCTACCGATTAAAACCAAATTTTGTATGCTGATAAGGCAAGGTGTAAGCATTGAATACCGAGGTGAATATTGATGTTGGTCCACCATTTTGGAAGATAGTGACATAAGAAAGAATATAGTTTGTATGTTATATCTCGATAACTATTCAACCAATTTTCGCCAAATTTAATATGTAAGTAATACTATGACTTGCCAGAAAATGTTAATAATTGAACTGATTAGGCAATTATTTTCAAAATTCTGACCATACAGTTTTTTAATGTTTATTTGGTGTAGCTACTCTATTCAACAATATTTTTTTATGTTGACACTTTCTATTACAAAAATCATATACGTCAAACAACAACCAATTTTGCAAGCCATTTTGTAAAATAGCATTACGTGAATAAAGTTTTTTGTGTAATAACTCGAGAAACAATCGACCGATTCCTACCAAACATGCAAACAAGTAGGCCTAGTACTGTGTTAGGTTATGCCAACTTTAGTGTCTTAGGTATACCAGAGATTTATTTTCAAATTTTCATAGATATTTTAGATTTATATGCTATATAGTTACGAAACCGTGTAAATAATTCCAATGAAACTTTGTATACTGCCTGTATATATTACAACCATATAATGTGTCCATACAAAATCTCTTTTGTCTACCAGTTTGTAAAATAGTATCATGTGACAAATTAAAATTATGTGTTATCTCCGAATTTACAACTGATTTCTTCCAAATTTGGCAAACAAGTAGCAATTTGGCAAGCTATGTAAACTGATAAACTTTGAGAATAACAGACACACATATTTTCAAAATGGGGGCCATATAAACATTGTAGCACAGAATGTTTAATTTACGAAAATGTAAAACAGATTTCAACTTAACTCTGTATACTGACACTGTGATTTATAAATTGTATCTGCATAGCCTCATTTCTCCCTATAATTTTGTAAGATAGTGCCTCAAGAAATAATACAGTTTTTATAACGTTTCTTGGGAAATATTCAACCCATTACTTTCAAATTTGACGAAGATGTTGTACTGTGGGAGGCCATATTAATTAATAAGATTTAAATGGCTGGATCTTTTATTATTTGAATGGAGCTTATAAAAACATTTTAGTTTAGTGCGCTTTATCTATGAAACCATGGAACAGATTAAATTTTACTTGGATATTTTATCTATGACAATCATCGAATGTGCTAATACATTCATTTTTGTCCTCCATTTATGAAGATCTTCACGTGAACAATGGAAGTTTAATGCTATATCTCGATGACCAATCAACCGATTTATACTAACATGTCACACAAGAATTGCTGCAGTAGGGTATGTAAAATAATATGTGTTATGTGCAGCAGGTATTTTTCAATGGGGATTTATACAAATAAATTAGAATAATTTATTATATATATTAATATTTTCAAGAAAATTCAACCAAATTTTGTATGCAAACAGTATTAATTAGAAGTATCAGTTATGCATGCAAAGATCCTCTTTTGCCGGTTTTTTTTTCAAAGTAGTGTCAGGTGAGCAAATTGAAAATTTTGCCATATTTCCAGAATAGTTCAACTAATTTCCACCAAATTTTGCACACCTGCAAAGGGCCATTCAAAATTACATTATTTAAATGGAATCAGATAATGATTTTAAAAATGGCGGCCATATAAACATTTTGGTATGTTTGAATGCTGCGAATCAGCTGATCCGTGATACAGTTGATAGCAAACAATCATAATTTTACAAGTTTTTCTGAATCCGAATTCAGGGTGTCACGCGTTTATTTTAATTGCCTTAGTACTGTTTCACATCTTTCTGATTTCATCTCTAATGATATTGCTGTCAGTGAGATGTCAACACCTACCTACCATCTAACCATTAAGGAACTTCACTGAAATTTATTCCCACCGACCTAGAGGAAAGTAGGCTCATAAGTTATCAGTAAATGCTCGTTTTTTTTTTTACTACGAGTCTTGCAAATTTGGATAAAAAAGTAAAGCAGTATTCAATTAGCATACAATAACAACTTCACTCTGACCCCGCAACAGATACCATTGGCAGTATTTTATTGCAACTTTCACCTAAATATATCTAAAGGAAACATTTTATTATAAAATAATATACCGCATACCGAATATATTACAAATCAGGCTTGTTCTCGCCAAGCCTTGTTTCTCTCCGGTCCTTTTCAGTAATACATATAGTTAAAAGAAGTCAGGAACATGCATTGCACACACAACAAGCTCATCAAATAGATAACAACTTTTGTACGAAACAGTTTTTACAGGTGCAGAACTAAAATATCAACGATTTAGTTTCACAGGGAATTTGTTTTGCATAGTGACTAGTGTAATAATGAGCATTCATAAAGCAAATAATTAAAAATTATTTGCATATTCAAGACTTTTAAGTGCTTAGTGAAAAAATGCAATGCTGCAAGAGCTTACAGATAAGATAATTTCTGGGTATTTATTGGTCGTATGAATTGTGAAAGGACATAGCCATAATTTATGAGTAAACCTAACACAAACACGGTAGTTATCTTCTCATGATTCTTCGACATTAATCATAATTAGACGGGTCAATATACAAAAAATAATAGCCGAACACCAAAAAATTGACACAAAGAGTTTCTAAATTGATTTCGGCTCCTAGGGCTATGGTCAAAAATTAAGTAAAATTGTAGTTTTCTGTGACCTTGATATATGTTGTTTTTTCAAGATGGCCTCTAAGTAGCCTATTTTTAGACGAAACGTGTTGTATCTTAAAAACTATTCAAGCTTGAAAGGTAATTTTGGTGTCTAACCCCATGTTTATGGATCCAAGAAATTCAATGAAATTAAGTTAAATACTCTCAGTTTATAACTCACCACTAACATTTCAATATTGGGTTCTAGTTTAAATTTTAATAATTTGGAATGGACTGTAATTAATCGGATATGTCTCTGTTTGCTGGCTATCTGCATGTTTTATTATATTGTAAATGCACTAATAATATATATAATAATGTAAACAATAGGGTTTCTATTTACATTATTTATATTGAGTGTTCAGGTTAAAAATGTGTGCATTCAGTGCGGACGAAACTTATCCAATTAGTCATTTTCAAGTGGGTGATGGATAAGATGTAGTCCATAAATGATAAAAGGGGCAAATGGAATAAATGCAGTAAATGCACAAAGAGGCGACACCATTACTGTGACTGCTGGCAGTAAAGTGCATACAAAGTGCCACAAAGTGTACATAAATAAAACAGAAATAGAACTTCATTTTACGAGGAAACATCTGGGAGAATCTGGTAATACTCAAAGGAGTACTAGAGTGTCTGAAGGTACAATCAGTAGCAAAGCTGACTACTTTTTCTGGGGCAAAAGTGTTCTGGAAATGAGTAGTGCCTATAGTTTTGTAAAAAGTGATATCTTTACAATGATAATTTTGCAATGTTGCGATAGTCGTCGTGAAGAGTGGTCATTCAAAGTTAAAGGTAGAATTGAATACTTTAATGGTGATCTTCATGCTGCTAACTGCATGTACCATCACACTTGTAGCACCCGTGTTTATTGTGGCAGTAATGTACCCCAGCTATTTCGAAGTAATCCTGAGATAAAGCGAAGGGAATCGGGAAGGCCTAAGAACCTGAGAATGAAGATAAAGAACAAGCATACTCAAAAATGTGTGCCTACCTAGAAGCAAATGATGAAGAATAGATAACAGTGTCTGACCTAAAGAGCAAAATGAACGAGTATTTGTTAGATATTGATTCCTTACCCTATGATAATCAGAATCTAAAAAAAACAGCTGAGGGACTTGGGACTTCTATACATATTGCAGAAGGATATGGTTTACATGATATAGTTACAATGAGAGAGAAAACTGCACGCATGCTATCACTGGGTGGTATGAGGGGTGGATTCTAGGCGGTAAGATAAACAATGATCCCAGTTAATTACAAAGTATATTAGTGAAGAAATAAGTATGCAAAACATTGATAGCTGCCAAGCACGCGAAACGTGAATCACGACGTAACGTGCTGCACCTCTCACAAGACGGACTATGACTGACTTGGAAAATGCTGTGTGCTGGTCAGCTTGGCGGGCTAGCACCTCGTGTGGAACTATTTTCTAAACATCGCCCTTGCATGAAAAATACTTTGCACTTGCCTTTGGAGATTCCCACACATTTCGAAAATTAACTCTTGCAACACAAAAGAACACACATGGATTATAACACTGATATGAGTTGAGGATGGTTACACATAAAAATGAAAAATATGGTACGTAAAGAAAAACACTCCAAAAGAATATACTAGTGCATTTAGCCATTTAATTGGTGTGTTTTTGTTTATATGTGTCCTTGCGCAAAATTTGCCTTGCTGTTAACACCTTTAGAAACATAAAACATGAAATGTGTGATCTCCTTCCATATCACTGCGCTCGGGCGCTGAATGCACTTGCGTTGCTTTTATGGCACTACAATTGCGTTGTACCTGCACTGTCTGCATGGTAGAGTGCGCACACTTTCTGTGTAGCATGTTTTTTTTACTGCATTGGTGCAGCGGGCAAACTAACTTCTGTGAGGGGTATGCAGCACACAATAGAATAATTAGTCAAATTATGAAGAAAAGATATCATGCATGTATGTGTAATCTGACATATATGTGTATATTAAATATGTCAAATGTATAAAATTTCACATGCCAGTAGCATTCAGTACTGGAACCAGGTGGAATACTCATCAGCAGTTTTCAGCAGGAATAATTGTGTCTGCTATGCGTGATGAAGCAATAATTGGCTTAAATGTGTTGCAAACAGGGATGGAAGTTATTTATTATCATTTTCATAAGATTTAGACTCATCAAATGATGATGAGATCGTAGAAGGTGCAAATTTACTTTCAATCTGCATCTTCTGCTTATAACACCAACGTAACTTCCTCGTTATCCATCGCCGCCATATGTATCATCTGCTTTTACTTAGACTCCCTGACCTTCTGCACGTCAGTAGTTTCAGTCGGAAATATAGACTTCAAACCAGATGCCACAACACCATTCCTCTGCTACTGATCAGCAGAATAAGTACCAAGTACCATAAGGAATGCTTGTCAGTACTGGTCAATGCTTTCAGTGCCAAGTTGAATGTGTCCTTTGTATACTGTAATTTGACTTGCCCAATATCTTTGTACATACAATTATTTATTGAAAAAAGATCTTATGAATACAATAAAACAAAACACACGACTTGTAATATATATTTATTTATTCATCGTCCTCTTTGTTCAACATGAAATGATGCGAAAATATACTTTCTCGCAACGTCATTCTATTTTAATTTCAATGTTTCTGGCTGGATTCAAGATGTGGGGGTAGAGGTCAGATGCGGATGCTACTATATCACTACATGTCGTCTCCTTTATACTTCTACAACCAGATTCACATGTACACCGATCACGCCAAACAGACAGAGCAGGCTGATAAAATTGTTGATCACATGTGAGCAAATTTTCTGGGTATACATTTTGCTTTTGAATTTGTGATTTGTAACGCCAAGATTCTAAAACAAACTACAGATTGCAAAACTAGCTGCTGTCGTCTTTCTACTCTAGTTTATTAATTCTATTACACTGCTACTAATTTACTAATATTGCGTTTCAAGTGATGGTAATATTGTTTTTACATGCATAAAAATTTTGACTTTATCACTACCTTTCAGTTCATTTTCAAACAACATTTATTTAATACAAATATTAATAATATTAACATATATTTTGTCGTATTTCATTATAAATATGTACTTCGAACTATTCTACACATTTACATCTATACATGTCAATTTGACGCCCATGGGATGATGCTGGGAATGGGTTAGATGAGGTTTTCAGGGCTGTGATGGTGAGGTCTAGGAATAATTATACTCGGTAGGCACCAGATGTCGTCAGGAGACATAAATGTTGATGCTGCATCACGTAACCACGGGGTTGCAAGACATCCACCAGGGACCAATCTCCTTGTCGTTGAAGTTAAAGTGTTGACCTCTGCCTAGCTGATCACTGCTCCAGACGAATGCTGTTTACTAAACAATAGCCTGTTGGTCGGCTATGCACAATTGTTGTTATGCCAGGATAACTCCTAATTATTAAACGTACGTACATGGGCTGTCAGAGCCTCCCACACGCCCATACAATGCGAAGTAGAACTCAGAATACATGCTGTTTGAATGACTTATGTAATTTGAATGAGTGATTATTGTAAGGGCCCGTCCCCTGACACACATGATGCGATCGTAAATAAATGACGTAGTATTAGTATTTATTACTTTAAAACTACACCCCTTCGATGAAGGCACTTGACACTAAACACTCCTGACTACTACAAGTGGCCATGCAGTAACACTGTAAAACACCTTGCGACAATTAAGGTTTACATGAAAACTGAAGCTCCCATGAGCAATAGCAATGCTATTCCACCGGGGAGTGGAGCTGGCTTACCGAGCTGCTAGATGAAAGGAAAATATTCCAGATGATTTAAAGTCTATTGTCATTAATGTCCAGATACAAGAAGGTGATGGCCGCCCAGCATGCGCTGGAAAATGTTGGAGCTCAACACATGCACTCCATCTCTGTTGGTTGCTACGCGCTGACTGAGTTCCCACTCGACCTGCGGGCTCGTCGCAGTTTGCTCTCGTGCCGAAACGGGACTACTTTATGACATGATTTCCATTATTGATCCTAGCGATATGTGAACTATAAAATAAGCATATTAAAACCACATAAACAATCCTGCTTTCAAAACACTGATGAAGTGAGATGGATAAAACACCCTGCGATGGTTTAATATACAATGACACATTGCCTTGCAAATATAAGAAATAAAACAATACACACAAAACAAACCATAAACATTTTAACGGGAACGACACAATAAAGTCTTCATTTAGACCTTAACTCTACAGTTTTGCTTAATTGGCCTTTGCCGTCTCCTTCCGCGGCGTCTCTGGTTCCCATGGCAACCACCGGCTGCACTGCACTCGCATGCCCTTGCACTTGCTCTGCACCTGTTCGCTCATGTGACAGGACACACACTCGACCCGTCGGTAGAATGCACAGTCCCGTTGTGGTGACGTTGCAGGTGACGGCCAGACAAACTATCTTATAGGAGGAGGCACGTGGCACACACAAACGTCTTCATCTTTTGTGACTGTTTGTAGGCCATCCGATGTTACTGGCAGCATCTGCAGCTGCGGGCAGGCCTGCATGACTGCAGGTGGTACCGCGGCTCCTGTGGCCTTTCCACACAATTCAATATTGGTGGTTGCCCCTTCCTGCTAGACAACTCCAGCTTCCTGCATTGTTGACACAGTGGTTGCGGGTGTGCCCGCCGACGGGACCGCCGAAGGCAAAATGAGCTCTCTGACTCACAGCCCTCATTGTCCCCTTCCTCACTCCTGCTGTCCTCCTGCTGAATCTGCTGCTTCTGGTTGCGACCCGGCCGAACAGCCCCTGCAAAAATACTTGCACTTGCATGAATACTTTGCCTTTGCGTATTAATTTGCTCCTCCCGCTGATTTGCTTGATCCTGCTCCCCTTGCTTATCTACTTCCGCCCCTTCTACTTGCGCTCGCGCATGTTTGCCTTGCTCCTCCTGCACTTGCTCTGGAGGTATTCCAGGTTCCCTGTGAGGTTTATCAACACTGGTTGACTCCTGTGTACCTTCCTCCTCTTCTCGCATCTCCTTGAAATGCAGAGCACCTTTTGCTACCTATGCTCATCTTGGAGCTCATCAGCGGTATTTTCATTCGATGCACCTCTTTGGGCTTTCCTCACTGGTTTGCAAGGACAAGTTCTCTGTTGGATCTCCCCCCCTGAACTGTTGCCACGTCTTGTGTCTCCTTTCGCTCCTCCACGAGCTTGACACCGAATGCTCCATCGTGGGGTCGGGACACACCGAGACCACCTTCCTTACTGATGGTTACCAGGTGCACTCACCCTTCTCTCGCCCTACTTGCTATGTACATGTGGCATCTCCTACTCACTTGTTTTTATTACTCCTCCTTACTTGCGACTTACATACTAACTCTCCTTTTGCTTACTAGCTTGTCCACATTCTAATTATCCTCCTGCTCACTTGCTTGTGGTTATCTACATCCTCCTCCTGCTTGCTATGTACATATTCAGCTGCTTGCTGCACTTACGCACCTCTTCCACTTATTCACTTATGTTGTATGTATACTGCCTCCTGCATACTATGCACATCCTGTACTTGCCTGGTATGTAACATGTGAAATGCGCTCCTTCATGCTATGTACACTTTGCCCTTACTTGCTAGTGTTGGTATTATGAATGATAGTCTTTGCTGGAGTGACGTGATAAACATGATATTAACTTGTGCAATATTTACATTTGGTTACCTTTTTGTTACTACTCTAACTCCCCCTCTTGCTTACAAAATGACCAATACAATGACTTCCTTCTCACTTAAAAAATGAATAATACAAACAATGCTGAAAATAAACAAAAGAATGTGCGCATGTACCCTCCACGTGTTATTGTTGACGTAATGAGTTATTTGAAGTTAGATGTGTACGGGAGTTAATTTCAAATACTCACTCATGCATTTCTCACTATACAATTTTTCCACACATCTCTTCATAATGACTATGGGGATGTTGAAAATTTTGTGACGTGGCAGAACTATGTTTGTTTACATTTTCCACTTTGGCTCATGTCGCCAGTTTACGGCACTTACATCATGGCGGGCTGATTCATGTATTCCAACTAAAATTATAGCAGTATGCATTGGAACCTCTAGTGTTCCATTTAACAAAGGAATTAAGACTGCTCTGAATTCAGGTCAAGTAGTTTCTGCAATTACTTCAAGTACTTCCCTTTTGGGCAAATTTGGATGGTAACTTTTGACAAGTTTGTTTTTACGAGTAATGAAAGCAGTTAATAACTCACCCAATTGTTGACCTTCCAGAGTCAGTCTGCTCTGGGCCTGTACGGCAGTGAAAACTCCTCGAATCCTGCATTGGAATGCATGTGGAAACTCCTCCCACTGAAGTCCATAGTGGTTGAGAGATGTCCACTTAGAGCACGCGTCTCTGTGCAGCTGTACCCTGACACAGCTGGCCCATTCATAACGGCTCACCCCTTACTTGGTAAGGCGGGATACACAATCGGCTAGGAATGCTGCTGGATCTTCCGTTGGTGTACCTACACACGTGCATAATGTTTGGAACTTAGATTATGTTCTTTTTTTTCGGTCCTGGCAGGTGTTGAGGCAGGTTGGTCTCTGTGGTTCCGTTTTCAACTGCATTTTCTATTCCCACTATTTGCGGTTTCACTTTTACATACAGATTAACGAGTGGAAAATGTTGAAAAGTTTTTTTAGTAATTTGGCACAATTGTTGGATAGACGGGTGTAGGTAACAGTTGTGGTAGTGGCAGGAAAAATGGTGTAGGCTGTTGGTATGTGTGCAGTGTGGTTGTTGGGATATGTTCGGGTGGCAAATTTTGTTTACATTAGCTAAGTGTGTGGCAGGAGCGTGCAGCATCTTGGCTTTGCGCTGCTCTCCTCCTCTACTCTGCTGCCATTCCCCTCCTCTGCTCTGTGCCGCTCCACTTGACACAGTGTTAGCGTCTTGTGCCATTATTGTCTGCTAAAGATTGCTGTTCACATTCACTGCTACATTGTTTTCCCACTGCCCTAACAAGTCGAACACCTGATCATGTGGGGTGTATGTAGTTCCATTTTGCGTGCGATTCACACCCTGCCTGAACCTGGTTGACGTCGTGTGACTTGACAAACAAACAAATGTGAGTCATACCACTAAATTCTGTTCCGTTCTGTGTAGGCATTCCTGATGATATTTTACGTCACACTGTACACACTGTAGCACAATAGTACCATGACCATTGCACAACAAATTGTCACAATATTTTGAAAAGTGTTATTTGGAAAGGATTATTTTTCAGATTTCACTGTGGTTAAGAAATTTTGTCTGTACTGCGCAGATTAAAAGCTGCTGTCTTTGTTTAGCGGTGGTCATCAGCAAAGTTGTTTACTGGTCTGGTCTTACGACTTCAATGACATTAGGAATGGTTTGATATTAGTGATTGCTTAATGGTTACCATTAGGTGTAAACACTCAGGGCTCCACAGCGCCAGTGCACTGTCAGTTGTCATGCCAGCCATGCTTTGCTTGTCAACAAATTTATGTGCGTGGTAGACGCGGATGAACTGACATAGATGCGCATGGTTGGAAAAACTGATCGTCCTCCCCTCTCACAACACGGCTGGCCTGCTTACCCTATGCAGGGCTGTTGAAGCGACGCCACAGCTGTCATGTAAAGCATGCGAGGGGTCAGCTGGCTTTCGGTTGTGGAGTTTGCAAGGGGATGGGGCGGGGTAACCTCCACCTCATCACTTCTCCTTGGTTTCTGCCCACCCTCCAAATGGTGAGGTGTGGCTTAAGGCGTGGCATCTCCTGCTGATTATTGTCAAGGTTTACAAGCCTCCCAAGCATCTATGCGGCATCCCATAAGCATCCCGGCGCTGCCATTGCCCTTGCTGCTTCCTTGCTGTTGTCCTAATGCCGTTGTGGGCAGGAAAATGGTGGGGAAAATTGATATTCCAGGAAAACTTAGGAAAATTTTGAAATTTTGCGGAAATATATGGTGAAAATTTTGCGGTAGGAGAATGGTCCCACTTGGCCCAGACAATTTGATACCTGTGGTGATGCTGGGAATGGGTTGGATGAGGTTTTCAGGGCACATACGTGGGCAGTCAGGGCCTCCCTCACGCCCATACAATACGAAACAGAACTCAGAATACTTGCTGATTGAATGACTTATGTAATTTGAATGAACGGGTATTGTAACAGCCCATCCCCTAACACGCAAGATGCGATTGTAAATAAGCGACATAGCATTAGTTCACACACATATTTATTTTGTTAAAACTACTTTTCCTTCGGTGAGGGCACTTGACACTAACACTCTTGGCTACTATGACCGGCCATTCGGTAACAGTGTAAAACACCTTGCGATAATTAAGATTTACGTGAAAACTGAAGCTCCCCAGCTCCCCATGGCAATGTTATTCCACCGAGGATTGGAGGTGGCTTACCAGGTGGCTAGATGAAAGAAAAGGTCCCTGATCAGACTAAGCCTATTGCCATTAATGACATTGATGACCATCTGGAGTGTGCTGGAAAACACTGGAGCTCAACACATGCACTCCATCTCCATTGGTTACTACACACTGATTGACTTCCCATTCGACCCGTGGGCTCTCTGTGGTTTGCCCTCGTGCCGAACAGGACTGCTTTATGACATGACTCACACTATTGACCCTTGCGATATGTGAACGATTAAATAAGCATATCAAAACAACACCAATAATCCTGCTACACAAACATTGATGAAATGTGATGGTCAAAACATTCTGCAAGGGATGAAATAAATAATGACCTTAGTTATGGGTTAACTCTCCAGCTCAGCTTAATTGGCCTTTTCCGTCTCATTTTGCTGCATCTCTGGTTCCCATGGCAACTACCGGAAGCATTGCATCGGCGTGCCCTAGTATTTGCTCTATACCTGGTCATTCCGGCGACCGGGTGCACACTCGACCTGCCAGTAGAATGTGCAGCCCCACTGTGGTGGCGTTGCAGATGACGACCAGACAAACTGTGTTAGGGGTGGTGGCACATGGCAGGTATTACAAGACATTCAGCCAGGTTCACATGTACGCCGATCACACTGATAAGTTGGAGCGGAGCACTACAATAGCCAATCAGAAGCTGTCCTTGGTTTCCTCGCTAGTCGCACAGAAATCTTGTTCACAAATTTTATACTACTAATGTCTTGGATAATCGACGTGTATAGATGTAGATGTATAGAATAGTTCAATGTAAGTATTTATAATGAGGTTCGTGAATGAAAAGTTATATTTCGTTCATCTTTACATTAAATAAACGAAGTTTGAAAATTAAGTGAAAGGTAGCTCTAAAGTTTAAATATGTATGGTCGTAACATTAAATTACCATTTATTGAAAAGCAATATTAGATAATAAGATGCTTTGTAATGGAATTAATAAACTAGATTAGAAAAACGACAGCAGCTAGTTTGCAATGTGTAATTTGTTTTAGACTCTTGGCATTATGATTCACGAATTCTACAGCAAAATGACTTACTCAGATAATTTGCTTACATGTGAACAAACATTGGTTCTGCCTGCTCTGTTTGTTTGGCGTGATTGGCTTACATGTGAATCTGGCTTTAGTAGTATAAAGTATGAGAACCAATTGACTTCTGGGAAATATCAGTGTAGTCTGCTCTTTATGCGAGCAGAAAATATTGGCGCTGCCTGAAGTCGACTGTCAGATTGCTCCAGTACCAAGTTTCGGTTTATTCTTATAAAACTTACTGCACTTCATTTTATTACTCATGTTACGAATTTTTAATTACCTTTAGAACTTTAGGCAATTTACTTGTGCTTTAATTATCAGTTTGAAATGAATAAACAAAGTCGCTTTGTTGCTTGATTTCAGGCATATAGGCACAGACCATTGGCAGCGTTATTTTCCTATTGGCTTGTGTAAGTAAACAAAGACAGCAAGACTTAACCTAGAATGAAGTCATAAATAAAGAATCCTTTCAATTTTTTACTGGCCTTTCTAATGTTTAGTGGAGAATAAGTATTTGTGATTGTTTTGTTTTATATTTTGTCAATATTTGTTCTCATAGGCCTAGCTTGTTTATGTAACGGCTTTTAACTACATAGTAATTTGGGCCTATAATTAATTCAAAACATTTTGCCTTGCAATGGCTGCAGGAAATATTTTCCACATCATCAGGAAAAGACAGATTTAAACACGCTAGCAGATATTGAAACAGAGCAGATGAAATTGCAGCATTTTTTTTGGAGAAATAAATGGATATAAAAATTGTGGGCTAGTTGTTGAAGAAGGAATCACTTGTGATCACTCTAACAGATGGTTTCACTATCCTTGTGTCAGAGTTAATGCCAATGTTACTCCTGAGGGTGACTGGAAGTGTTTTCATTGTCATGTTGAGGGGGAACTGGATGAAGCAAAACAACTTGCTATTGTGCTTCAGAAACAAGTGGAACAGAAAGAGAGAGAACTAGAAAGAATGAAAGATGAAATTGAACACTGAGAATCGGAGCTCTCAAAAACTGTCAGAAAGCTGACAGCAGTAACAAGGGAGAATAGAGAGTTACTCCGAGACATATGTTCATCCTCTGAATCGCCAGTCTCCCAAGAGGCCAGGAATAATTACAAAGTTTTTACAAGTAAGTGTAGGAAAAACAAAAAAACAAGTGATCCATTCCCGCCATTTGTCAGTTCACGGGTCCATAAGGCAACAACACCTTGTAGCAACAGAGTTGCTGTCCTTGCAGATCTGCAGGAAGAAGTTGAGTTTCATCTATATGCCCAACAACCCAGCAGAGTCCAATAGGAAAGTGCTGATCCTCGGAAGTAGTCATGCGAGAGGCCGTCAAAGACATACTGGGTCAGGGTTATGACATTATCATATTTTGTAAACCTAATGAAAGCCTTGGCAGTGTTGTAGAAGATGCAACAGCATTGATCAGGACAATAACTATTCAGTTGGAGCAGACATCCACAACATCGCCAGGGCCTCTGCCTTGCAGTGCTGTGCAAGGGCTAACAGACGGAGCCATATTGGTGTGATTGGTCTAGAGGAAATAACCAGGACTAACCACACGAAACATTGTCTGCAGCCGAGTCGTGCTGGCAAGGGGAAACTTGCTTACCTCATTGCTAGAAGGATTCTTACAGACCATGGTTCTATTCAAAATATCCAGGTAATAGTCGGAAACCATGGAAAATTTTTAGGCTAAAGATACCCATGGCCATAAGGCCTAATTCATGTAACAAAGAAGTTTTACTTTCACACTAAATACCAGAAACATTCAATAATTGTGCAAATATTAAAAAACCTACAATAATTAATGAAAATCATCTGTGTTTATTCCATCAGAATATTAGATGTTTAATAAGCAAAATTGATGAGCTTCTTTGTGCCTGGAGAAATTGTCTGCAGAGTGCAATTTGGATGAACAAATATTATGTCTAACAGAAACATTTAACTAAATCCTCTGTTAAGAAAATTAAAATTTCTGGTTATTCCCTCTGTTCCTCTTATTGTAAAAATAGCATGACTAAGGGTGGTACCTGTATTTTCATCAAAAATTATTTAATGTTTATAAATGACATGCATTTGTTATGCAAAGACCAAGTGTTTGAGTGCAGTTATGCGGAAGTAATGACTGACAAATTAAAAAAAATGGGGGTCCTCACTTTAGTAACTTCTTAAAATTTCTTGAAGTAAATCTTGAAGCCATTTACAGTGCCAATCTAGAAATTATTCTCTGTGGAGACTTTAACATTGATTATTTAAAAGAAAGCAACCAAATAATTGAACTCGATAGTCTACTCAGTAACTTCAACCTTAAATCCGTAGTCAACTTTTCTACCAGAATAGAAGGAACCAATCAGACAGCAATTGATAACATTTTCATTTATAGTAATGCAGTTGTAGAATGCCACTGTCTCCCAATAATAAATGGCTTATCAGATCTAGATGACAAATATTAGTTATACCTTCAATAAAAATGCCCCTCACAAGCATTTATTATAAGAAAATGCGTAATTTTTCTCTGGAAAATGTCTTACAATTCAAAAGTGAGCTCAGCGGGGAACAATAGCCAACACTGTATAATACTTATACCGAAGCAAATTAAAAATTTAACTATTTTCTTAACTAAGTTCTCCATTGTGTTGAAAAATGTTTCCCATCCCGACTGACCCACAGTAATACAACTCAAGAGAAAAATTCATGGCTCACCAAAGAATTAAAAATTTCCTGCAAAAACAAAAGAAAACTATACAATGCCGCCAGAACCAGCAGCTACCCTGACACAATGAATCAGTACGGGAAATACTGCAAAATTTTGAGTAAGGTCATAAAATCTGCAAAAAAAGAATTTTTTTCTGTAACCTCATTAAGAATTCTCAAAACAAAATAAAAACTACACGGAATATTATAAAAAAACACAACAGGAAAAACAGGAGAGAAATGTTCAGATGTAAACATGACTGCATATAGTCAAACTCTAAATTAGTCATAGATACATTTGATTTATACTTCTTAAATGTCATAGAAAACATGATTTAAAACCCATTAAACAAGATATAAACCATAATCTTACACTTCAGGGTACAGAATACCCTGCTATATCTTTTACAAACACAACTCCAAAAGAAATGGAGAAACAATCGATTTTTGCAACTAAAATTATCTAGTGACTATGATGGCATTAGCTGTAGGTTACTAAAGCAATGCGATTTTGAATTCAGTGTTCCATTGAGCCATATTTGTAATGACATCTTCAATACAGGATTGTTTCCAGACAGACTCAAATGGGCTATGGTATCACCATTGTTCAAGAAAGGAGACAAGACCAAAGAAAACAATTATAGACTCATCTCACTTCTTACATCCTTTTCTAAATTAATTGAAAAACTAATTTACTGGGGGTTACTGCAACATTTTGAGAACTACAAAATCTTATCAAATTTCCAGTTTTGCTTTAGGAAAAACACATCAACAAATTATGCAATTTTCAAACTAACAAATAGCATTCTTAATGCACTTGATAAAAATATGCCATCTAATGGAATATTTTGCGACCTCACTAAATCAAATGATTGTGTAAATCACAACATACTTATAGAACAATTAAAGTTTTATGGAGTCTCAGGTACACCAAATAAACTAATAAGCTCGTACCTTTCAAACAGACATCAACAAGTGCGGATAAAATGAAAAACTACTTCATTATACTCTGAACCAGGAAAAATCAAGCATGGGGTCCCACAAGGATCAATATTAGGCCCCCTACTCTTCTGAGTTTATATAAATGACCTTCCATGTGCCTTAACCCCAGAAACGACTCCAATTTTATTTGCAGATGATACTAGAATCTTGGTCTCTGGAGACTCAGTAAATGATATTACAGAAAATACGGACACGACATTTACAGAGCTAAATGCATGGTTTACTGCAAACAAATTAAACCTTAACCTAGATAAAACATAGCTTATGAATTTCCTCACAAAGAACAGAAAAAACATTAATTATAAATTTAGCAGTAACTGAGACAAAATTAATAAAACTGCAGTGAATAAGTTTCCAGGCTTAAAAGTATACAATTTACTTAACTGGAAATCACACATTGCGTATATTTGACCTAAACTAAGTTCAGCATGTTTCGCCCAGCGGAATGTTACAGAGGTCTTGGATAAAAATTCAGCAGAAATGGTATATTTTGCTATTTTCATTCAATCATGTATTATGGTATAACTTTTTTGGGTTATTCCACTGACAGCAAAAGGAAGTGTTTCACATGCAAAAGAGAGCTGTAAGAATAATCAATGGCAAAAGAAAGTCAGACTCATGTAGACCTATTTTCAAGAGCTCAAAGATTTTAACATTTGCATGTGAGTATGTTTTCAGTACATATATTCATATCCAAAAAGAGGCCATTTATTTCAGTAATATGAGTCCTTTCATAAGCATGACACTAGAATAAAGAAAGACGTACATGGCTTCAGTTAACTTGCTTGTCCAGAAATGGGCATCCCATCTTGTTAGCCAACTTTTCAATAAGTTATCACAACACCTTCAAGAAATTTGCTTCTCTAATAAAAAACTCTTTAAAAACAGCTGAAAGAATTTTTTTCTAAGCTAACATTTTATAGTGTAGATGAATATCTAAACTACATAAATGAAGAAATTATTGCATGTACTTCTTGTTCCAATTTTGTCGTGACCTTTTTCTTTTGTTTCAGCAAAACGACTATGTCCTACAACATGTTGGAGGAGGATTGGCCAAATTATGAGGAAAAGATGTTATGCGTTTACGTGTAGTCCGACATACACATACACACACACACAAACACACATATAAATATATCCACTTAAACACACACTTTATATATATATATATATATATATATATATATATATATATATATATATATATATATATATATATATATATATATATATATATATATATATATATATAATATATATATATTTGTGATTTTGAGTGTGTGTCACTATGTCCAGTGTATAAATTTTGTATACTGTAATTTGTTTTGTCCAATATCTTCGTTCAGCTATGTATTAAAAAAAAACTTATGGATGCAAAAAACAATACAAAACAAAAAGCGTAAGCCCCATTTTCCCGCATGACTCGCATGGAATCTGAAGACGGCTTCTGATTGGTTGTTCTAGTCTTCCGCTCTGTTTGGCGTGATCGGCGTACATTTGAGTCCGTCTTAACTCATGATCGGTCTACTTCATCTTTAGTCTATGACTCCCTTGAATCGTTTTTTCTTCTGTTTATGTGTTCTATGGTTATAATTTTTTTATTGTGTGATACGAGCGTTCCAAAATGGCGCTATGGTGAAGAGAATTAATTTAAAAATTTGAGCTGTTGTGATAAATGCGATTATGACGTCTTGGCGTGATAAGGTATGTATGTGTATGTAATTTGAGAGTCATTCGTGATGGTATGTATATGTAAATTTAAGTGTTATGCTTAAATAAATTAAGTACTTGGTTTATATTCTTTCTTGCACAATTTCACCGTTTAAGTGGGATAAGACAGTGCTTGTATTATTATTACTTAATTATTTTCACAGTTTTACAAGTCAGTTTAATACTGAAGTGAAGTTAGCTAGTTTAATTCGTTTATCACAGAACACATGCAACTTTTTTTCATTTGTGCTAATCGCCACAAAACAAAAAATGACCTTCAGTAAATAGTTTTGTTTGTATTTTATTACACTGGAAGATGGTTTGGTTTAATTAATGAATGCGCCTGTGAATCTACTGTGTGGACGTTTTATAATCTTGACGTGACTTCACATTGATGCAATTTGAATGTGGGTTGTGTTCGATTTCGGTGCAATGTGCCCTTGTTCACTTACCCGTTTCACGAGCTCTTGTTTCCTTCACGAGATACGTGGTAATTCTTAGGATTAGGGGCTTTTTCGGAAATCGGAAAAATATCTGGATATGTTGGATAATCAAATATGCATATACATACACTCACAATTAGGCTACCGTCCGGTGGCGAGTTCTCTCAACTCTCCTTCACCCAACCAACTCCTTTTCCACTCCCTTCTTGAATTTACCACCCCCTCTCTAACTTTCCTCCTGTCCTCCAATGAGCTCCACCCCATTTCTTTCATCCTCGCTGATTGCCTATAATTCCCTTCTTCCTCACCATCTTGCCGCTGCCGTCTCCACCTACCCTTTACCCATATTGCTGCCTTTCTCTGCACCTTTTCCAGTTCTCGCACCTTCACCTCCAAATACGGGTCCCATACTGCTGCAGCATATTCTAACATTGGCTGTACCATTGTGCCATACGCCTTCTCCTTCACCTCACAGCTGACTCCATTCAACACCCTTCCCAACATACCCAGAGCCCTTCTTCCCTTTGCAACCACCCTCTCTACCTGTTTTTTCTACCTGAGGTCTCCCTGCAGTACAATCCCTAGATACTTATATTCTGCTGCTTCTCTCTTGTCCCTCCCATCTGTACATGTCCCTGCTTATCATCTTCTTCCTTGTGAACCTCACTACCTTAGTTTTTCTTACATTTATCTTCATTATATTTTTTCTGGTCCACAACAATTTATTCCTTATAGATGAAAATCGTATCTACTTATTACAGAGACATACTTTTTCGACCTGTTCTTGCCACATAAATATTAAAACAAAAATATGCTTGTACAATTTGAATTTTGGGAGTTTTCAATCTGTTGAGCAGCAAAACTTATCTCGGACATTTTCGTACAGTTTACAAATGTTACATGCTTATATAAAGCATCATAATATACCACCCAAAAATTCCACAATTTATGTACACGTGAAAGTGTAGCGTGATACTGTTATGTGAAGTCATGGTAATTCCAGCCTTAGCATTGTTGTGCTACTGCTAACAGCAGTTTTGTATTTTTGCAGTATCCTGCAGCTGACCTTGCTTCTGCCGAAGATACGACCCTGAAAGACTTGGTCCATGTGCTGCACCGAACTAAAACCCAATACAAGCCATTGCCGGGCTTTGGTAGCACCTCTTGTGCTGTCGAAGATCGACTCATGGCTGGAGTTGACTGTGATGAGGTCTACCCAGGCATTTTCATTGGAGATGCGTAAGTATTGTGCATTTAATATAAGTAGTGTAAAATCAGACAATGTGACCAACCTACGCTGTATGTAAATAGTAAATGCTTCTGTTTGTAAAGTATTGTATCAGCTGATGAATTACTGTGGGATGCATGTTGTGAAGTTGGCAATTTTGATAATGGCTTTAGAAAAAAAACAGTACTTGGAACTAAAAGTTGTAGTTTAAATTTTAATTATACTTCAAACATTTAGGTTTAAGTTATGTTTTTAAAGCAGTATTATTTATTTTATTTTATTTTCACCAGCCAATGGCTAGCTATGTTTAGGTCTCCAGTTTCCAGCACGGTGAATGCAGTTGTGCATGTGCTGTTCTCTCGTCATATTTATATGAGTATCTTGTTGGTGTTGGAATATTTTTTCTGTAGTTAATTGTTTTTGTTTGCTTTCTTTAAGCATAGTTGTTTGTAAGTACTGCTATATTGTGTTTTCTTAAGTGAAATGTAATTTTAATTGGCCTTTGTTTACCGCTTCGTAAATGTGCTCGTTCTACCATTTTTCTTAACTGCCATCCGCAGTGAAGCAACACAAATATAATTTACATATCTAAGTTTAAGTTTGTTGGTTTCAGGAAATGTGCGCGGTGTTGATTTTACTGAATGATTCTTCAAATAAATTATTTAATGCTAGTGATGAACAAACGTGATTTGAGTGAAGTAAATTTATAAGGATTTCCATTTAAAAATGTGTGTTCAAAAGGTTGCGAACTTTACAAACAGTAAGTTTGCATGTTTTGTAAATAGTGTACTTGTAAACCATTACTATAATTATTGAAATGCATGTGGCCTGAAAAAGCTACACTTTCAACATTTTTGTAGTGTGTAAATTGTAGTGTGTGTATATGCTTGTGACAGCAGGGTCCTTACATACATGGCATAGTACATTAACAACATTATTGTACAAAATACCTAGTATACAGTTGGAACGACACCCTAACTGTTATCAACTATTTCCACAAGTGTTTATGAGCAGTAATAATGTGTGACAAAACTCTTGGCATCAACTGTGTATGGATCCTTCCATGGACTTAAGGTTTGTTGGGCGCCTTGTGTATAGATTAAACATTGTATACTGATTTAATGGTAGTTCGCTTGCAATTAGCCACTTAAAATTACACATGTGCACACCACTCAATATTTGAGAACAGTGTATAGGTGATTCCTTGCCAGCTGTTTGAAACTGCATTTACAAGTGGGTTGTGGTGTGAGTTCCCCTTATCTTTTCACATCCAGGGTGGCAGGAACAGTGTGAAGGATATATATGTATATCTCTGTGTGCTTTACCAAATGTGTCAAAACCTGTATTACAAATCATGCTGTGCATCAGCTTAAAATTTGAATGTTTAAAAGATTGTTTCCTCCTATGCAACTCAGTATGGATGAAAGCTGTTATAAAGAAATACATTCCAACTTTTATACTTTCCTTTTAATTTGTATTAATTATTTAAAATCCTTATAATTCTTGGTTGAAACAAAATGTTTATTTTCACAGTAGGCCTGTCATCAGTACTGCCTGCTACTGGCATTAGCTGTACAAATATTGAAGTATATTAGTATTCAAAATGTTCTGAATGTATTTATTCCTGTTAGCTGCGGTAGGTTAAATTTCACAAGTCTCAACTCAAGGTACACTTATGGGTGTAACACTGTTAGGTTTAAAACATTTGTAACTCGTTTTGAATTCAGACTTCTTTTAAAATGATGATCACATAAATAATGAAGGTAAAAAAAGTGCCTGTCCTTTCCACTTTAAGAAGAAAATGTGTGGAATTGATTTATTTAATGAAGAAAGAAAATTGCTATACTTTATTTGACAAACAACTGTGACTTATAAGACCTGGATACTTGCCAGAGTCTACACTTAATGGTCACTTGGGGTGACTTATGATTAAAATTCTTGTTATGTCATTAAATTGGAACTCAGGCCTCTTCTTATTCTTGTCTGGCCAATATTTTACACTTAGTTACATGTCTAAAGCACTTTTACATGAAGTTTCATTATTTATGCTGCAAAAATACAACTGACATGGGGCGTTGAGTTGCACTCTGACCACCAAAAGTGAAACATAATGATGCCATGCACATCGTTTATATCCTTCTCTTTGACATACAAATTATTGCCACACAGTCCAGTTACTGATGATCAGGCACCAAAAATAAAAACACAATTTTTATGTTATTAAAATTCACAAAATTTACATGTTTTTACAAATGTTCATTATTAAAATACAATACAAACTTTTACCATACTTAACATTCAAATATTCTGTTGCTACATTTAACGATCTTTTAAACATCGCGGCAGAAATAACAATACAGTAGTAATAAAAAATAGTTATTACTAACATATTTTCTGCTATAACATCCAAAACACTACATAACCTCACATCTTACTTGCCTTTATTCATGATCCTGCACAATTTATTTAAAATATAAACAAGGGATCATAATACACTAAAATGAATAAAATACACTTTGAATTACCTTATAAACATTAACAAATGAAGAATAAACATCAACAAGCTATATATACACGTGAAAATACATAATCACAAAATATAAAATAAGTAAATATCAGGTTGGAATAAAGTAAACAATATTCGGTAGCATCGCATACCTTTGCGACTCTTCAGCAAAGTACTTGTGAATAAAATACTTCTTAAATTAAACTCGTATCACAAGCACAAACATCACATTAGTGTCAACACTCCTCTTCTTACTCTTCGAAATTCAGAAACATGTCTCAATTTACATGTACAATACACTTCATCACGACACCATGAGAAAACAAAATAAAATCATAAGACGTGTACACATTTTCAATGTTAAATAACTTGTTAAAACACATATGTCCTTCATCGTCTTGAGAAAAAAAAATCTGTTTTAACATTCACTTCATGTAATTTATACCATTTCATATTCAGGTAAACATTGGCATATATATTTTTTTACATGTCACACAAACAAAATATTTAGTTAGGACGCTGCAACTACATACCACATGTCTTCTCACAACTACCTTTCCTGTTACCTTGTACCGTCCACTGCGGATGTGCGTCTGCACCGTATCAGATTTGTAGTACGTCACGCTGCTATAGCGTCTCTTGAAGTTCGTTACAAGCTGTGGCGTGTCTTCAACCATTATGCTGTAGCATCGTCGTTCATCTGGAGAACTGATGGTTACTGTATGGGGCCTGGTCATCTCAACACCAATAACCATCACTGAAACCTCACTGCTGTGGATACTGCAACAACTTAGTAACTTAGTTTGTACAGCTCATGTATAAAAATATCCACACAGTGTCATGAAGCAACTTTGAAGCATCACTGTAGGATACACTGACTACCATACTTCACTTCAACACTACAGGTGAATACGTTGACACTGTTTTGATCGTCACAGTACTATAATGTGCCCCTTTTCTGGCGTTAATGAATGAGTTTGTGTTTGCTAACTTCAAATCATGATATTACCAGTTTTTCATTATCGACTGTATTAGGCATCCATGCTTACTGACAACTGTATCACATTCATAGGCCCTTAAATTCAATACGTATTCTTCACTTGCAAGAAGATTACCACTTATTTAAATCTCAAAATACCAATACGTCGTAATAGTCTTATCTTCTTCGGCGTGACCTCACTTCACTTTTGACCTATCTTAGTATGATTAGACAACTGTCGCCCTGTGTTAAAATTAAGGGATATTAAAATGACGTTGCAGCCGTGTGTGTGTAACTGTGTACAACATAGGACTGGGATAACAAGAATAGAAGACTATTTCCCTTTTAAAAAAAATGTTATTTATAACGAGTTATGCCCATACTCCATTTGTTGCGAAACATATCACTTGTGTTTACAAAGTTTGCATCTTACAACATGTATGTGTGCACGTGTGTGTCAAGTGTGTGGTGTTCAGTCTCTTGGATACGAAAAACAAGAAAGTGTCCCGCAGTGTTACCAGCTCAACAAATTCGTTCAACTCCGGCAACCTTTCTGCTGGTAAAACAACTGTAACTTCCTGGAGAAATAATCGCACAGGAAAATTCTGCTTCCTAAAACTATAGGTACTTCTTCAACTTGCTTAATTATTATCACCGTTCTTAATAAATGTTTTGGCTCGCATACATCTGTGTGTAAAGTGAACTTTGCAGATTAACCAACTAGTACCATCTGACGTCTCTCGTAGACTGATCTACAACTCTATTGGAGTGTGAGAAACAAATAATAAGCTCGCAAGCTTCGTAGTCTTGGCTAGGGTTTCACATACATCCTCATGTAAATACAGCGTGCATAGTCACAAATCAATAATGTTGTGCGCTTAAAGTAGGAACTACCCATCTGCTGTGGCATAATAGCCTCACTTCGCGTACGCCCTCTGCTGTACTCTTGTCATGACGAATCACATAGCTGCACATCACTTAACCTAACTTATTCTAGACACATAAAACACTTTTATTCTAGGATTTGTGACTTCCTCACTGCTAAATGCACAATCTCAATATTGCCCCCTCCTATTTATTATGCTACGAGTTGCTGCGTAGCTCACGCTTGATGTATCTCACACATCATTGCACTACCATAATAAGTTCATAGTATAACCTTAGAGATGCCACATTGTACCTTCCTAGGTACTCCTGTGTAATATGGTTCCTCAAACCGTAACAGTTCCTCTTCAACACTTCACAGATCTCATGTGACCCATCATACAAATTAAATAGCTCCATTGTTAAATTCACCCAACACTGGCTAATGGGAGTGGTCTTCACCAACACTAATGTTCCCATCTCAAATTTAGACTTTAGATGCCTTAAATTTCCCTTTCCGTCTCTCTGCTGCACTACACAAGTGTGCTTTCCCCTATTTCTGCATCTCCTATTGTATATCCTCTTTCAACACACTCTCATCACACACATCAGGTAGCTTTGGAATGTTTATGTCCAGCAGCTCGAAAGTCAAACTCCTTGTACGTGTGGGAAAAAGTTGGGAACAGTGAAATTGTTAATACTCTGTTGTTCCTGCAGTGGAACTGAACATACAGGCCTTTGATGTGGTGGTGAACATGGTGACCTATAACACCTCTGGAATTGAGCGTGGTTTCTGGGTAGGTTGTCTTGACAGGGTACCTCCTCCCATGTCTGACATCTGCCAGTCATCCCCTTCGGACTTATGACCTCCCTTATTTCCAAAGTCTCTACTATAAGCTTGGTCCCTTTATGGCCTAGAGCCACGTCCTCTCCATCCTCTTTCTCCTCGATATCCACCTCTGAAATGATTTCCTCCATTTTGGATATTTACGTCTCTTGCACCCATGAAACTTATGTTTATGTTTATACTGTCATTCGGCCTCTGGTGTCCTTGTGGTCCTTGTTGATCACGACTTGTCCAATTGTTGTACATAGGTGGCTGTCTTGGCTGGACTTGCCTCCCTTCATCTTTTGCTTGTGTTCTCATTTGCTGCTCTATCTTATCGTAGTGGGTAAGTTGGTCTCTGAACTCTGTGACTGAGGTGATGGTCGTCCACTGTTTCTGGTAGTCCATAGGTAACTGTGTATCATACTGATGAACTCACTATCTGACATTGATGGTTCCAAATTTCTTGTACATTCATACATGACACACATATGTTCCTCAATAGACTTACCCTTTTTCAGTTCAAAACGCTCTGATTTCAGCTGTGTGAGCAGATTTATCTCTATCTACATGTTCCAAAATTGTTCAACAAGCTCTGTTTTGAATTATTCATAGGTGTTTTGCACTTTGGTTTTACCATCTCCCACCAATAGTATGCACTTCCCTTGCATGCTACACTCAAACGCTTTATCACATCTTGTTCTTCTAACCCAAAATATTTGCAATATTGTTTGGATTTTTTTAGAAATGTAATAGAACTTTTTCCATGAAATGTGGGAATTTCTTTAGACCAGTGTTGCGCCGGGGAGTGCGACACTGCAGGCGAGTAGCAGGTGTTGCTGTGGCCTTCCATGCACATACGCGAGTCACCTGTCTGTTCTCTAGTGTGTAACTGTAGGTTGACTGACTTCTCCACTGTTGTTACTAGTGTGATTGCCCTCACAGTGTACAGTTTCACATTGCAATGTAGGTGGTAGTGAGTGCATTGCTGTCTGGAATGTAGGAACCTTCTCTAGCTCACTCTGTTTCCGCTTCTGTTGAACTTTCTTTACTTGTTCCACTAAAACTTGTAATTCCTATCTGTTATGTTGCTGCACTTTCTCCATGTGATGTGTAATGTGATTACTGAGGCTACTCAACTCAGTATCTAATATCCTCTATCTCTCACAATTCTCCCTCACTTCCAATATTTGTCTGTTCAGTTCTGATATTGCACTAACCTGATCAGTCATAGTGTGCCCTAACTGTTGTCTCTCCTCATTGTGAAATGCTATCTTTTCTAAGACTGTTCCAATGTCCTAATCTGTGTAGCATTCACTGTAGTTTGTTGTTCAGTGACTTCCAATCTGGTACTTACTTTAGTCTGAATGGTGGACACTACATCTGATCATCCACGAGAAACCATAAAGACCTCCACGTCGGCAACCACGATGCCCACGATCGCAAACATGACAATACAGGAGATGCCAGTCGAACGGTATGTACATTGTGGCAGATTGAGCGAAATAAATTTTTTTGCTGAGGACTTGTGGGAACAACCATTATGCCAATGTACGTCCAACACTCTGTCAACGCCGTCAGAACCATGTCTTTGCACGCGCACCGTATAAACCCAGGACAACCTACCTGCGGAGTGCTAGAGATAATTGTCGCCCTGTCAACACCGGGCATTATGCCATATCTGCGAAGAGCAATATGGGTGAGTGTAGAGCAATTCATGCGGGAGGCATGCCTCTTTGAGCAAGATGTACGCGCGGGACAAGAATACCATTCCCCTGAGACATAATAATCGGACGTCAACACCCACCATGTTGCCAGATGTTACGCAACCACCGCCGCTGTTTACGCCAGTGAGATCAAACCGTGGACAGAGAAACTTTCACCACAACATCCGGGAAAATTATTATCAGGGTAATCAGTCTGAAAACTGAATAGGGAGGTTGGCGAAACAGCACCTGCACCAATCTCGCCGCCAGGTCATAGAAATCCGCCTAATGAATGTGCCAAAGTATTCCAGATCAGTTACTGTACTGTCCGTGGGTTAAGGGTCAATGTCGAACCTGAGGGAAAATATGTGATTGCCGTGATACACTGCCGCAAGCCACAATTTCATACGGGAGGGGTTAATACAGGAAATAATACGTATGCAGCCATGTTGCCCACAGTTCACCACCACAACAAGGTGAGGCAAGAAGCATAATGCACGTGACAGTGGGAATACATGAACTCCGTTCTTAGTGCGATGTTTACATTGTGACGGACCTTTGTGAAGAAGTAATTTTGGGGTTACGGTGGTTGATCGACAACCAAGTAGTGATTGAGCCACATCTCGACCGCCTTCACAAGGGGACACGTGGACAGTGGACGCTGTATGCAGTAGGAGCAACGCCGCTGGCGACAACAGCTGCCGTGCCACTCACAGAGTTTGAGCACAGGGTGCCTGAACGTAACAATGGCTGCAACATCTGCTGCTAGTGTGTTTCGTCCTGATGGGAAGCTGCAGCCACCAACGTCACCGAGCACTCCATCATCATGACACGAGGACCCAGTGTACTCCAAGCCATGAGACCCAGGTATTTTCTTGCAGCGCGTAATCAATTAGCAGGTATGTGAGATGCTCAATGGTAATGTAATTGAATCTGCGTAGAGTGTCTATAGTTCAGGGATTACACTAGCCCCCAAGATGAATGGTGAATGGAGGTTTTGTGTAGACTTTCGTGCTCTCAACAAAGTAACTGTAAACCTGCCTCCTCCAGTCATTAACATCAAAGACACTTTGTCAACACTAGGGCCAACTACTGTGTTTATGTCACTCGCCCTTAAATCAGGGTATTGGCAAGTACCTATTTGCTCACAAGACTGTAAAAAGACTGTCTGTACTATGCCAGATGTGCATAGATTTCAGTTTGTTGCAATGCCATTCGGCTTAATGTGTGCCCCTGCCACTTTTCAAAACTTGATGGCAAATGTGTTAGATGGTTACATAGGAGACTTTGAGATGGTCTATTTTGACAATGTACTTGTATGTTTGAACAGCTGGGAAGAGCACCTACACCACCTGAGTCTTGTGTTCGAGAGGCTCGAATGCAACAAACTCACATGTAAGGTTGACAAGTGTAAGTTGGGGATGAGTAATATGGAGTTTTTGGGACACTATGTTCAAGAGATACAAAACAAATCCACGCTCAGGTCACGTAAACAGGTTCGGAAATTTTTGGGCTTGATAAATTGGTTGAGGGAATTCGTTCCAAATTTTCTGTAATAACTGCTCCTTTGGCTGAATTGCTATGTGAGAAGTGTAAATTTGTATGGACACCTCAAGCCGACCATGCTTTAAAGATATTAAACTTGCTTTTCAAAACTGTAAACCACTAGTCAGGTTTAACTCAGAGTTAACATGTTGTCGTTCAGACAAATGCGAGACAAGAAGGCATTGGAATGGTGTTACTCCAGGTGGGAGAACACGGGAAAAACACATCATCAACTACTACAGTGCTAAGTTTGGCTATGCGGAACGTAAATACCACACAAATGAGCAAGAGTGTTTAGCAATTGTACATGCACTGAGGAAGTACTGACCATATCTGTTAGGGAGACAGTTTACGCTGAAAACTGATAACCGCTGCTTAGTTTGGTTAGAAGGCATGCATAACGGGAAGAGTAAACTTGCCCTCTGGGCTTTACTGCTACAGGAGTTCGACTTCTAGGTAGAACACGTGGTGGGGAAAAACAAACAAACTTGTCGATGCACTGTCCAGAAACCCCTGTTAGAACCTAATGGTAACAGATGATGCTGGGTGGGAAGAGACGCTACCACCTTGCCGTGCCACACAAGCAACACACACACCAGCTTTTGTTTTGCAGAACATTGTTGCTACACCACCCAGTGAACTTGTCTCGTTAAACGTCCGTGATGTGTTAAGGGAGGTACACACAGCGCAAAAAAATTCCCGTATGCTGCGCAACGCCGGCAACACTGTGCCACAAGGTATTCGGAATATTGGAGAGTGGTGAACCGGGAAATCCAATTAAAAACCCCCGGTAATTGCATGAAATGGCGAACATACGTACCTAAGGAAGCACGGGAACTCTTACTGACGTATGCGCATGACAGCTTAGAGCATGGCCACCCGGGTTCCCAACAGACAGGTGAGCAGGTACAAAAGTTTTTTCAATTGGCGAGGAGTACAAGGGGACTACGTAAGCATGTACTGAGTTGTGTTGCGTGCAACACACGGAAGCCGCGGAGAAGTCGGCGATGCTCCACAACAGCTGAGGCTGCCAACTGAGCTGTTCAAAACTGTTTGCACTCGACATTATGGGCCCGTACCCGCACACCAAAAGCGGTAAACGATTCCTCATTGTCGCCACTGATTTGTTTAACAGAATGACAGAGGCATTCCCAGTTAGTAATGTTCATGCGCACACAGTTGTGCAAGTAAAGCAAGCAGAATTTTTTCCAAGATGGGGGCATGCAGAGTACCTACTGACCAATAATGATACACAATTTGTAGGAAGAAAGTGGAGGGTTTATTGTATCGCATGGGAGCTGAACACCGTACCACTCCAGGGCGAACCCGACTGAACTTCTTAACCAAGACTTAAAAATTCAGTTATGCGTCAGGTTAGGAGCACGTCACACCAGATGGGCGGAATTGATTCCGGAGGTTATGTTTTGTTTACGAAACCGAGTGAATACTGCAACCTGGAAAACACCTGCGGAGATGGTACAGGGTTGCGAACTGCGTGCACACTGAGAACCTCACGAAAACCTGCCAATACCGCCTGAAGAAATTGTCGCACATGAAATGCAGATTCACAAAGAGGCAATCAGGAAAACTATTGTAATACTTTGGTACCGGAAAGCAGAATGCTGCCACCAGAGTTAGTGCCCGACATGTATGTCTATGTAAGGGAAAACCCATTATCAGCGGGAGTCAAGAACCGTTGTGCAGGACTGGCACCCAAGTGGATTGGGCCAGTAAGGGTAACGGCTAAGATGGGGAACTCCACATTTTTAGTGAAACCTCTGTGAATATGACGTGTACCAGGTGGTACAAGGAATGATGACAGCAGCACGTGTCAAAACAACACCACCAGTCCCGTGATCAGGTGTCTGGAAAATGTAAACAACACCACTGTAAACACTATGTTATTTAGGGGCTTCGCGCCATCCAAACTCTCCACACAAAGCAGGGAGGAAGAAGGTGACGAAGGTGTACACACACAATTGGGAGAAACGAGTAGTAGTGAAACACTGTTTCAGGATTTTCCTGTATAGGCAAACAGTCCAGAAAATCAGAATAGCTTCAAAGGTTTCACATATGTAAATGGGGAAGAAGTGGCAACGACAGTGTACATGTAAATTACAACACAATCAGGGCCATTGATACAGGTTTTAAGGGGTTTACCCAAGGGACCAGTCAACGTAGTTGTAACATAAGTGAAAACGTAAACAGTCATACCACAAGTGTCAGTGTAACGCCTTTCAGAGGTTTTTTGGCCCCCGCAGGTGATAGACTAGTAGGACAAGAGAGTTTCAAAGGGTTTGGGGAAGTTAGTAGGGAAGTGAGTGTGAAACCACATGTCAAAAAGCAACACCTCAGCACTCGCAAGAGGCGAGGCGAGTCACCATGTCTCCACAACGTGGTTCCAGCCTACACCCCCACCCCATGCAAACGCCGCAGAGTAAGGAGATTTCCAAGGCCATGCTTCTTATGTCCTCAACCAGTGGTCCTGGATCACAACCGGGCAGGGTCCGTCAGGGCAAAATTGAGTTGCTTGCACCGTCGTGGCCTTCGAGGGAGGGATCGTTTGATGCCGGCTAACAGCCAGCCGCATTAAGACCATGATGGCGCTCACCACTCATGTGACATATGGGCACGCATGTGCACAAAGAGGCCATAACCTGAACTTTCCTGTAACTGATATGTATTGTCCATTTCATGTAAGTGGTCTCAAATTTGACAGTTCTAGGAAAGTAGTGCCAATGGCATCTAGGTGGCTGTGTATCTTTCCGCCACAGCTGAACTGTCATTGAAGGTGACTGTGCAAACAAACACCATGTGACTGCCAGTATTTATTAACAAACAACATATGACTGCCTGTTTTTGTAAACAAACTGCATGTGCCTCCTCCCAAATGACTTTTAGAAGTTATGAAGGTTGTAGGTGTGCAACAATCCCATTTTTTTTTATTTTTAGTTTATAAATATATATTATGTAAATGAATAACAGCCCATGTAATATGTCTATAAATTGATTAAATTTTTTTACCCTGCAAGAAATTTTTAACCAGGTTGCACTAAAATGAAATTGTATTTTGACTGTCAAATGAATAAGATATTGTACTGTTTTTTAATATAGTACTCAAAATATATTAACAACTAATCTAGTCACACTTACCTGAGGAAAGTTCTTGTAAACATAAATATTTAGCATGGTTTCCACAAATACCGAAATACCCCCCCCCCCCCCCCCCCCAATTCACCAATCTTATTTTCAAAGACAGTATACATTCTTACATACAGTCAATGCCTACTATTGCATTAAAAGTACGTAAGTCAGCTTTGTGGTATGATATGACATGACAACAAACTCGGTACAGCCTGATACTTTTATGCTGGTTATAATTCTCAGAATGTTAAAGTATGTAGGTAGCCAAAATAATATTTAAACAAATGTTACTTAATTTCAGTAATTATAATAACGCTCATTTAGTAATTCAAATGTTAAGTATTGCAGGTCTATATACAAAATACTTTAATAACTTTTCTCAAATACCTACGTGTTCAGATTGTCATGCTGCTAATAAGAACTTTTTTCTGGCTAACTCAGTGTTGATATTTACACTAAAGTTCAGTTGCACAACCGCCCTCCTCAAAATTGTGAATACAGCCCTAGGTTTGTTCTCGGGTACCTAATGAAACACTGTATTTCAGTTCAGAGATGTTACAAAGCGCTCTAGAGAAGCAGATGTGACCTACAGCAACAATATATCAAACGAACATGTCACACACTATAAAGATGCTCCACCTACCCAAGATTAAAGACATCAAAAAGTTCATTTTCCTTAGTGATAAATTCTGGAATGTCGCAGTTCCTGCTGATGCATGAGACACTTCTTTATTATATTGGAGCACCTTCGTGGGGTGCTTAAATTGAAAGAATTTTGTTTGATAAGCATGTTGTAATTTACTTGATATCAAAAAGTTGTCTTTGCAATGTAAATCCTGTTTATGTGAATTATTCTTCCGTTACTCTTACAATATTCTTAATGTATGTTAAAAACATATGAGCGCTGTTAATTTGCAAAACAAAAATGCTCAAAACGTTTATGAAAGACTCCAATGTATCAGCACCTTCTAAATGGTTAAATGCAGAGAGCATGGTGGTGTTCATGCTGTATATTCAAGTAGTCACATTGAAATGTGAAATGTGTCATGGTTGCATTTTTGGTAGTTTCATGCGTCGGGGCTATGTGATTCCGGCATGAGTGTGTGGCATTTTGAGTCACGTATTGTTTTGATGGAGGAGTGGAAAATTTTGCTCGTAATCATAACTTTAATGAAAATATGAAACATGATACATACGTCGCTGTTCGTATTCGTACAGATGCAGCAATATATACACACACACACTTTGACGGAAGTTAACCGTACACTCGAATTAACGATGTAAACAAACAAATATTGTTCACTCACTACAAAAGTGTGGAAAGTGCGTTATTTTTCAGGCCACGTCCATTTCAATAATTATATTAACAATTTTCAAATACATTTACAAAACATGCAAACTTTGTAATCTCTTGAACACGTGTTTTTCTATGGCAATCCTTGAGATTTTACTTCACTAAAATCACGTTTGTTCATCACTAGAATTAAATAATTTATTTATAAAATCATTCAGTAAAATCAACACTGCGCAAGTTTCCTGATACAAACAAACTTAAACTTATATTCGTGTCACTTCATTGTGGGAGGTGGTTAGGAAAATGGCAGAACAAGCAGTTTTACGACATGCCGATTAATATTACATTTCACTCAACAAAACGCACAATGGTACCTACAACAAACTATGTTTAGAAAAAAAAAAAAATAAATAAATAATTAACTACCAATTAAATATTCTGACAACACCAATAAGATATTCGTATAATAAACACAATGAGAAAAAAAGTGCACGCACAACTGCCTTGACCTGGCTGGAATCATGGCCATGTTTTTGTCCTGTTACTAATAGCCAATAACATTTAATATTGCTTTATAAACAAATTTAAACCATTAATGATATGCTTCAAAAGAAGATATACAATTACAATTCAGTAATACTATTGCTGATTATATAAAACAAATAAATAATGCAAAGCAGGCACTAAAAAAGGACGTAGATTCAAAATATAAAACTATTGTTTCTGGCTATGCTTTAAAAAAAGATGTAGAGTCAAGGTACAAGACTAGTATATCTGATTTAAAAACATATGTATATTCAAAATACAATATCATTGTAGTAAAGTTTTTGTTTACACAAAAGATTATGTTTCTCTATAAAATCGTAGATTTAATAATATGGGTGATCCTTTAGATGGAAAAGATGCGGTCAATAAAAGACATTTTGATAAAGAAATACTGACAAATTGCAAAATTTAAACAAATCCGTTTTGAATTATTGTGATACACTTGTTAACTCGGAAATTTAAAAATGCAAGGAAGAAAAATCATATATATTTTATTTGCCTGAAAAGTGGAATAAAAGTAATAATAATTTTCACTTAGATAATAACATTTTCGTTACTTTTTTGATGGATTGCAGTGATTATAAAATAATTACTGTTAATCCCAATTTACCTGACGATACTGACTGTTATTAAGGGTTCTCAAAAATAGATAACGGTAAGCCTTTTGATGTTAACATAGGTGATATTTTTTTTTTTTTACTTTTAAAATAAAAACATATAAAATATCTGATTATTATGGTTTGATGACTAAAATAGGAATATTCGTAAAATATAAAGATTAATTCTTTTTTATTCTTATTAAATGGAGAACACTTTTTGCTAGAAGTGTAAAAATGTCATTAAAATAATAATATAAAATTGAAATTACCAAAATGGGTGATTAGTTCAGAGAAGTATACGTTCGATATATAATTCTAAAAAAACCAACATTTCTATTAAAAAATTGCTCGATGTAAGAGAAGGAATAATAAATGAATTATATAAACCTACACGAAAATTTTTTCCAAAAAGAAAAGTTTCGTATAGTATTGTTGATTTATAGCAAATCGATCTTGTTGAGGTGGATACTGGAAATAAATTTAAAAGGTATATCACATGTAATAATGGATAAAAGTATATTATGACAATTATTGGCGTTTTCTCAAAATATGCATTTGCTATATCAATTAAAGATAAAACAGCCAAGAATGTAGCAATTGCTTTAGAATTTATATTTATTAAAAGAAAACCGCGCGATAAAAGTCGTCAAAATTTTATAATAAAATATTTAAAGAACTTATGCATAAATATAACATAAATCATTATTCTACATTCAGTGAACTTAAAACCAGTTGTGTGGAAAGATATAATCGTACAATGAAGAACAAAATGTGGAAGAAATTTGCTTTAAATGGCAATTACAAATGGGTAAATATTTTAGATGATTTAGTTAAAGAATACAACCATACAAAGCAAGAACCATTGGTATGAAGTCAATTGAAGTTAGTAAGACCAATGAAAGAAATTTAAGACTAGTTTTTGCGAAGGTGATTATTAAACCAAAATACAAAATTTGGCGATATTGTCTGCGTAAGCAAGAGTAAACGAATCTTTGAAAAGTCTTATACAGCTAATTGGACAACATAATTATTTACCATTTTTGAGGTTTTAAGTAATGATGTACCAACTTACAAACTGAAAGATGACAAAGGAGAAGAAATAAAGGGTAGTTTTTATGAATACAAAATTATGAAAACCGACTATCCAAATTAACATTTGGTTGAAAAAAAAGTATTAAAAACTAAAGACAATAAAATGTATGTTAAATGGTTGGGTTTTGATAACTTGTTTAACTCTTGGATTAATAAAAACAGATGTTTTGTGAATTTATATATATTTTTCTGTAAGGATCACAGCTGTGCAGCATTATGATCATGAATGCTAATCATTTCAAACAACATTTTTAACGTACATAAAACATGTTCATTGTTCGTTCATAATTCGTTCAATGCACACTTCACCTATGGAAAGCTTTTTATTTTTAAAAATTTCAAAATGTTTACAAGCAACTTAATGCCTCGCCAGGGACCTTATATTTTAGGTTTACGAGTAAGTTAATACCTCGCCAGTAACCTAATTTTTCCATCCTTAATTAGCACCATCAAAACTCCATTTGGAGAAACCCCTCACTTCACCACTGGCAGGCCATTTTTTTTAGTGGAGAAGTGGTGTTTTTTTAATTTAATTTATTTCTTATGGTACTCCTCATATAGTGAGGTGCCATTCACTATATGAGAACACTCCAGTTTATACTTCTTTTATACTACAAGTGTAGTATGCATTTTTTACTGAAGCTTGAGGGTGCCATTTTTATTTGCATCTATACTTATACATTACTGTATGAGCAAGAGCAAGGTTTTTAGACTCAAATTTTGAATGATTTGGCGATAATCTAATAGTGCAAATATGGGTGTCTCATATTCACACTATTAAATTATCTGCTGAGACCTGGGGATCGAACCAACTGCCTTCGCATTTGAAGTCAAGCTCCTTGCTGCTGAACCATGGCATGGTGACAAGACGAGCAAGGCGACTATTAAAAGTCTTCATGTGGTGAGATGCTGCGAGCTGGAAGTCTGTTATCAAGAGTCGTGCAGAGTGTTCGGCGTGTGGCTACTAGATAGCGACACAGTTGTGATAACATACTTCCTATCGCAGAGAGAGCTTGCTGTCGTCGCAGATAAGGAAAACTTGTTGAGGCAGAGCGCACTTCAGGATTGCTTCATTCCCATTGCCAGTAAGATAGCATGCTCATCGCTGAAGTAGGTAAATGATTCTCATATACAATTCACAATACAGAGTTTGAATATAAAATTTTTTATTTTATTGCTCTTCTTCCCTTCCCTCATTTTGCTGCTCAAATCTATTGTGATAGAACTAAAATCTTCATCCCAGCACTTTGCACAAAACTCTGAATTTATCAAGAGTCATATCTCCATCAACAAAATCACTATGAATATAACTTAAATTTGTATTATCTTGTCAAAATACGCATAAAGAATTTGCATTATGCCTTACTAATGTAGGTACTTTCGAATATGTTTGTGCCATATAAAATACATAAATATTTTTATACCTTCCCATAGTAAAATATTCACGGATGACATCCTGGTTTTCTAAAATGACGTAGTCAAATACAATTGGAGATTTGTTTTCACACTGATCTTAGAGAATCATTTCATCATTATTATTTTTAAAAAGAATGCCATTTTTCTTTAACTCTTTTGGATAGTACATCAAAGTTATTTTGTAACTGAATATATTTTGGTTGATTTAAACTTTTTGAACAAATATACAATTTATTAAAATTTAGCCATTCTGGCTTATAAATAAAATTGATCATTAAATTCATCTTGTCACAGTTACTGGGACCGGCGATAATTGCTTTAATGCCATCAGTTCACCATTTTTTTTTTTTTTTTCGTAGCATCCCCTTCAGAAATTAAAACACCAACATCCCAGTCGACTTTTTTTTCATTTAATATGATAATTTTTGTAATAAATGGGGAATAAAGTATTTAAGCTAACAAATAATAGTTCCATTCTAAGGAAGAATCTTCACTATGATATAATTCATCGAGAAAAATCTATTGCGTTGATTAGTTTTCATTGCAAAATTTTTAGCTCCTGATATAGACAACGATACAATATGACAGTTGAAAAAATGAGTCCTGTTGATGAAAATGAAGTTGTCACTATTCCAAAAGGGCAATACGATATTGAATCTTTAAAAGAAACTATAAATTCTACTGACCCATTTTCAACAAATAATATTGATTTAATAGCAGACAATATGAAAAATTATGGTCGTTGTTAAATCTAAGTTTGATATTAAACTTTACGATTAACCATCTGATATGCTTCTTTTTGAAAGAAATATGACTATTGTAAAAGACAAAAGCGTCATTGGCACTATGTTGCCTAATTTTAATTCATTTAAAACAATAAATGTTCATTGTAATTTTGCATATGGAATGTTTATAAAATATGACGAATCTAATAATTTAGAAACTGATATCATTGCTAGTTTTCCACCAAAAATTATGTTTGGCTTCAGAGATTATGTTAGTTATGAGCCCGCATATTCTGTTTTTATAGAATAAATAATGAGCAGTTTAATCACATTGTTTTAGAAATTAGGGATGAAAATGGTTAACTGATTGATTTTGATGTTTGTGATATCAATATTGTTTGGAAAATTAAAAATTTTTAAAATATAAAAATTAATTAAAAATTATACATTTTGATACCCATATGGTAATATATCTATTTTTATTTTCTAGTATAATCCTTTTGTCATCATAAGGGCTTAATGCAATTTCATTTACTTCTACTATATATATTTTATGCTTTTCACTCTATTAAATTCATTGTTCTATATTCTATTTTCTCTTTTAATAAACAATTTGTATAGTCCTCAAATGTAATTCTCTTGTTAACAACACACTTCTTTACACCTTTCGATCTTTCATTTTTCTATCATTGTTTTCATGTCTTCATAAAAATCTCCTGTTTTTATGTTATAAATGTAGGAATTGGTATCTTGATAGCATAATCCAATGTTATCACCATATTTTGGTTTCATTACTTTATAGTGGAAATCATACATAAATTCTTTTGATATGTCTAAAATTGACATGCCAACATAAATAGGCTTATTAAATTTTACACTTGTTTTATTTATATGTATGGTCGCAAGATTCGGATTATATGTAGTACTTCTTTTGAAATTTGGTTTTGCTATTAATTTTTCACATTTTTCTGCATCTGATATTAATTGTATATTCACCTTGTTTCTTTTATTTTCCATTGTTTTACCAAATACAGAATTAGTCATCAGTTTATAAAAATCGTTTTCAAAGTCATTTTCAGCATTAGTTCTCATTGATATAGTTAAATCTATATACTTCAACCAATCACACTGATCAAACGTTGTTATTCTATGTATTTTAGTAAGTTTTAAACCATTATTTAAACACTGTTTTATATTTTGATGGTGTAGTAGTAGGCCTACGTACTTTTTTATTTATTGAGTAAAGTTGTTAACAATTTGGATTGATTTGTTCCAGGCATTACCATATTTTCTGGACAAGATGGTAGATCTTTGTGTAAACTATGTAATTCTTGTGGATATTCTAAATATAAAAAAACTTCTAATATATAACCATACTCATCATCCTCCAAGTATAATATTTTTTCACTCCGGTAATCAAAATTAGATAATGTGTAATAAACATATCGCTTACAACATTCCAATATTCCACTTCTAATGGTTGTTTAGTCATTTTTAACATTGCATCCCAAGATAATCCTGCTGCTGAAAAATACCATGCAGGATCTAATTCACTCTTTGGTGAAATTTCATTTTCTTCTAATTTCTTCCAACTATCCATATAATCATAGGGATAAACACCCTTTCTAATTACTAAATCAACTTGGTCTTTTGGAAAATGTTTTTGGATGTGTTTCACTTGACCTTTACTTAAATTAGATGATAATTTTTCAAATTTAAATGTCTATAAATTTTATTTTTAAATTTGCTGTGTTATTCCCAAAAGTAATAAACTTTTCTTTGTTATTCGCAATTAAATCTATATTTTTATCATCACATATTAACACTTTAATTAATAAATGAGCATCATACCTGGCTAAATTATGAAAATGAATTGGAACAAAATTGGGTAATTTAATTTTAAATAACAATCATTACATACAGGGTTAATGAATTTTACACTTATGTGATCATGATGATGTAATTTTTTATTGTCCTCCGTATATTCGCATTTACATACAGTGTATTTTTTGATTTATTATATAATATTTTTTCTTCTTTTGTTAGTGGATGCATTGGTTCAATTTGTGAATATATTTCCCCAATTTCTTCTACTTCCCTTTTTATTTATTGTATAAATATCTTATGTGCATTTGGACCTCGATATACTACTGGTGGTGTATAATCACCATGACTAGATACAATATAATAGCAAAAACCAGATGCTCCATGTAATTGATATTTCATAGTATATGATTCGTCATTAAACTTTAAATAATGGTATTTATTTGGTCATTAGTAAGATATTTTTCTTTAAGTATCTCCTTATAAAGACCATTATCAATATCATCTTCGGTTAAAATTGGATATTTTTTGATAAGGTTAAATTTACTTAATTCTCTTTAATTTGGTTTAGGGGTTGAAATTTTCTTTAAAATTGATTCAAAATGTGCATATATTGTGAAAGGAACCTTCATTGTATGTTTATAATTTTTGAAATATATTTGCTTTCCTTTCGAAGGTAAGTGATTCTTACTTATTCATTTCTAGAGCAATCTTCTGTGTTTATTTAATCTTTCTTGAGAATAAAATAATTGAAGACACATATCACATATATAAGTTGTACTTTTATGATTATTTTTTTGTGCTGAAACCAGTTTCAATAAATCTTTATTCCAACAATAATGCAAATTTTTATCATCTTTGAAATAAAGTAAATTTATATATTTTTTTTTGTAAGTTGTAGTGGATATGCTATAGACTCAGCTTCAATAGAGTATACATTTATAGATGTATCAATTTGATTTTCTTTTTTTGGTATATCATCAATTTTAATAGGATATTCATATTTATCTATTGCTTTATCTATATCAAGTTCTACGCTTTTATATTTAGATACTCTTTGTGAATCTTTTTGTTCTTGAAACAGTGCAGATTTTATTGTCCAAAGAAAAGATTTTTGATCATCATTCTTTACATTAATGCATGCTTTTTTATTTTTTATTGCTTCTGGTAGTTCAATATATGATGCTCCATTTAATGGATTATACTTATTTATAGCTAATTTTTTTGCAATTACTCTATCTAAAGTCTGTCCTGAATCTCTTCTTTGAAATTCAGATAATTGTGTAAGCAATTATTGTTTTATAATTTTATAAATCTTTATATATTCTCCTTCGTTTAAGAGTCTTTGATTAAATGACTGAAATGCCAATAATTCTACTAAATTATTTTCCTGCTTGATAGAAATAACCAACACATCACCAATGGAGTCACTTTTAAATAAGAGACAGTTTGTTTGTTAAAGTTGTTGCTTTTAAACAATCATACAAAATTATAATGTTTAATTCGAAATATGGCAGTTACCTTTGTTGGCATAATGTTCATTACAAAATGTTGGCAAAAAAATAAAATACCATAGCAAACCCCAACCGTTGAGTTTCTAATATTGAAACAACATATAACCAACTAAACATATATCATAGAAAAATTATCTCACATCTTGAAAAACCCTTAAATTGTTTAACGTATAGAAAAGGGGCATTGCTTTCATTAAGAAATATTTTTTCATAATTTTGGATATGTATGTTGGTTGAACAATACTACCTCAATAGAAGAAACCATACCAATTTTTTTAGACAGAGCTAAGTAATCCCACAAAATGTCCATGGTAGATTTTTTGGTTTATATATTTCGTTGGGCCAATGTTGTTGTAATATTAGTGTTCCAACCCAATGTTCAGCCAGCCTTGCCAACCAAAGTCCAACTGTTGGTGCAATATATGTTGCTGCTAGGGTACTTGCAAATTACCATCTGTTTTGCCAATATTTGTCCATCACTTCACCAATGAATAAAAAAATCGCGATAATATTTTTTTTAAGTCTAAGTAATATGTTAGTATATGTATGTTGTATGTTTAGCATTATTCTCGTTAAATTTATTACCTTGGATTTTGGTTGTTAAATAACGTTGGCCCATTACATTCATATTTGCTAATAACCATTTGTTGTCTTTCCGACATTTGTCCATCACTCCACCAACTAATAAAAAATCAATATTATATATATTTTAACAGTTTTTTTTAAATTAATATGTTAATGTAAGCATATTATTGCACATTTTCATATTATTCTCATTAAAATTATATAGTTGGATTTTGGTTGGAAAAAAAATGCTGGCCCAATGTAAATTTTATATTAGTATTCCTATACAACCTAATTCCATCACAATGTATTTCCAACCTTGCCAATCAATTTTCTACCGTTGGTCCAGTGTGTTTTGCTACTGGGGATAGCATTCTGGATTTTTGGAAAACTATATAAGCCAAATGTCCTCGTTGAGTACTATATACTGACGCCTGCTAACAACCAGCAGCACTAGAGCCCATGACACTGCTCACATATCCTGCACGTGCGCAATGAGGCCGACAATATTTCAGGGTAAAATATGTTATGTTATCTTTACAGTGGTCAATATGTCTTAAGATGTTTTAAAGTGCTTGTACTTATTTTAATTGTTTGGTTATGAATATTCTAAGTGCCTGCAGCGCCGATATTAAGAACACTTAATATTTTGGCATTAACACCATCACAAAGAGATATTAAAATAATATTGAAATTCATAACAAAATTATAGAAATGTAAAACAATATCTAATTTAATTTGTGTCATTTTATTTTCAATGTAAAATATTTCACTCTAAAAAAACACCAATAAATTATTTTAAAAATTGCGAAGTGAATTATAGTTTTCAAGTGCTTTTTAGGCAAATGAAGGCTTAACATGATTTTGAATATACGTTTGCAAAACAACATGTGATGAGTGGATCACAAAATAACCATTGTTTATCATAAAAATGTTGCTTTCACTCTAATGGAAGATATCTCGTTTTCTTAAAAAAATGTATTTGTTGCAAATCTATATTCACTTTAACAAACATTGCATTAACACCTATGACTAAAACAGTAAAAACCTCTGCAATTTGAAAATATTGTTTAGCTATCTTAGCACAAATATATGACCCTCTGCAGGAAACAAGGCTGCATTTACATATATTTACATACATTTGAATTTTCTGTTTTAAAAATGAAATTTTCTCTTTGGGTTGGTGATTACTGAATTTGATTTAAGCGAGAATTTGTTACTAAATTGGCAGATTCACCATTGTCAGCCTGAAGTTAATGCTTACTTAATGTAGAACTTGGTTGATACAGGAAGTATGATGTTAAAAGAACTGAGGTCACAGTGAAATATTGTAGTAACTCAATTTGACAAATGAAAGGAAGAACTCTTCAGTAGTATTGTCTGATAAATTACCTGAAAACTGAAATCAAAGTAACAGCAAAATATTTTATTATAGCAATATTAAATTTTGAAAAAGTACTGAATTAACACAGTGACATTATCGTAAATCAATATGTAATAGCATCTGTTAGGAAACATTACATTACGCTAGTATTGGGTGACATTGTTACAAGTGTAATATATATTCAGGAAGAAATATATACTTGTATAGGACACACAAATATATTATTAGATAACTATTAAATGGATGGTTTCCATTAAGTGAAATTTTTCTTTCATCTCTTATGACTGCAACAAATTATCGTTTTGCAGATGTGATAACAAATAGTTAAATGACTACGATGGGTGCATTATCGTTGCTAAGTTTTGAGAACCAACTGAAGTTCCTATCAGTCTGTTAGACATCATGAGAGAAGGAAAAATTACTACCACTTACACCCATGTATGGGACTGATTAGTAGATCCAAAAACTACAATATTGATAGTCAAGAAATGTTGTTGTCCCACGACTGCTCGTATGGTCATTGCAATTTTAGGCAAAATACCTGTCTGGAGGGGGTTGATGTTCGAGAATTTTTAGGCTAAAGGTTTTTAGACTAAACAACTTAGACCAAATGCCTGTAGGCAAAATGTCTTTTTGGCTGAACAAATTTAGGTAAAATGCCTGTCGGGAAATAGGAGTGAATTTTTAGGCTAAATGCTTTTTAGGCTAAACGAATTTGAGCTAAATGACTTTGGCAAAATGCCTTTTAAATTACTTTTAGGCTAAATGCCTTTTAGGCAAAACCCTTGGTAGGCCAAATTACTGTTAGACTAAATGATGTAGTTTAATTGAGTGTAGGCTAAACGCTACAACACCACTTCAAACACAAGTTCATGCAGCCAATCTCCTCCTTACGACCTTTGTATCCTGCCACCCCTCCATCCACCTGGAAACTATTGTGGAAGCTTACCTGCACTACTGACAGTGCTTCCAAACACTTTGGTTTGCTCGTCAAAGAGTTCTTTTCTTTGAAAGTACAGTATTGGCTCCCGAGTAGAATGTGTAAAAAATACACCTAACTGCAGAAGCCAAAGTTACCTTTAAGTAAACAAAGTTTTTAAATTAAATATTTATTTTAAACTGAACGTTGTCAGGTACCTGTCTGGGCAAGAACTGTTTTCCTTGTTTGCTCTGACAAGGTGCCACTGATTCAAGCTGAAATTTTAAATTTTTTTCTTTACAAGAGTAACGGATGTGCATACCTTGCATTAGTTTAGTCTTAGTTTTGAAAAATAAAACAAGGTAATTTCCTGTTTATGTTTTGAGCAATACTACAAAGTAGGTTTGCGAGCAAAAACATCATATGCCAATTTCAGGGTATATTAAAATGAGCATAGTTCAACTACTTCTTATTAGATTAATATAAAATTTTGTGGAGTGTTATACAACTACTCAGGGAATGCTTATACCATATTTAATGGAAATTTATGATAGTGGGTCCCATGTTTTGGATGAACTGACATGGAACAACCCAGCTATAGTTGAGCCACTCTTATTCAGATTATGTTTATCTGTGTTTTGAACTCTCCACTACCAAGAAGTTGGCCGCACTGCTCTGTTGTCAGTGTACCATCAGATTAATTGTTACAGATTTTGTGGGTAAAATCCACCTGTTAAAAAGGGCAGGCCCTTTTTAACAGGTGGAGGGAACGCTGTAAACACCTTATAATGTGCTAGATAGGATATTTGATATTATAAGTACGAAAACTTTAAGAGATGGCAGCACCATACACAGTGATACATTTGAATGTAAATAGAAAAACTGCATGTAATTAAATTTGAACAAAGCAGTTTGTTATTGAACATGTAAATGTTGCAAATTATGATTGGTGAATAAAAATTTGCCACGCAGAAAAACTTGGTATTATTGCAACTGTCTTTTTACGTTTCGAAGTAGGCCATATTAAATTTATCCCAGTATTATAAATAAATATTTTAGAAAGAAAGAGTTGCACATTCATTAGTATGAAACTTTACTCATTCAAGAAAAAACCAGTGAATCTAAACAAAATTTTTAATTAGCATTAGAATACAAACTAAATTAATAAGTGATTATATAAGGATGTTCCCACAGTCTGGTGGCACAGGAGAAGGGTAGCATTAGTACTGTGTCAGATAAGCCTGGAGCTATGCATCATTATAATAAGGCATGGAATTGTACAAATGCTGTATGGTACACAGAACCAGATTTACCCACATATGTTGCAGATCACAAATAAGCCAACATGGAGGAAGTAGGAATTTTTTCTAGTCTACAAATGTTTGATGCACAACAAATCAGGTGACAGAGTAGGCCTGGAAAGTATTGAAATGTGAAGTAAATGTACCTTGGAAACCTGAGGTGCTTGGGTGAGTTTTGCTATGCTGGAAACTGGCTCCAGGGTGCTGATTGTTAACTGCATGATGTATAGTGCTGATAGAAGGGTGTTCACCCATAGGGAAAACAGGGAAAAGTCACCATGGTCAAAGAAAATGTAAATAATAGCTACTTTGCACAAGTCGTTAAAGCCTGTTCACGATATAGTGAGCACTTTTGAAATCAACCTTAGAAAAAAGTTACTTCTCCTGCCTGCATGTATTTTAACAGGCACACTGAGTGACATGCGCCCAGTGATTTTGGGAACAATGGATGGGAAGTAGTTCCATATCTTAACGTTGAATAAAAAGTGTTATGTCACCATTTGCAATAACTTATATTATTTCTTTCATTTTATGTTTTTTTAATGCATCAAAGTGCAAAAATAAGCAAATTGGAAAAATGTTTACTGTTCTAATAACTTCACAGTTTCCCCTGACCGATGCATAGATAAAGTGATAAGGCCATGTCAATGTTAATTTTACATAAGGCGGAATAATACACAACGTGCATTCAAGTAGCTCTTAAGTAGGGCTTTCAAAAGTGCCCATTTTACCGTGAACAGTCTATAGTTGTGTGAATACAGGATAATGTAGTTGTAAGCATACTGAATGCATTTTAAAATTCCAATTTCTAATTTTTGAAACACACATCTTTGCAAAGCAACATAGGGCCTATATGTTCAAAATGAAATATTTCTGTATTTGTAATGGGCGCACTTATATGTCAAGTAGTGATGTGATGAATAAAATGTTGGGCCTGCTGGCTTGGTCTGTTTCATTGAATTTTAGTTCAACTTTACTGATAGCACATTTTTTTTCTGTCGGGGGGGGGGGGGATAGGTTATTGGAAGGTTTTGGTACTGAAAATAGATCAGCGTAATGGTAAGATTCCGCCTGGAAAACAGGAAAAATTCAGGGAATTCCAAAATGTAATTTCAGTGGACATCCGTGAGAGCCTTTGTTCAGTTACCTGGTTAGTTGTCAGGAAAATTCCTTTTTTTCCCTCCATTCTCTCGTAACAGTAGGATTAGCAATAGTGTCACATACTGTAACATGATACACATTTTCATCATGTTACTTCTGAAACTTTTCCATGCAGCAGTGAAACACTTTATTTATTTTGACATTTGTTCTTCAGTGTCATGCAATTTAGCTACATACTATTTCTTCTCACAGATTAAATGATGTTTAGAGCCCCCAATAATGATCTAAATATTGGTTTCACGCTAACCCTTTTATTTTACCTCAGGTATAAGCTCACTGCTTATTAAATAATTTGCAACAAGTATGAATGGGGCAGATGTACCCAAAAAAAAAAAGAAAAGCAAAATTCTTTACAGTCTGTGTACCATTACTGTAAAACTTTATGCATAGGTGCATTATCAACACAGGGATTTAGTTAATTTCTTTGGACAATGTTAGATTATTTCAAAATATTGTGTACTTCTAAACAATACCTGGGTTCTGAATTTAAAAAAAAATTGTATTTGAGTACTTTTTGCTTCAGAACATGTTTTTATTTGAATTTTTATGTTACAGTGTTTGGTAACGTGCATTTTTCTGTTTTAATTGAATTGCAATTTACCTTATATTGGCATAATACAGTTGCAGGCAATGCATAGAGAGCCATACAGAGCAGCAGCCAACAAAACAAGTCTGTTTAAACTCTGCCTGCAGCTTTCAGACTTAATCTACTGAGCTCCTTGTAGCCAAGAACTTCATGCTAACTGCACTGCAGACTGTTTCTAATGCACTGGAAATAACTGAACAAGTGTCTTAACTGGTAATTGGGTGCAAGAGACTTTTTAATCTTTTTTGCCTTATTATTTCCAGAACATGAACAACCCACATCCCTTTCCATTTTGTTAGGCAGTGAATGACCCATGATGTCCTACCACCTGCCTATAGTCTGTTGTCTCGTGTAAGGTTTCTAGACTTTGACTGATTGTATGAAAGTGGTACCTTGTAAACAAACTGAATCCATATCCTTCCGTCACCATGTGTTTTTCATGTGACTGTCAAAACATGTCAGCATCATATGAATTTTTGCTTGACATTTCAAACATGTCAACTATAATTGAGGAAAATATGTGATTACACATCTTTTATTTGTGTTGATAACATCTACACTGTGTTTTCAAAATATTATCATTAAAATAGTTTTTAAATCAAGAAATTTCATTGGACTTTTAAGTTTGCATCTCTCACAACAGGGAAATATTTGAGGCTAGGGAGAAAGACATTGATGTTGGTTACAATTAACACTGTAATTAAAATTAAATCACACATGTTAAACAATTTAATGAAGAATACATAAACTTACCTGGCCTGAAGTATGATCAGAATTGCCTTCTTTGTACGCCTCTTTAAAAATTTAATGAATTTGTAAAAAAAAGAATGTGAATCTCGCATAGGCCTAGTTAACTGATGTGAGCCTCAGAAAACAAACTTAATTCACAACTAAGCAGTAAAATGAAATATGAGAAAACAAAAGTCTGCTAGAGTTCTGTGTAAAGGCATTTTCACCAGTACCTTTAAAAAAAATCACATTTAGGCAGTGAACAAACACAATAAGAGCTAGACCTGTCAAATCATACACAGAAATAGTTAATTAGAACTGTAAAAGTCTTTTACAATCATCATTACGGAACCTATTTGTAGCAATTACAATAAAATAAGTCTGTACAAAAAACATTCCTCATAAATGGTGAAGACTGGTAGCCCTGTGATCATTAAGTAATGAAATATGATGGCAATTACATCAAACACATGGCCGTATGTACTATTACAGTAATGTGGATATTTAATACACATGCCCATCGTCGCCCAAAAAAATTTTCAGTACAATTTGTTGTCCTACACGATTAGTATTTATTACCGTAATTAAAAATTTGCCACAGAAAGAAAATGTACTTTACATAGTCTTTCTGGACAAATGAAACAATATATCTCAGTTATAACGTAATTAGGCCTAAATAATTTGTATTTAATTACATCTGCATTCGTGGTTTTGGTCTACACACACAGGCGAGCAATGTAACCTCAATGTTTTGAAGTCAATACTATTTGTTGTTTATTGACCAAACAAAAATAAATTCAACTGTAACATTAACATGCCTTCAAAGAAATGAAATTAATGCTGAACATTTAAATGTCTGCTAAAAACCAGCACACTCGCTTAACATGTTTACCTTAATTATAAAAGAACTAACAAACATTTGCCTAAGATATTTACATTTCCCCATCAAACTACATCACACTTCAAACATTCACGTACATAATTTATTGCTACTTATTTTGTGACTGTTTGTGAGGAATTTCCAAGCAATCAGCAGGATGTTTCTAGCACAGAACGACTTTCGAGTTCTCCCATTAGTATCCTTTGACGCCTTTGGCAACACGTACAATGTCTTGCTGTTGTTGGTGATTGCATGAAGGATTTTTAAGTCATATTTAAAATAACTATTCACACAACATTCATTAATTTGATTCGGAACTTACTAAACTGATACGCTCGCACACAAAAATCGCATCTCACAGTAACAACATGGCATCCAGTTATTGGTTGGTGAAGATAAACAGCCCTCCTTTGAAACTATAAACATGTTTAATAACCTTATACAGAATACTATAATGTAATATTATTTACGTTTATTCCGAAATGCTTACTTATTTTTTTATTTGTACTGTGCACTATTTTCTTTTTCGTCAATGTAAGAAAGAATACGTGTTATTCAGGGATACCACCATTGCTTCACATGGCGGTCAGCTGACATTCGCTATTTCAAATACGATGCTACAGTATTACACTTTAAATACATTGGCAGCAGTAGCTGTCAAATTCTAGAAACTTTAAATGAGACAGTCTAGTGGAATATCTGAGCTAACATGCTGTAGTGAATGAGTGCTTAGTCTTGCCTGGGTGCATGAATCTGGGATTTTGACTTAAACTACATACTGACTTCTCTTTTTAATTGCTTAAATCTTTCAACCCCTTGTCTTATGACTTGACTAATCACAAATTGTGTGCAGGTTCATCTTACGTACTCTGCCATTTGTGTGAGAATGTGAGAAATTGCTGCATCAGCCTCACGTAGCAGCTCAGTTCCTCAAACCCATTTTGCAGTTGAGTTAGGGTGTATTCACCAAGTTGGTAGCAGATATAACACTAGGAGGTCAATTAAATATAAGTACCTAACATTTGCACCGGCGCAACGCAAATAAAACTCCGCTACACTTGCACCCATAACCACGGGTGCAATTAAATACACCGAACACAAGTGCACGTGGTTCTTTTGGTCACACATTTTCACTCCAACTAGCCGAGCTACAGTGGCCAATGAAATAATTTGTTACAAGGTGTTCACAACCACACTTTACTGAAGTTGCAAAGGATTTTACATGCACTATTATGTTTTTAAGTGGTCATGAATAATGTTTTTTTTTTTTTTTTTTTTTTTCCCCACCTAAAAGTTGTTGATATTGTGTAGTAGTTATAACCTAAATGACAACTGGTGAGTGTTATGTTTGTACTCACTATTTGATTAAGTCTGACGATTGGTGATTAATACCTAGACAACTACATATTTTTAGCAGACAAGAAATTAAAATTCTAATGTTGCAACATATCAGAGTGGTAAGCTTGAGATTTATTGTTTGATGTTATTTACGTTAAAGAAGAGACTGATATTGTATATTATAAGCATTAATACAATTTGTGAGTGTGTTTGAAGTTTAACCATTCTAATACTGTGTTTACATATTTCTTTGTTTAGAAAACCTGCTTCCCCCCCCCCCCCCCCCCCATTACGAATTTCCATATGGCTGATATTTTCTCCCCAAATGCAATCGGTGCAGTACTCAGTTGAATATTTATGTTTATATAGGCCTAAGTTGTGTTTGTAGTTTGTTACATTCCAGACTTTTAACAATATTCATGTTGCGTGTCGTGCCGTAAGCATTTTTCACCAATCGTCGCAGCAACCTTTGACAGTTAATGAAACAAGACTCTTTTGTATTCCATAACAAATTCCTTTCCAAAATTTGAAACAAAAAATTATTTTTTTGACTATTTTGATGGAAATAAAAGTTAAGCTAAAAGCACACTCAGAAAACATCCTTTCTTCATTCTACCCACTTCAATTTGTTGTTGAAATCATTCTAATTTAGTAATTTACATAATTTGCCACCGACAATATTTAACCTAAACTTGTTTTTTTGACAATTACTCAATGATAGCCATGTTGCGCAGCGAGAGCAATTGCACTTGCGCTGAAGTATTTACCTGGGCACAGATTTCTCTGCTTGTTGCGTTGGTATGCAACTTTTAGCACCTCTTGTTTTTTTCATATTTAATTCCATTTTGGTGCAATGCAAGTGCAAATTTTGCATTGCGCCCATAGAAACGCGTATTTAATCGGCCCCCAGCTCTCTATGTGCAGCTCTCCACAGTTGCAGTTAGGTTTGAATCCCCATATTGTGATGTGCACTTACTGTGGTTACTTGCTGGGTTGCCAATTGGTGGAATTTCTGGATACACAGTACATTTGTGGCTCACGTATGTGTACCTGCATGTTTGTGTGTGTTGTGATACCAGGGGTGCCGCAAAAAACAGAGAGTACCTGAAGAAGTTGGGCGTGACTCATGTTCTAAACACCGCTGAGGGAAACCGTTTTGGAATGGTGAACACCAGCAGTGACTACTACCGTGGGACAAACATCAAGTACCTGGGCATCCATCTACTGGATCTACCAATGACTAATATTGGAGCCCATTTTGCTGAGACGTCAGATTTCATTGATGACGCCGTCAGGACTGGTGGTAATGTTCATGAGAGTGAGGTTTCTGGTCAGTTACATTGTATCTTTGCTTATATTTTCTTCCTGTTTTTACACACATTGTAATGTTTACTCTTAATTTGGGTATATTTTTATTTCTATAAATAATACAAATTATTTTTACAAAACAGATTATGTTATCTTTCAGACAGACATTTCCACTCATGAATTTCTAGGGTAGGGCAGTCCTAATTTTTCTTCTGTCTCCTTTGTATTACAGCAGAACCTCTTTAATTCAAGATGGGTGGGGGCTTGGCCAATCATGGATTACTGTATTTCATGGATTAACCATTCAAAGTCCAAAAGAGTAGGAACAACGTACATCATGTGGTTATTGCAGTTTAAAGGTCACGGTTAGGAATATCCCAATTATTCTTGAAGTAAGTAATCACAGTGAGTTGAGACTCAGATATAACATAGCCATGCTAAGTAATCTGAATGCACAAGGGCAATAGCATTAAAGATACCAGTATTCATAAACCAATAATTTCACATTAAGTAACTGAAGAATTACATTTTAAGTAACTTTGACTTAATGACGCAAAACAAAGGTAAGAACGTAAAGAAATAACCAACCCTAATGTAGTTTGTTGTTTCAACCACCTAGCATCTCTAGCAACACACAGAGGTCTGCCAGGCTGCCCGCCATCGAGACTGCGCATTAATTTAGTATTATATAAAAATAAAATGTATATACAAGGTCAATTAGAACTATATCTGAGCAGTTGTGAAAATTATATGAACAAGGTTTCAAACCAATTTATCTTTAAACAACTGAATGCTTTACAAATTCTATAGAAAATGTTGAAAGACATAAAATCATAACTATTTCAATGAATACCTGTCTAATAATAAATACTGACGCCAGCGAGCAGCCAGCCACGTTAAGACCATGACGGCCCTCACTACTCATGTGACACGTGGGCGCGCACTTGTGCAAAGAGGCCATAACCTGAACTTTCCTGTTACTGAATATTTATTTGAAGTGTAATTTATGTCGCTTATTTTATTTTCAGGCTCCCGAGTGTTTTAAATGTTAAAAATGTTACCCAGTGTTTGGTTATGAATTCAAAATGTGCGCTGCACAAAGAATAAGAATGTTAATATTCTGGTGTGAATGCTGCGGAACGCAGACAGCACTGTGCCACGAGGTACTCGGAACATTGGAGGGTAGTGGATCGGGAAATTCAAACCAAACCCCCCGGAAATTGCACCAAATTGTGGACGTACGTGCCTAAGGAAACATGGAAACTTGTACTAAAATATACACACGATAACTTAGAGCATGGCCACCCGGTTCCGAGCAGACACATAGTAACGTGCAAAAGTTTTCCCATTGGCCAGGAGTACAAGGGGACGTATGTAAACATGTACAGTGTTGTGTAATGTGTAACACCTGGAAGATGCGGAAAACGGACTGCGGCGCTCCACAACAACCTAGGCTCCCAACTGAACCGTTAAAAACTGTATTACTTGACATCATGTGTCCGTACCCGCGCATAAAAGGCTGTTAAAGATTCCTCATTGTCACCACAGATTCGTTTACCAGATGCACCAAGGCGTTTCCATTCAGTAATGTTCGTTCACATACAGTTGCACAGATAATGCGAATGGAATTTTTTCCAAGATGGCATCCAGAGTACCTATTAACCGACAATGGTACACAGTTCGTAGGAAGAAAGTGGAGAGATTATTGTACCAGATGGGGAACCGAACACTGTACCACCCCAGGGCAAATGCGACCAAACATCGTAAACAGGATGTAAAAATTCAGTTTCTAGGAACCGCGCGACATATATTTGTAAACACAGAACCATAATACAAATTTTCTGTCACAAATGTTTTGTAGCGGAGAAATTAAGTCGGAATTTGTTCTGTTTGTACGGAATCAGGACTTAACAATATTTACAGGAATAAAGAAACTCTGTGCTAGTTTTAAAACATTAGTGCGCGTTTGCTTTTTAATACTATAAACAAAGTTTTACTAGAAAATGTGTCTTAATTAGCGGAATAAAGTCCGATATACCGTATTTCATGTAAAAACTAAATTTTGTGATGGTTTCTCATTTATCGCAGTTAATTCGCAATTGCGAAAAGTCCATACCCCTACCGATAGTGGTTGATGGCAAGAGTTCATTGTTCTAATCAGTTCGCTGCCTTGCCGCGCAGACCTAAAGCGATGAACCGAGTGGGCTGCCTTCCTACCACTATTGGGTGTAGGTCGCAACAGGGGGTAGGCCATCAGTCTCGAGCAAATATCCCCACCAGCACCATAGGCGCTCTGGTTAAGATACAACTTGGGGTGACTGTCTCATCCCTTTTGGATGAGTTTCTAGTGGTCAGGGCTCTATCGTTCTATCCCCCAGGGGTCTAGAATGGGTGGCGATCGAATGGTTTATGTTTCAGAAGTACGGACTCCTGGAAGGATTCCGCAGTCCTTCCCTAAGGTTCGTACTGTTATGTCAAAATCCCCGTCTCGGTTGACAACGTACAGTAGATATGTTCCTAGTGGTCAAGGGAAATGCCTCTAGAACAGATACTCATAAAGAAAGGAGCAAACTGTATTTACTATACGTAATAAATACAAGTGACGTGTGCTACCTCCTAACCAAGCAGAGAATGAATGTGGAAGTAATTTACGCTAGACGGTGTATGTGACCTGTTCCTAAACTACCCAAGATATCTAGTGACGTTGATGGCTGTGATAACAAGCCATGCGCAGCTACTCTATACAAGGGGCGTCTAGAATAGACAGTATAAAAAGGGGTGCCACTACTTTAATAGTGTAGTTGCCTCTACCAGCAAGTAGAGGTGGCTACTGATCCGGGAGGAGCAGTGGCGAAGGTGTTGGTGTAGGCTGGTGAAGAAGAAGAGCTTCTGGTAGATGATGGTGGTTGTCGACAATGGTAGCTGGTAGTTGACAATGATAGCATCTGGTAGCTAGTGGTGGTCATCGACAGTGAAGCCTCCGGTAGCTGGTGGTGGTCATCGACATTGAAGCCTCTGGTAATTGCTGGTGGCTGCAGCAGGAGCTTCTGGTAAAGGCTGCAGGAGCCTCTGGTATCATCAATGGTGGCAGCCTGTGGTAGTTGCCGAAGTCCGTTGAACAGTAGAAGGCCCCAGCACACAAAGTGTTAGAGCGAGCTACTGGATCAAGGAAAATAACTCACGAGCCCGGTCATGCACTGACTTTTATAGTCCGCAGGACAGGTGCAACGCTGAGCCGCGGTGGGAGGTGTGACATTGCCTCATGACATCCCTCGTGCGAGGCCGAGGTGGAGGTAACTACCCTCTGTCCAGGACCTGGCTTCATGCATAATCGGCTGCACTCAATTTAGCCCCAAGGCGGGTGATGGCTTGTAAGCTCTCAATGCCTTGGGAGAGGCGTGCTCGCTGGCTTGTGTAACCTGATTTTCCACATGTTTAGAATCGCTGTCCAGGGTTGTGGCAATCTAAGAACTTTTGTATAAATTGTTGCTGGTTTTCACTCTCCCTCACATGACATAGAAATACGTGAGGGAGATAGTCATTTTCATTGTAGTATTATACTGGAAAGTGGCTTGCATCAGTTTGCCCCTCCCATCCCCCTCGGACCTCCGTTGTGATGAAGACTCATTGGGCAAATATGGCGGAGTAGGAAATGAAGAAGAGGTTCCCCCTTGTCTGGAAGATCACAACTCATAGAAGGTCGAAGAAAAAATTAGTTTTGAAATTCTTGCCAGGCGGGACTCTTAACTCTGGGCTGCTTGACCGCTGTAATGGTGCTTGCTCTGTGTGCGGGGGTGTTTTGGGAACACGTGACATGCGGCACTACGTCTGTAGCTCTGTCTCACTCTTAGGTGCTGGCTCTCTCTCTGCCCCTTTTTCCCAGGATTAGTGTCAGGAGTGATGTGTACCAGGTGTCCCCCCTATCCCCCCCCCCCCCCCCCAACTGCCTATTTTATTACCAGTACAGTGTCTAATTGTAGAGCTGTTGAGTTTTTGTAGGGGAACGCGGCAGAAACCTCTTGGTTTTCTTGGCACTCTGAAAATTGCTACCAACAGATGTGTGCAATTTTATACAAAGTTCCTTCCAATGTCTCTTTTTTGTGTACCATATTATCACAGTTCACTGTGCATACAGTATAGCAGTGTTTATGCACATGTCTTTTTGTGCCCAATGTTTACACAGCAGTATTTACATTTAGTTCACTTCATCAAACATATAGAAGCCTTCACTTGAAAACTCGCAGACATGATAAAAAGGTAGTGTTTTTGGCTTTTTTCAATATAAGTAAACTACCAAAATTAGTATCCTAAAATCAGGAGAGTTTACAAAAATCCACGCAAGTTTATTGTAGTGCGTGATTATTTCGTGACTTAAAAATTTTCATGTGTGTTTTATCCGGGGTTTCTATAATCTGGAAAGTCAAGGAAAATAGAGATGTCAGGGCAGCAGCTAAAAGTAGTGAGAAAGCAGGGGGAAGTTTATTTTCCCAACAAATAACATTTAAAGAAAACGTTTTATTTTGTGAATTTCAGAGTTCTAAGATTTTATTGTCGTCTGGCTTTTACATGTCTTAATACATTCAGCTGTTACATATTCATCACCTTCAGTTATCAGTTGGTAAAGCCCACAGTTTAAAAAAAAATTAATATTTTACTAGCATATGGGAATGAAGATGCCAGAGTTGTAGACAGAATTTGCCAGTTTTTTTTTTTTTTAAATATCTTACTATTTTTCAGTTGAATTAAATGTTAATGTGCATTTGCATTGTATTAATAAAGTTAGGTACTGGGGTGCAATTTCAATAATCTCTTTCACCACTAACCAGTGCCATTAAAATAGAGTATTCATACTTTGAAAATTTGTAGAAGACTGAAAGGAGGTGGCATTCCCTCATGAGCTAGCAGCAGCCTTTTACTTTATGAACAGGCTACATGCAGTAGTTAATGGGTCTATTTGAACAAATGCTCATAATAAACAGATACAAAGTGAATATTCTGCAATGAGGAACAAATGGTCTGATTTCCATCGAGATTTTATTGGCTTTAACAGCATGCAGGGCAGATTGGCACCCAAGATGTGGGTCCAACATTTAGTGCAAGGACATGACTATTTATCAAACGTTTTACACACTTTGTCAGACTGCAGTATGCTCGCAGTGTCTTCTTAAAATTTCACTCACCATTGGTTACACATTCTGTGCAGCAGTGTCAGCTCCACCCTGGTGCTCTACATTTATTCAAATACACCTGGTGTGGTCATCACATGGAAGGGATTTTGATGAACTAGGAAAAAATATCTTTGTTTTTATACACTATCAATCCCATGAGTAGCATTTTTAGTGCTAAGACACAATTATCTAATCCCAGTAAAAACTTCTGTTTCTTTAATATTTGTATAGTTATTTTTTAGTTTCTTTGTTGTTTAATGTACTGTATTTATTTGCTGCATTTGTGTCCATTGTACTAATTGTTTACTATAGTACATTGTTTAAAAGTATTTTCATGGTCATTTAAAAAAAAATGAAGTGGTATATAAAAAGTGTTGTGTGCAAAAGAGATTAAAGTAGAAAGCAGGCATAATGCTTTTGTTTTTGGAAAGATAGTAAAATAATAAAAGTAAATGTGGCACATGGTTGGTATTGTTTAATAATCTAAAATGGTACCTAATTTAAACAAGTTATTTATTATGTGATGAATTAATGTGCAAACAGGTACAATTTTTTTGTCATAATTGTATGTGCATTTTTTACAGGTTTCCATTGTATGGGCATTTTTTTTACAGGTTTGCAATACTCTGTTACAGTACAGATTTTTAGGGGAGATTATTTTAGCATAAAATCGTATACCATTATTTTGGGTAAGTTATTAAAACATGATGTCAAGCCTTTCAGGTTTTACATTGTTAAAACGTGTATATTAATTTTTATTTTATTTTATAATGTATCCAGTTTCTGATTTCCACATTAGAGGTGCAGTAAGGTTAGCTGTAGGGAGGCGGATGCTGGAATGTGTATAGTACAATCAAAACTTCAGTGTTTAGTGTAAAATTTAACTGAAAAAAATGAATGTGCTAGTCAGGAAAGTTTCAGCTAATGGCCAGAGAAAGCCAGGGAAATAAATTGACAAACTGTTGGAATCTTGTATATCTTTGTATTTACTTCCGTGATATGACCAACATATTTGGTTAGAAATGCCAGTTTAAAAATTACAGGTTATCCATGGTTTTGCACATGAACAAGTGCTTACTGATTCAAGTCAATATATTAAATTGAACTACTGTAGCTGGCAGACGTCTGGGCATGTCTGAGTGCAGGGAAGCGGGTTAAGCGAAGTAAGAGGGAAAGAGATGCACACTCAGGTCTGGCCGTGCTATTGGCTATTTCACAAACATCAGTTACGGCGGACTCAGTTGTATGTAACGCAATGAAGTAGTGGCTGTATTGAGTTTCTTTACAGCGTAAGCAATTTCTACTAACAAACGCAACTTCGAACTTTGCAACTTCGAACTTTGCATACCTTCCACATGTATTTACAATTTTATAATACCTAACATTAGTTATAAAAACGGAAACAAAATGAATGCAATAATAATTAAACTTAATATTATTTTGAGAGATATTACAAATTATAGGAAAACTCCCATTTTCCCAAACACTTTCATCAACATTCCAAGGAAAATGTAGGACAAGAGGAAGCAAACATAACGACTGCTTACCCTGCCGAAGGAACGTGGTCGAGCATGTGGCGTGTTGTTGCTTGAGAGTTCGATTCATCGCTAGCACTCTTCGTTTGTGGAAATAAATATTAGATAGCAGCACTGTGTGTACAGTACAGGAGTTAACGAAAACTCAGTTCCTCGAATCAGAAATGGGAAACTCAGAATTAAATGTGTTTAAAGTTATGGCGTTAACTCTAAGGGTCAAACATTTCCAATATGTATAGGGTAAGTATTGCTTATCTTACGTCTGTGGAATAAATGCCACTTCAATGGAGGACGCAGGATGTTTGCAAAGGTACGGAAAAGTTATCACCAGTGTTAAAAAATTGCACTTGCCCAGAATATTCATGAGCGACCATATATCATAAAAATTATACAACTGAAATACTATGTAGTTTGTAACACTCGGTGCAATTTTGTGTAAATTAATTAATTTGTACATTTGAACAAATTATAACTAAACAGTAACTATAGACCAGTGCATTTCATTTGAAACTATAGAAACGTTTTGTAGCTTTATCTGTTCAAAGTCGCTATAAAGGACGTCTACTCATAGTGGACTGTCCTGCGGTATAAAGGAAGTCCACACACAGATTATATAAAATAAACAAAATAATAAAAATTAAACAATGCTGCCACTATGAGATATTACACTATACAGTGTAATGTCAATCTACTTCACAAATTCCACCCAATTAATGTGCATGTAAGCATTCTTGCAGTGTGTAATGGTAGTTTATGTGAAATTGTGGTCTGCATACGCTTAGGTGTTCGAATTATAAAGCCCACGCAAATCATAGTAAATCATTGAGAGTTTGTCAGTTTATGTATTATTTCTAGAATCCCAAATCATGTGCAAAAGTAATGCCACCTGTAAAGATGTTTTTCCAAATAATGCGGGCATAAATCGCTGCAAAAATATTTCCGTAGCCTTTATGATAAAATATTTTTTTTTACTAACTTAACAGTCCATAATAAACTTTTGTATATGATTTATGCCAGTAAATGTTATTCCAAATGCAATGTTCATTAAGAGAAAATACGTTCTTGATTAGGAAACAAAAAATGTGCAAATATGTAGTACTATTTGAAAAGCATTAAAAATGAAAACATTAACAGGTTAATATTATATGTATGCCAAATTACTAGATAAACAGATTGGAAACTAATGCTATCGTTAAGTAAATTTGTTTGTTGGGGTTGCAGTTTAGTTAAATTTGTTTGTTGGTGTTGCCGTTTAGTTCACACGTATTTGCTCAAGAACGTGCAGGTTCAATTTCAAGTTGTAGCTTATTTGTTTTAGATGTACTGTTTGTATTACAATTGTGGTACAAATAAAGATGTTTTTGATAAGATATTCAGACTTGCCAACTTTTACCATTTTTCCATCAAATGTACGGAAATCATACCCTTTTTACGATTTTACGGAAACGCTTTAATTTTTTTTCAGAATTCCGATACTGGAAAAAATTTTAGAGTGAATATTTAGACACGGGACTATCGATTCTTTGATACTTCGATATCGGGATGTATCGAAAGTATTGAGTATCGCGACATGCGTATCGATGCATTTGTTTGATGCGTGAAATGTTATATTATCAACACGAGAATGGCTTGGGCTGCATTCCACTTGGCACTGAAAGAGCTAGCCAGTACTGACAATTGTTCCTTTAGGTTCTGATTATGCTGATCAGTAAAGGAGGAATGGTGTTGTGGCGTCTGGGTTGGAGACTATACTTCCAGCTGAAACTACTGACGTGCAGAAGATCAGGCAGTATCAGTAAAAGCAGACGACACAATGTGGCGGCGATGTATAACCAAAAATGTTATGTATAATGAGCAAGTTACGTTGCTGTTATAAGCAGAAGATGCAGGTGGAAAGTATATTTTCACATTCTTTCATTTCATCATCAATTGATGAGTTTGAATCATACGAAAATTAAAAGAAAAAAATATCCATCCCTGTTTACAACATGTTAAAGCCTAATTGCATATAGCAGACGCCATTATTCCTGCTGAAAACTACTGACGAGTGTTCTACCTGGTTTCGGTACTGAGTGCTACTGCACTATGAATTTTTACTGATGGCGTTTCTTTTGGCACGCCACTGGTCAGTGCTTTCAGTACCAAGTGGAATGTAGCCTTGGTTTGCCATTTTCCCCAATTGTCATGAAGTAACAGTGTTTTTGTTCTGCAGTGAGTTTACTAGTTTTGGAAAGCCGGTGAAATGTCGTATTTATTGAATGATTCAGCAAATTAATTTGTATCGATGGCAGTGAAACGTGTAGTAAGAATTGTAACAGAACGTGTATTCAGGAGTTACAAATAGGAATTGCAAACATTAAGTCAGTGTGTATTGTAAATAACATATTTTGAAACTGCTATTAAAATGTTTGAAATGTACGTGTCGTAGAAAAATATTATTTCAGATCTGTTTGCAGTGTAAAAATAACACGTTTATTGTATGGAAAACAAACTTTGCCAAAAATATTTACGTCTCAAGCATGTTTAATATTCTAATTGGTATTAACTACATATTTATTTATTTATTTCGTACAGTGGAGCCCACTTTGTAGCCAAGCTTCAGGGCTATGGAACAAGTCAAGATAACAAATACATACAATAAAAATTACATAACATCTGCACACAGTGTTTTGTGCTGTTACATAATATAAGAATGGAAACACAATATTAATTATATTAATCACAACTTAATAACACATTTTTAAATTAATGTAACATCTGTGGGTAAACATACAATTACATATGCAAAAAAATCGACATTTCCTATGATGCATACTAGCTAAAGTTTTGTAGAAATTTATTAATTTCTTGGGTATTGTAAAAACATTGGGATTCAGTTAGTTTTCTTACAATATTATTTATTGCATTTTCTTTCTGTTAAAACTTGACAGGTTATATAATAATTTGAAGCCTTGGTTGAATTGGCAGATTTTGTTATATAAAAATAACGTATTTCGTATTTTGTATCTAGCAGATGTTAGCAGAAATACAAAATAACAATCAGTGCCATGTTTGTTTTTACTTTAGAAACACGTGAATGTGTAAATAATATTATTTTTAAAACAAATAATTGGACATTAAATACACTAGGCTTAATTTAAAACGCAAGTAAGTGTTGTGATATGTTTAGATATTGCGCAACTAAATCTTTTAAAAGTCGTTATTTGCGTAATTTATTATTTCCTTATTTATTAATGTATTCGTAGCATTCCAGTGATATTCGCAGAAATATTACAATCTTTTGAAGCATTATGTACAGATAGAAATATTTTTCACTGTTGATGTAATAATGCATTTCCGCGAATACTAAACAAGTGACTGTGGACAGCGTCACAACTGATACCTATCACATCACCAATTTACAAAATAATGGGCAAATTTTCGACTCTTCCATTTAAAAGAGTGTACATATAATTAAAAATGATAGTCTCGTAAGAAGAGGTGCAAAACAGCACCATCTCATGAAAGACGTTAAACTAGTCTCTCCCAACCCCATCCAATCCGCTGTCAATAAAATTTATGGAGCCCCCAGAAGTATGAGTTTGCCATAACAAAAACAAGGTAGTTTGGAATGGTAACCTACATTGATCACATTATTTGTTTACACTCATTGTTTTCTTCATAGACATAACAGCTGTATAACAAGGATACATTGCAGCCGTGCTGTTTCTAGAACTAGTTATCTTACGTTCTGTATTCTGAATGCAAGTACAAATTTCTATTTTTTATGTGCCATTTCTGTTTACAACTGGTATTTCATATTTATTTTACATGTTTTGTGTGTGTACAATCTGTGAAAATGACCAACACAAAACTACAAACAGAATAATAAATTTATTATCTTATTTCAGGTAGCAGTAGTATTGCTATTTTTTTCATCTCGGGATAAAAAATTCTCACATTTCCTCTGTCTGACTTATTCCCCAAAAAAGGAATGCTTGTTTTTCTAAATAAAATTTGTAAGTTTTCTTAGTTCGAAACTTTACATGTGAGTATATACACATTTTTGATATACAAGTTTTTAAATGTTATTTTGAAATTTATTTCATTGCAGTAAATGGATTTTGTAGGGTCTAATCTTACAAATTGACTTTTTAATACTTTTATGGTAAGCATATTAATACTATAAATGTGAAAATAAATACGGCATGGAAGTTATAGTAAATTAATGTATGTTTCGCCCAAGGCAAGGAATAAGTATATTTTTGGTTTGCACGTCTTACTGTGCACACACATTTCGATGATGTATAAGTCTTCTCTAGGGGAAATCATAGTTTCTGATCTGAAACACTGAAAAAATGTTAGATTATATTAAATGTTCATTGTGAAATTGTGGAAATTTTATTGCTTGAAATTACTTGTGAATGTTAAGAAAATTAGTGTATGTGAAATTGCCGGGGGCAGTTTACACGTGTTTGAATATTTTTTATTAATTTTACTGATTGGAAACATTAAAAGTTGGCAAGTCTGGATATTATAGTTTTACATTCACTATTTACCAATGTAATTGAAATGCAAGCGTAACTGTAATATTAAAAATATATATCTTGCAAGTTAACTTAGTAGGTTAGTGCAGGGCTGCCACCATCCTTGGAGCTGAAATCCTGATTCCTGTATATAAAATTCCTGTAAAATTCTTGGAGTTAAAAATTTTTGCAAATTACAGAAAAAAAAGTGTATATAACGAACGTTTAGCTACATATTTAATGTAATTTTGTTTTTTATTGAAAGGTACAATCCATGGTAATTTTCTCCACTCACACTTATACATCTGTTAATTTCACATTAATTCGTCAAAATCAGAGAATAAAAGCAGCACTCAAAATATACTTTAGTAATTTATTTTTAAATTTATGTCATGGCAACTTAAGAAATTTATGATTTAAACTTATAAAATAAAAAATATTAAATCTGAAAAGTAGTGTATGGCATTTCTCAGCATAATTCAACTTTGTTCATATTCAAAAAACTAAAAATTATTAATATATATATATAGTTTTTAAATTCAGCACTCTCTTATTTTACTGAGAGTAAAATTGAAGCACTGCCAGTGTTGGGGTATAAATGTCAGAATCATTGCTTTTAAAAGGTTTCAAATATTTATATGACAAGGTTGGAGCTTGAAGTGTGGCACCTGCACGGTAGATGATTATCTCGTAAAGTGCCTTTCACAGGGGGACACAGAGGGGTGAGAGGCATCTCTCTCTCTCTCTCTCTCTCTCTCTCTCTCTCTCTCTCTCTCTCTCTCTCTCTCTTTGTAGATGATTATCTCACAGCAGGGAGGCATGCTCCTTCCTTCCTTTGCCGCCCTGGAGTGGAAATCTGACAGTTTAGTACTTGGAATAGGAATGGCAATTGCTGACTGAAAACTGCAGTAGTTGAGCCCCTCGTACTCCAACATTGCCATCCTATCATCCTCTGTTTTAATGGTCGTCCATAAATAAAACACTGGGTCTCAATATCGCCTAAACAGAAAATCGTTCTTTCGCAGTGATATTCCTAGAGTTAAAAATCATTTAAAACAAATAAAATCCATTAAAACGGCAGGCTTGTGTAACCTTTCATTAGTCTCTGTAAGCATCATCCCTCACAAGCGAAAAGGGACGGCAGTTTAGATCAATATGCCGAATCTAAAGTAGGACCACGGACAGTCCCATAACTGAGGACAGTCCGCACGTCGAGCAAAACACACATTCGTAGGCCACCCATACTGTGGACATGGTACTGAGAGGTACCTGGTTGTGCAGTATGATAGAACCCCCTGCTAGCAAGACTACATGACGAAGCGTTTAGGCCACCTGAGTCAGTTAACCCACTCTATCTACAGTGTATAGATCTAGTGGACGGAGTGACAGACCTGACAAAACGTGACCTAACCACCTTTGGGTACAAATTAGCAAGGAACAGTCGCCTGCCTCTATCGCGAAGATGAACTGTAGCATCTGTCTGTCCATGCTGTTTACCCTCAGAAGGGTATACAGTGGAGCAACTGTAAGGCAGCTGCTATTGTTGCGGCTGGCCAACCTCTGGGTAACTGACCTACCCCAGTCTTCAGCTGCATAACTCCGTGAGAGTGAGTACAAGCTGCCAGAGAAAGAACAATTTTCTTTTTAGCTGATATGGAGACCCAATATTTTAATTTATGGGCCACCAGTAAACCAGAGGAGGACATGGTGGCAATGCTTGAATAAGAGGGCCTCTCAACTGCTGCCATTTTCAGTCAACAGTTGCTGTTATTCCATGGTCTACCGGGTGGAATTCCCGAAGGAATCCTTCGTGCGCGTGGGTTTTCGTACGACCGCGAACAAATCCGTTAAAACGGTAGGCCTGGGTTAATGAACTTATTACAAGAAAAAGCAAGTATTCTGTTGTACTAGTATCCATGGGTTTACTTGTAAAAGTACAAGACAAAATGCAAATATATTTCCAGATATACAGCACACAATTAGTTAATTCTGTGACAACTGTGTGTATGCAGTTTTCATATTGGGTGTGATGTTTCCCATGAAAGGGTGACCGATATGGACGGGCATATATCACACCCATTGAGTACGCCCCCTGTGGTTACTTCACTTTGTCTCCTCAAGACACCTTCATTAGATCTGTTTAGAAGTATTATATATTTTCTCATTAAATTTTTCTTTCCCATTTTTCCATTAGAACCAGGTCGCCTACACCTGGCCAGCGCAGTAACCTTCAGCACTCAATTGCCTGGTAGGAGTTAGCACGCGTTGCATGTTATTGAACCATCAATAAACATACTTTTGTTTCCTACCTTACCGCTTTTGTTTTTGAGAATAGCTATCTGTTTGCCTGCTAAACACAGGTTGCTACGTACACCACTGACAAGAACTGGGTATTTGATATAACCGAATTAACTTCAGTACCGGGCGCCTCTCAGGGGTCTGCTATATTTTCTACACACCCATTAGACGGCCATATGTTGCTTTCCAACTGCCACAGCGCTGTACCAGTGCCGGCGGAGAGGAACAGAGGAGCCACAATCAGTAGCAATACCTTCACCCAGGGGGAAGCGACAGTCTCAAGTTATTACCTTATCCCACAGCATTGTTAGTGTTAGGATATCTGTAGCATGAGACTTGCCGCCCATATGTGTGTGTGAACGCACATCCAATGGCGGCATTCACCAATGCCGCCCAAACAGCTCCCCATCTCTGATCAGCCCTCATGCGCGGGGGATCAGTGGAGACTTAACATAGCCTGGTCAGCAAGCCAAAATCAGACTGACACTATAAACGGTGTTAAGTTTATTCACATCAAGGTGTACCTAGCATACTGTAAGCAGAGACTCAATACCTTACGCCATAGACACAGTCGTAAACGTAGGGAACAAAATGCAACGTTCCTTGCCGCCAGACAGTTGAGTGCACTTCCTCAACCCACACAGGAGCGACAGGCGGAACGGGACCGCGCCGCCCAACTCAGGCACGAGTCAGTATTGGCTGCTCTGGTAACTATCTTATTTGTATCTCCATGTATCCGAATTCATCCCTTGTGCCATCCCATGGTGAAAGGATTGTTGACTGGCACTGCTACAGGATGCAGCTTGGATAACGTCCACTTCTGGAAAACGAAGCTCACCTGTGGAATTGCCAGTTCTGCATAGACCAAGCTCGCTACGTCTGGGTAAAACCCGCTACGACCACGGCACCCAAGAAGCAATAATAAGCACGTACTAGCCAACACCCCTTGTCTCTCACCGTCTTAATCTAGACCACCCTGCTTTTGGTCTAGTGGATAAAATCCTCGAACACTGTACCTAGTAGCCTATCCGGACACACGTCACACTGTTGGATTTTGTGATTTTAGATGTTTTCGAACTGAAGTGTGTTCGAATTTGAAACATGCTTATATCTCTCAATATTTTTAATTAATACATCCCTGTACACATCAAACACTACATGTATTTCTATGTGTCATCTAACTGACCAAATGTTTTCTCATGGCCTTTCACTTTGTGGACTATGCTCATGCCATCAATAACTATAACAGCTGGCTGATGAAGTACTTCTGCTGGAGAGACAACGTTCTCAAGTTCTTTCCTGAGTACTGCTTTATTAGTCTTTCGCACTGACCCAAGACACAGGTCCAAGTGGGTGAGCGAGAACTTCTTTCATGTTCAATTGCCTATCTTGAGCTATAAGGAGCTCTACATGCAAATAAGTTACGGTGTGCTGTCAGAATTACTGCATTCCCCTGTCCTCTGTTGCAATATTTTCTCAACGATTTAAGAGGAAGCTTTTAGATTTAGTTTAGTAATTTTATTTTGAAATTGAATTTCCGGTATTTCTTTTTCAAGGTGCAAACATTTAAACTTTTGGTATTATTCTTCTCCAACAGCATAAGCTGTAAGTGGATCTTCTACCACGTCATCAGGTGCTACAGCTCCACTAGATAAACTCACAATATCACTGTGGCTATCAAAAAAGGGGTTTCACCAAATTATCAAGCAAACCAATCAGTTCTTGAACTGCTGCATCTTTTTTAATCCGAGCTGTATGAAGATAATGATGAAAAAAATAGTCTAGTTTATCCCCAACAATTTTTTGGAGCTGCCACAGAAGCAAACTCTTTGCGTCAGGTGTAAGATAGTATTTTGATACTGCATCTAGATTTAAGCTGAACCCCTTTGCGGTGGTGGTGGTCTACTCCCACACTGAGGCAGAGACTCTTCTTGAGCTCTTGATTTCTCTGCTCAGTGGGGTTAGCTTGTGGGTGGTATGGGGGGGGGTCGTTCATGTCTCTACCCCCCGTTAGTTGTAGACGGTCTGCCACTGGTGGCTGGTAAATTGGGTGCAGTTTTCTCTTAATATGGCCTGCGGGTATCGCCAGCAGGGAAATATTTTTGTCTCAAATGTTTGCAGGATATTCTGGGTTTTTCTGACTGGGTAGTGGAAATGCTTGTATCCAGCAGGAAAACTGGTCTGTCACCACTAACAGGTAGGAAGGTATCTATTGCGTCTTGTGCTTCGTCGGTAAGACCCCATTAGGTTGGCTGCCAAGTGGATCCAGACTGTGTGAGGTCAATGGGGTTTTGCTGTTGGCTGTGGTACGGGGTAGGTCTTTCCACGACAGACGCCTCACAGTTTTTATGTACTGCCATACATCCCGTCCAACGTGTATTGTACTTTAATGTCTTAGAGGGTGACGCCTGCCACTTTCCTATTCTACTACTAAAGGACTACAACTCGTCTGCTTCACATATTACTACGTAACCTGAGGGAAAGTCAAACCCAGCAACAGATTACACAAGTGTCTTATATCGCAACAACCCTGGAGGGTGATTCTAAATACATGGAAAATAAGGTTGTGCAAGCCAGCGAGCACGCCGTCCCCCCTCCCCGCGCTGAGAAGCTACAAGCTGTCATCCGCTTCGGGGCTAAACCGAACACAGCCAAATATGCATAAAGCAGAGTGCCGGGCATAGGGTAGCTACTCCCATTCCGGCCTTGCACGAGAGGGACGTCATACCTCCCACCGCAACCCGGTGTTGCACCTGTCCTGCAGACTATATAAGATGGTGCAGGCCCGGGCTCGGGAGTTGTTCCTTGCTCCAGTAGCTCGCTCCAACACTTCGTGTGCTGGGGCCTTTTACTGCTCAACATTCTTCAGCAGCCACCAGAGGCTGCTACCATTGATATTGCTAGAGGCTCCTGCAGCCTTCACCAGAAGCTCCATTGCTGTCACCAGAGTCTTCTGCTGCAGACACCTGTAGCTACCAGAAGCAACATTGCCGACAACCACCTGGAGCAACCAAATGCTACCATTGTTGACAACCACTTCCAGCTACCAGAAGCTCTTCGTCTGCAACCACTGCAGACGTACATCTTCCGCTGCTGCTTCTCCTGGAACAGCAACCATCTCTACTTACTGTTAGAGGCAACTACACCCATTGCTCTTAAAGTAGTGGGCCCCTTTTTCTTTGGTTAATTTCTAGACGCCCCTTGTATAGAGTAGCTGCGATCGAGTTGTTTTCATAGCCATCAAAGTCACTAGATATCTTGGGTAGTTTAGGAACAGGTTGCTTACACCTGTCTTTCGTAGGTTACTTCCCTATTCACTCTCTGCTTGGTTAGGAGGTTGCACGCATCACTGTATTTATTACATCTTATAAATACAGATTGTTCTTTCACTGAAGGCATCTGTTCTAGAAGTATTTCCCTTGACCACTGGAAATAATATCTGCTGTACATCGTCACCCGAGACTGGGTTTGATATACCAGTACAAACCTTAGAGTAGGACTGCGGAGTCTACAGGAATCTGTATGTCTGATACACCATTCGATGGCCACCCATTCTAGACCCCAGCTGATAGAACGGTAGAGCCCTGACCACTAGAAACTCCTCTAACAGAGGCGAGACGGTCACTCCAAGTTGTATCCTTTCAGAGCCCCTACAGTGTCAGCAGGATATTTGCTTGAGACTGAAGGCCTAACCCCTGTTGCAACCTACACTCACCAGTGCTAGGAAAGCAGCCCATACGGCTCAATGTTCTAGGCCTCTGCGCCTGTGGCGGGAGACATTAGAGCACCGAGCTTGTGCCGGCAACCACTATTTGAAATATACTTAGATAGGAATCTGTATTGTGTTCACAATGATCAGAAAATATGTTTAAGCGTCAACCCAGCGTCTATGCCTTATGGTACGCAGCACGGCTCACAGAGGGAGGAGCAAAAGGCGACCTGTACCGCTGCCAAGCGAGCATGTATATTATACCCACCTACTCCTAGTAAGCAAGCCAAACCAGAATGTGCGCAGCTCACCCGTCATCTGGAGAGACCATCTCCAGTATTTGATTATATTTATTTCCTTGCGCACATTCATATAGCTAAAGGAAATCATCCTGTAGTACGTGGTCTGCTACAAGGTATGGAGGTTAGGTACGGGCAGCTAACCCCAGGTTCTGGAGTCAAGAATCTGTGGAGTTGAATCAAAATTACTGTGTTGGTCAGCATGTTACCAACATCCACCAGAGTCGCCATTTCCAGCCAGTCAGTACCAGCTCCACCTGCATTGACTGAAGTAACCCCTGGTAAGACAGATACTTCGAAACCAGCAAGTGTTCCGACTAAACCAGTTACCACTCCAACAGTGGAAAACTTAGTTCGCAGTCTCCAACCGACACATCCTGTGCGAGTTGCATGACCACACGCAGCCAAAACCATGTTGACCATGCATGTAAGTCAACCTGGCACGCACAATGGTTGTGTGGGATTCAGATCTTCCACTGGACTCCGGGTTGTCCGCTTCGAGACCATACGTCATTTCGTAGTTCAAAGCTCTGGGGTATGTTCTGTATGAGATGCTGGATGTCTGGGTCCTTCTTCTGGTGGTAATTATGCTGAGTTGTAGCTGGAGGAGTCATATGTGCTCTTTGGGGCTTCTGGGAGTGGGCCAGAGGAGGGGTTATTCTGTCCCATTACTCGTCCTCTTCAATGCCTCCATCGAGGTCCGGCTGGAGGGCTAAAGCATTGGGCAGGTCATTAGTTTTGCCTGGGCAGTGTTGCACTTCAAAGTCAAATTCAGTTAGGAACATCTCCCATCATCCTAATTTGGCTTTGGCGTTTCTTGACTCACGTAGCCATCGGAGGGCTTTGTTGTCGGTGCAGAGTATGTAGTGTCTTCCTTCCAAGTGGTATAAGCATTTCCTCGCAGCCCAGATCATGGCGAGACGTTCTTGTTCATTGATGTGATATTTTTGTTCAGTGGTGTTCAAGTGGGTGCTGGCATAGGCAATGACTTGGAGTTGCCCGATGGAGTCCTCTTGGTATAGAACTGCCCCCAGATCGTTCTGGCAGGTGTTGGTTTGCAATTTAAAGAGACTGTCCCCTTGCTGTGTGTAGAGTTGCTCAGTGGTCTGGAAGCTTCGCTTCAGGTTTAGAAATTCATTGTGGCATTCTTCTCCCCACCACCAATGTGTTTTCTTCTCTAGGAGGGGCTCGAGGGGTGCCATGTGTCAGGCGATGTATGGTATGCAGTCGTGTAGCCAGTTACACAGACCCAAGAAATGGTGCAGCTGTTTCTTATTGGTTGGTTCTGCTCTCTCTTCTATGGCTCGTATGGAGGCGGCTTGGGGGTAGTTCCCCTCGGGTTTGACTACGTGACCCAGGTAGTCTGGCGGTATTTACAAAATGGATTTTGGGGGGTTTATAGGTTAAGTCATACATGGAAATGTTCGCAATGCTCTTCCCAGGACTTCGAGTACACAATTATGTTGTCGAAATAGGTGAAACAAAATTGGCTGATAAAGCCAGTGAGGACCTCTGTGGACATCAGTCTCTGGAAGGTGTTGGGGGTATTCTTCAGCCCGAAGGGCATTACTCTGAATTGCAGCGTTTCACCTACTGGAGTAGTAAAGCCAGTGTACTTTCTGCTGTCAGGATATACTGAAATCTGCCAGTACCTCGACTGCATGTCTAGGGTACTGAAGATTTTGGCTTCTCCTATATTCTGGAGAGTGTGAGTTAGATTAATAGCCGGCAGGTCGATGGGAAGTGGAACGTTGTTTAGGCCCTTGTAATTCATCAGAATATTAGCTGGCCATCTTTCTTCATAACTAAAACAACCTGGGAATTGTAGAGCGAGTGTAACGGTTCCACAATCCCCTGTTCTTTCATTGCATGGACTTGCATCATGAGGTTTTGCCTCCTAGCGGACATGCTGTATGGTCTGTTGTAAACGGGCATGTCAGTGGTGGCCAAATTTCATGTTGAGTGCTATGCATCTGGCGTAGTGATCCCCCTTAGCTGAAACCTCCAGCGTGGTCTGCCAGTATCTGCTGCAGCTGGGTGAATTCTGGTACTGCAAGTTGGTGATTAACTTATTTGGGTGCTATCGGGGGTGAAATTGCCATGTCCGGGCTGTGTTCTCAGTTGATAGTCGCCCTGTACTATTCTCCGATATATATACGTTGTTGGCCGTGATCCATAACGCACTGTTGTTGGTTTAGCCATGGTTCCTCCAAGATTACCTCCTATGTAATATTGAGTGAGACTACAAATTCTGTTCAGTTTACTTGGCGGTACATCCCTACTGTCAGGATCGTTCTGCCGTCGACCTTGAGGGTCTGGTTGTGTTGTGTCATATGCACTAGGCGGGTTTGTAAGTGAAGTGAAGCTCATGCAGGAGTGAGCAAATTACTTTATATTTCCCGTAGCGGCGGAATCCTTTAACTTATGTCCTGTGCTGCGGGGGTTTCTGGCTGCGCCCGTTGTTCACCTTTTCCTGCTCGGCACCTGCCTGCCTTTTTTACTGGGCAGTCCCAGTGGAAGTGTCGTTCCGGACAGATGGAACATCTTGGTGGAAAGGGGGAGGGTTACTTTTCAGTGCGGGTGTCTCAACAACCACCTGGCTTTTACTGTTACGTGTTTTGTCGAGAATGACCTGTGCCTTGAAATTTTGCTTGGTGTCGTGAGCCATCTAGACTATTTTGTCTATGGATTGCTGCCTGGGAAGTTGGAAAAGATTTCGTAATTTTGGTAGCAGCATACGTGTAGCATTATGATCACAGCTTTCCTCTTTACTTTGTGGAAAATTCCTGTCATACATTTGCACTTTATGCCAGACAAAATTTTCGGCCTCTTCTTCGTTGGCTTGGGTTCGACTATGGAACTCCGTAGTTCGGTGTGCCAGTACTTCCTCACTTGAGAACTGGGTGGTAAGGCGTGAAAAAAAATTACCCTCATTCTATCATGAACTCTCCGTATATCTTCTACCAGTTTAATGCCTTCCCTTTTAACTGTTTCTGGGTTTTAACGACCCATTGTTTAAGTGGGACTTTATTTTCCTTAAACTCCCTCTCGCATTCCTGGGTGAATGCTAGCTGGTCTTCATGGGGTCTTCCTGCAAATTCTGGAAGTTGGGGCTCATCGCTACCTCAGATGGACGTCATGCTATGGTGAGTGCCGGGATTATTTGATGTGTATTCTGCCATGCGTTTGCAAACCTCACACCTGTATACTAATGCCAGTCTCGTTATTCTTTCGCCCGGTCAGACTATGCATACATGATGAAATGATTGTGCATATATAATACACCTTACTGTGTTTATACCCCTTGTCCTGCGCAAGTGAATCAGATACAGTAGGCATTCTGGCGAACCTGACATTAATTACAGCAGATACTCCAGCCCGTCAGTGTAACAGGGCTCGTCATTCCACCCTAAGCATATGGGGTCAATGGCTTCTTCCATTGCGGTGGCAGTTTCACCTTGGTCAGCAAGGCTCAAATTTGTTTTGGACATCTCAGTTATGATTTAGCACCACGCTAGATTGACTGGTTCTTGGGGTCGTGTTGGCCCAGTTCTGCTTTGTTAACCAATTAAAAAAGTGCTGTGGCCCCACGTTGGGTACAACGAAAATTCTTGACATCATCAACATCGGTTGACTGTGGACGACATCGTGGTTGGACAAGAGTTTAATGTGTCGTTCAGAGACATGGTCTATCTAACTGGATTGACTTTATTGGCTGCTAACCGAGCCTTGGTCTGTAAATAAGCTGGGGTGGGTGGCTTCACGGCACAAGGTCTGGTGTGTAGTGGTTCTTCGCACTACTGGTTTGCACACAGCCACTAGTTTACCTGTAATGGGTGTGGCTCCAGGTAGTTCCTGACTCAGCCACTGTTGCTGCTGGTGCTGGCTGGAACTCGTGCCCAGTCCTTGGGCGAAGGTGGTGCTGCGGCTGGCAGTGCTGATTGGAGTCCATGGAGGGCTGCTGGGCCTGAACCATGAGTTGGCTATTCCCAGTGGTACTGGAAGTCCTTGGCAAAACCTCTTAACGATAGGATGCTGCTCACTGGCATTCTTGTAGGGTGGTTGAAAGAGGGAGCTGGAGGGTAACTGGGAGGTGAGGCCTCTCCAGTTAGCAAGTAGCTTGAGCTCGTTCCCAGGGGGTTAGATTACAGAGGGTAGTTGGTGATGGGTTGCAGTTCAAGCTAGACTTGGAGGTAGTAGCTGCCCTCTTAGCTCTCCACGTTGCACCACTCCTATGGATGTATGGCATAGAGAAAGGAACTAAGGTCTGCCATGCTAGGGAAGAGCAGGCGACGAAGTCTTCTTCAGAGGTTGAAGGTTTGGAAGATGTCTTGAAGGTAGCGGTTGTACTTCGTGAGGAAGGCAGTAGTAGCAGAGAGCTCCATCACACGAGGTGGTGGAGCGAGCTGCTTAGTACAAAGTGGCGAGATAGGGGCTGTGCGCTTGCCTGTATGGACGGCTGGCTTTGGGCTGGAGCTGGAATTCCTCCCTTAGCAGCGAAGGCTGCTAGCTCTCTGGGGGGAGACTGGAAGTGTGGTTTTCCTCGCAGGCTGGTTACATCGCTACCACGAGCTTAGGGTTGTGTGGTTGCAGGTACCTTTTAGATTGGTTACATAACAAAACTTAATAATTTTTTTTACGCCTAGCTTGTCATGAAGAATTTGCAAGAAAGTGATTTTTTTTAGGCAATGTTAACTAATTTCCCATGACAATGTTATTCAGATATGTATTATTACGTACTTATATTACAAATGTAAGTAATTTAGGGTTTTAGTATGTGATTTATTGCTTTTAAAATATTAAACTCATTTGTGTATTTAATTGTTAATAAGCTACCTTCTCACAATCTAGAAACATATTTTTCAGATTAAATTGCCAAGTTGTACCGAAAGTTTTTTCATGTGTGTAAAGTAGAAATTTTAGTCCCTTCATGAGAGATGTAACAGGATTGTGGTGTACTGCAATCAAAAGTGTAAAAATGCTTTGTTTATTGTAAAAAATATTGCAACCGTATTGCTAATATAATTTTGCAAAATACAGTATTACTTAGTGGAATATGGTATCATTATTGAAATATATAATTAGGAGAAAGTAGCGTCAGAACAACAGCTATGCCATATTTATATGGAAATTCCAGCATATAAGTTTGAGAACTGAAGTTTATAGATGCATCTTGGTGTGTTGCTAGGGAAGGCGATGGTACACTGCCTGATGGGAATGTCACGGTCCAGTACCTGTGTTCTGGCGTACCTGATGATGAAACAAGGTTTCTTAGCTTCTGAGGCACTACGGACTGTGCGTACGAGTCGAGATATCCGCCCCAACGATGGCTTCCTGCGCCAACTGGTGGAACTCGACAACAAGTTGCGGCGCGAGCGAGCCAGGGGAACACATCTTTGATAGTTCGGTAATGCGAACTGGCCGAATTGCCGACTGCACATATCAGTTACTAATTTGCATACAATCAGTTCTTCCACACACAGAAAACACACATGTACTGAAAAAGCTGCAGCAAAATGTGTAAATATTTCAGCTGTACATATTTTATAATTGTGCTATTATAAGTTAACCGTGACAAATTGATATTCAGATAGGAAGTAATTTATTATTCAGAGAGTAGTTTAAAAGATGCTAAAGTAGTTTTATAAACATCTACTATTTATTTGAAATTAAACATACATGTCTGTGTACTTGTTGTGTGTTATATTTTTTTGGAAAAGTTATTTTTCTTTTTTTGAGATTGGTGTGGTAATTACAAATAATATATGTTTTGTTATGTTGTTTTTTGCAAATTCACTGAACATCACCAGATAATAACATAAGTATAGCAACGAGCCTTCAAACCGTCCTTTTGAGTTTGGCTTTTCATGCTAACAATTGTAACAGGTAATAAAAAAATTTCCAATTTAATTAGCATTTATGTGTAACCCAGCATCTTGCATACTGTGTGCTATTACTTAATAGGGTATCTGCTAACATAATTTTCTTTTCTACTACCTGTAAAAGTTAGTTATGCCACTTAATGTTGCAAGAAAGGTAACAGAAGGAATTTATGAACCATAAATTCTTCCACTTAGAATTGATGTCTGTAGGTAGATTCATGGTATTTTTTTGTTTGTAAGCTGCGAAGGTAAGTACATATCACATTTGTATCAGTTGCTGGTAATGTAAGAAATGATTAATAAATCACATACTAAAACCCTAAATTACTTACATTTGTAATATAAGTACGTAATAATACATACCTGAATAACATTGTCATGGGAAATTAGTTAACATTGCCTAAAAAATCACTTTCTTGCAAATTCTTCACGACAAGCTAGGTGTAAAAAAAAAAATCCGAAACCAGATACCCTTTCTCACCAAACAGTTCACTGCACTAAAAATTCATGCTGTTTTAGGAAAAAAAGTGTTTTGTCTCTCCTTATCTCCTTTTTATTTGCCTGTTGAAGTGTGTGTTGTTAAAAAGCAGAAATTTCTCTGCTTTGTTTCCCCTTTTACCTGGCATGCTAGAGAGCAAATGTAGATGGGGCTGCTAGGTAGTTACTTTTATCACTTACCATATTTTGGCCTTTATAGGTTGCATGTGTGTATAGGTCTTGCCAGAAATTTCTTATGAAAAATTAGGGATAATTGATATTTCAAGTATAGGGCGCACTGAATTTTTGTATTCCTGTAAATATTCTTAAGTCATGTTTCCGTACAAACATAATATATTCAGACTTAATTTCTCCCCTACAAAACATTTGTGACAAAATGTGTATTATGTTGCAATGTTTACAAATACAGTGAAATTCCGTACCTACGAGTACGACCGATTATGAGTATTCCGTACTTACAGCCTTTTTCTACATTTACGTGCACAGTAAAAATAAAAACAATGTATAGTAATACTAACAGTTGTCCTTTATTTCTTTATTTTGTTCCTGTAATTATTTCAACTGACGATGTAGAGGAAGCAACTAGCAATCTGCCACAACGTGCAAGTACGCTAGACCTCATTTTAATGTTTACGTGCACGTGTCTTGGTGAGTCTTGACGATTCCTAGTTTAATTCAGGCATCCTAATTTTTTGGACTAAAAAATTCGGTGTAAAAGGTGCGAGACTAATGCTAGAAAATACGGTATAGAATAATAACTTTTTTTGAATAATTTTTGCTGCTGTAATGATGTCCCCCGCTATCACATCTGAATATAAATTTCATACGTATGTATTTTAACATTAAAATCATGTTTTAATCATGGATCATGAATTGACATGGTTATTTATTACTATATAAGTGATATTGCACATAATCTAGCTATATTTGTAATTCCCGCCATGTTTATATCAGCCGAGTCACCCTAAGTTTTCCATAAAATTAATACTCTATTTTTTGTGATGAATCTGATGTTATGACTCACTTTTTCACACTTTTATGAACTCTCATAGGTACGGGATTTCACTGTATATGCCACGCTATTACTATTCCACAGATGGTAACGTGACTTGAGAAAGCTAAACCACAGCAACATATTATACAAAATGGCTATCAATGTGCACTTGCGGGATGGTGGCGGGTGTGCGAACTACGTAAGATATCTTTCTCTTGTACAGCAACAAAATTATTTTCTCATGTCCTGAATATTGTGATTGATAAAGTGCAGTGACTAGGGTTTCCTTAATCTTGCATTGCCTTTTTTTCTAACCTTTAGGGAATATTTATTAGAGTTACATTTATACATAATCCGTTAGAAATTTTCGTTAAAAATTATTCAAGTGAAAATTTTGAAAGTTGTTGGCAATGTCGCATTGCGAATCGATACCTCGAAAATATGGCACCTTGGTTGTTGCTGCTGATAGTTACCAACGTGGCTGCTGCCGTAAACATTACAATAATTTGCTGAATATCTAATAAAAATTCTACATGACTTATTTCATATAAATATGTATTGTATCCATTTTTTTTTTTTTTTTTCCATTTTTTTTTGCACTCTAAATACACAATGTGTAGACAGAGGCATCTATTGTTATTACTTACTTTGTTAAAAAGTACGAGTCACGACTAAAAACACAACAGGTTATTTCGGAAGTGGTAAATGACCTAAATACCTATTACTAAACGCAGGGCAGTAACTGTAAGTGAAGAAATGTGCGTCAAAAATTTATTTCTTTTGTGTTCTGTACAGTATTATTACTGGTGCATGTGTACATAATTTACTGTATATGACTTTGTATGCATTGGTGAGTACAGTTGTTACTCGTACTTTTTTTGTTAATAATTTGTTGTTTAATGATCGGAGCGTGTAATTTTTGGCGATGCTACAGAAATTTCTGTTCAATTGGTGCTGCAAATTAAATTTTGAGTTTGGCAAAAAAAAAGAACCTTTTCTACTACTATTACTACTTCTACTTCTTTCTTTCTTTTTCATGGCGATTTTGCCAGGACCATAGAAAATACTGTATGGACATGGAATTTGGGTCAAACTGATTTAGATGGTTTCAATTTCCATTGTATATGGTTATGAATAATCACTTAATATGGATTTTCGGAGGTAAAAATTATGTTAATGCAATATCTCGTAATTAGACTGCACCCCACTTTGTGTAGTCTTTATAGTTCAAATGTGTGGCCTATACACACTGAAATACGCCAGTCACTTTTTGTGGTAGTTCTCGCAATTTTGGAGGATGTCACTATTTTTTTTTTACATTAGAAAACACACTATTATGTTTGCCCCAACTTACACAAACTGTAAACATGAACTAAAGATCCAGGTATTCATTTTTATATTATGTTACCAACACTGTTTTGACTAATGGTGACAGTGACAATTCTTAAAAATCAATTGATCTTTTCTTTCCATACTGGTGCTTCAGTTTGCCATGTTTGACGGCAAGATATTGATTATCAGCACAATAAAACACTGCGTCAAAGTGTGCTGTCGCATGAATAGATGTTTACTTTTTATTTCCATGGATGAATCTGTAGCAAATTCTGTAAACTCTGTGGTTTGGTGCTTAATCTGCTCATTGCAAACATATTGTAATCAATTTGCAGTCTACAGAAATAAAACTGTTTCAAAGTTCTTTTACAGAAGTTAGCTTCTTTGGTTTACAACATGCTATTGTGTCTACAGTATTTGTTAGAGGTTTCACCGATATGTGCTGCTGTTAGTGAAATATGTATAGCCTCGATTCAGCAGAACTAAAAGAAAGAGGTGCATAAACAGAGACATTTCCATTTTCATGCTTAATTATTTTTCCCTAAAGTGTTATTTCTCTTGGCTGTTTTTGCATGTGTAGTGTTATCATTCTGAAAGGGAGACAAATTTTTTCCAAATTAACTGGTTTTTGGACTCTCTTTCTCTCTGTGTGTGCATGTGGGTGCTATTGTCAACTATTTTTTAATGTAATAAAAATGTGGGACCTTGCAGTTTTAGGAATGACTGGTGCAATAAGAAATATAACGGATATTATTCAAGGAGCAGGGTCGTAAAAAAAGACCAGGCAAATATAGTGAATTATTTTGCATAGCTTGTGGTCCCATTATGAGTATAGTGTTGAAAGTTTTCAAGCTATAGTGCATCTCACTCTTAGATTGCAGTGTTTAGTAAATCAAACAATTTTATATTTGTACACTACTATACAATTTGACAATTTTGGTTTTGTGTTTTTGTACATATCAACTTTTTCTGTCAATACAGCATAACTTCTTGACTGTTGATAATCGCTAGCCATCTGGGAACAGCGCACATCATGCACTCTTTACTGCAATCTAAGTGTGAGATGACTATATCAGTCGGCATGCTGCAGCAGAGGTGCAAAATATTGAGTGTAAACGAGAACTTTCCCCATGCTAGCTGCACCTGTCATTTTAATTCTTTTAAAATCTAGGGGTGTGTGCTCATCGCCTCCTGAAACACCATAATGAGTATAAAGATATAAGTTTCCACGAATCATGGACACCAAGATTAATTGATAAATACAGCAAAATTTTAAACTTCTTTAATTTCCAATTTCGTCTTTAATTTCTAAAACAATGTTATTAAATTGAACATTATTAATTTTATAAAAATGGGATATGGGAGCTCATAAATTATATACTCGCTAAAACCAAACATAGTTTTTGGTGGAAAACTAGCAATTATATTAGTATCCAAGTGGTTAGATTCACCATGTTTTTTAATTGATGGTAAAACTTCTTTAGTCACCCATTTAGTTAATTTTTCAGCTAGAGGCGATCTAAAGTATCAACTTATACAGAGTTGATTCATTGATAAATAAAGCATTTGGTTGCATATTTGAAGGTTCCCTTCAGCAGGGAAGACTTTGAGTTCAATAAATTCCTTTTTATCTTCATTATCAACAATATAATATAAAGCATTTCGTGGTTTTCTGTATTCCAAAAGCCTAGTTACATAAAAACAAAGCATATCTGCGCTGGGAAGCTGCACTGAACTTCAGAGCACTCTCGTAGTGAAAAATTATAATTTACATTTCTGGTGATTAGATTATCTGTTTTACCAACTCTAAAATTTTTGAGGCATATCGCATAGATGTTGTAATGTATATATAACCTTTTATTTTCTAAAGCGAGTTGTTCAGATTTATGTTCTATCATTTTTATCTGCGGGTTTTTTTGTAATTTAAAAGAGCCATATTTTCTAATTGATGGAAGAACTTTTTTTGTAACCCACTGTTTAAATTTTTTAACTTCTTTTTTAGATAATAAAATTAGTAAATAAAGCCTGGATTCATTGATATAGATTGTACTTATTTCATTGCCTTTCAGTACCGCCATTTTGGCGGGGTTAATAATAAAAAAAAAATATTTTAACTCTCGTGTGAATTCAGTATTTGTGTAGTCGCGCAGCTGCAACTAGCAATAAGTTTTACAAATTAGCTTATCTTCTTCATTTACTGAACTGCAGCACATTCTCGTAATGATAGAGAGAAGCTTATATGGTCTCGCGTCCACAACTGAATTTCAGTGCACTCTCGTAGTGAGGAAGAAAAGTATATCTACACTCTCGTTCACAACTGAACTGCTGCGTATTCTGGCCTCAGCGGTTCAAGTTTTCGTCGTCGATGAGCTCTGTCCGCAACAGGAAATATGTTATTTACTGTGCTGATATCTCGGTGCTGCTCTCGAGTGCAACTGCAAAAAGATGTAGAAAGTTTACTCCTCGCAGAGAACACAGTTGAGAATTCACACAGCAAGAGTGAATAAAATTATTTCCTCACCAAGAATCAAACACTCCCATTATTAACAGTGTTGTAGGCGCTCATATCAAGGCCGGAAAAATTAACAGGTCACTGGCATCAGCATTAATTTGCGTGCAAACATGGGAGGTCCCTGGTGCAGTGTTAGCTTGCTGGTAAAACTTTCTTTTTTTTTCCCAAAAAAGTCGCACGTGTGTATATATGTATACATATTTCCTGTTGCGGACAGAGCTCACCAATGACGAAAACTTGTACCGCTAAGGGCAGAATACGCCGCAGTTCAGTTGCGAACGAGAGTGTAGATATCCCTTTTTTCCTCACTATGAGAATGCGCTGCAGTTCAGTAAATGAAGAAGATAAGCTAATTTGTAAAACTTATTGCTAGTCGCAGTTGTTTTTATGTTATAAATGTATGAATTTGTATCTTGATATCACAACTCAATTTTATCATCATATTTTGGTTTCATCGCTTTATAATGGAAATCATACATTAATTCTTTCGATATGTCCAAAATTAACATAACCACATAAATTGGTTTATTAAATTTTACATTTGTTTTATTCATATCTATAGCTGCAAGATTTTCATTAAATATTGTACTTTTTGAAATTTGGTTTTGCTACTAATTTTTCACATTTTCTGCATCTGATACTAGTTTTATATCAACTCTGTTTGTAATATTTTCCATAGTTTTACCACGCACTGAATTATTCATGAGCTTATAAAAATCTTTTTCAAAATAATTTTTGACATTAGTTCTCATTGTTGTGTTTAAATCTACATATTTCTTCAACCAATCAGACGGATCAAACATTAATATTATATGTATTGTATTTAGGCACTGTTTCAAGTTGCGATAGTGAATTACATAGTTTTGTTTGTTATCTAAAGTTGTTAATTATGTAGATTGATTTGTCTTTGGAACTTTGTATTTTGCAATTTTCTTTAAACCAATTAAGTAAATAACCGCCTTCTTTTCATGTAATGTAAGAGTAACTTTCTGAACAAAATATGTTAACATACTTGAAAGTGACAACCTGTTACTTGCTTCTAAAAATTTAAATTATATATTAAAGTCTGACGTATTTTCTGAGGTATAACAGCTCCATTTGCACTTCAGCAAATATGTCTATTATAAACTATAAACCATTACATTAGTTACTCATTACTATGCCAGGCAAAGAAACTAATTTTTTAAAAGTAGAGATAAACCAAAATTATGAGGAATACTATTTATTTATGTTATTTTGCTTGATGTCGAAGTTAAGGCAGCAGCCTTGTCTTACTTACACGCATTTAAACCCCAGTATAAATGTTTGATTTATAGAGCGCAGAGAAAAACAAAGTGTTACATCCATGAAATGCAATACAAAAAGCTCCAGAATAGTGTAGCGATAAAATTTTTAAAATCTTATAATAATGCTATTTTACTATTACATTTACAGATTTGAAATACATTGGGAAAGTGTGAAATGGGGGAAATATAATAAAACATCGTAATGGACAGTGAATTGTGATGTAATAAAATCCAAACATAGCATGACATTGTGTACACACAATTATTCACTAAAGACAGTCTGAATTATATTTCAATGGAAGGATTAATAGTATTTAAGTCTCACATTCTATATAATAATTTTGCAGTAATTAAAAAAAAAAGCCACACATTCATGCATTAATGAAAGATAAATAAATATGCTGCATGTATGTACATATTTCAATTTAACACACTATATGCCTAGTGAACAGAGATAAAATTAATTTTACAGTTATGGATAACAGATGAGGATTGTGTGTACAGATACATAGCAATAAGTACAAAAATTGACTTACAGTATTATTAAAACTGCTAAAAAATCAGAAATCTTAGTTTACTTTAATTACTGGCTGGAGAGTTCTTCTATTTTTGTGTGAACAAGATTTAGGGCCACTTTTACAAGTTCGCATTAAACTGCTCGTAACTTAATCTCCACATTAAGATAACGACAGCTCTAACGTGGACTTCCATTTTACAATCACTTTTCACGCTTTTCGTTAAATTGTGAAAGGGTGTTTTCCTTTTTATTGTACCTATTAGCTCGACTTAATATAACACACATTTCTATTGGTTGGTAGATCATGTTATGACATGCATCAAAAAAGGTTTGTTGTTATTTTGCAAAAAAATAATACCAGAAAGGAGTAAATATTTATATTATGTAGTTCATAAATATTTGGCACTCTGTTACGAAGAAAGATGGTATTCTTTTACAATTTACAAAGGGAAAGCACTGGTAATTTCTTTGCCACTAAAGAGATCCTATTATAATTTTAATTGCAGATGTCAAATATGTGATTGAAAATAAGAGAAACAGAATGCATGGACCAGCCTGATAGCTCGTTCAACCACCAAAGTGGTAGTGTGTATAGGGATGTAGAAAGCCAGAAATTAAACTGCAGTAATCCAAAAAGATAAGCCCTTCAAGTTGCGGCCTACAATAGAAGTGAAACCATAAAGCATTATAAAGATACTTTGGTCGGGTGTGTTTATGTGTATTGATGGCAGTATGTTGTATTTATACAACTAGTTTCTTTTGCTTTAAAATGTCTAAACACTCCCTACAGTCAGTTAAACACGTGTTCGTATCTTGGTACATATGTAACTGTTTGAGGATAAATAACACCATTAAAATACTTAATACTGCACATGAAAATTTCATTCAATGTTATCAATGAAGTAACTAATCTTATACCATAGTTTATATGGTGGAAATCCTAGTCCTTGTGTAAATGTAATGAAGCAGGTTAACAGCATACACATACACTGTTATTAACATTTTCTCTCGTAATAAAAGCACACTGAAGATGATGGTAGAATACAATATACAGGTACAACCTGAATAGATTTATGTGTGAATGTATGCTGTTAAAATGTGTAGTGATTTAATACAGTAATTGTGTGTTTATGATGAGACATAGCTTCCAAATGTGGTACTGCAATACCAGCCATTTGCATGTATGAATCTTTACAATATGTTTACTATGGGGAGAATGTGAACCTTTGGTAAACTTTCCATTATAATCACTAGTGCAAACATAAGCAAAACTGATGTATTTACTTCTGATCTCAGAAGAGCAGGGTGTTGAGGAAACGCTTTATAATTAATCACATATATAAGCCAACGCTTACTGATTATATAATGAATGTATAGTTATTAAATGTGTAATGTTTACAATAGTTATCACTTCTTTGTTTTTAATTTACCGTCTTCTGAACACTGATGAAAACATTCAACTAACCACAAACAACCTAGTCACTAGATTTTTACCTTATTAATCCTTAAAATTATGTAGTATTTAGGCTGTTTCTAGAATGACACTAACCTCTGTGTGTAAAAATTTCAGTCAATGGTGCAAGAAATTCTGAACCATTAAATGTAAATTCATACATATTTTTGATTTCATAAACCTTAACCTGTATTTAGAATATCAATTGTCCGTGTGCTTTTAAGTTTTGTCTACAACCAACTTGACGCAAAATGTTAAATGCTAAAAGTCACCGTAAGAAAACTCCTGCATGTCTACAATCAACGTTAAAAGGTATAGGCGTAGAAATAAAATGAATGTACGTGTTTACATAAAAATATTTTTATTTGCTTTTATAATTAAAAAACAGTACGTCTTGTAATTGGATTGGCTGGTGTTAAACGTTAAATGCAGACTTGTATGTTGGCCAACTTTTAATGCATTATGTTTGACGTTTAGCATCTTGGCAACATTTAATGCCGATTGTAGCCAGTGCCATAATGTTCCACTGATCCACGAGTTATTGTAATACGTTATTGCAGTGTCAATGCAATTTTAGCCAAGTCTTTACTCTTCTCTTTCCAGTTTCGTATATTAAAATAATTCTTGGTGTATGTATGGATAGGCCTACAAATATTGTATACATGAATTTTATTATTGAATTCTTAATCTCATAAGATACAAATTATGATTCATTTTTTACAAAACGCGGACGTTCAGCGAAGTTTTGAAATAACCGCAAAATAATTGTCCTGTAATTTGTAACTTGTGTTTTGTTACATATAGCAATTTATGTACAGTTCTCAATTTTGTATATAGATTTATATGCACCATATAATACTGTTCATGGGGGTTTATTTCTCCACTCTCTGGTTAAATCATGAATACCAGAGAAATTATGTTGAAGCATGAAACTTCACAAGCATGCATGAATGATTTATGTCATTACCATATCCTGTTGGTTAATCTTAGTTATTTGTTGGTAATTATTGGGATTGTCACTGATTGGAGGAGATGGGTGAGAATCAAAGTTACTTGCACACATTGAATGCAATATTATAGTCCATTCACACTTTCTTTGACTTTTTAGAATCGAACCTTTGAAAAATCACAGTATGCGTAATATGTCAACCTGTTTTTCCCTTAACTTGTATTCCACAAATATTTAACACTGTGATTAACTTTATAGTACTGTATTATTGAATAAATGAAACTTTACCTTAGTATCTTCTATAACTTGTAATATTTATTTAGTATTAAATGTGAATTGAGAACAGCGACATGTTGGCAATGGCTGGTAAGAAATAGTTCACAGTTACAATATTTTTAACCTCGTTTTTATGTATACTATTTGTAAGTTAAACATTGCCAATTGATATATTTGTATTGTTAGGTAGCACTGACGGAAACACATTTCATTGGTGCAGTTAAAAATATCTGCGCAAATTCCAGTGTGTAGGCTGGTGTTTTTTTTTGTCCGGAATTAAGGTTCAATAAGCAAAGCAGAGCGTGTCGCTCTCTCTCATTCTCTCTGTCTCTTCTCTCGGTAGGAGGTATACATTTTGTTATTTTTTATTTCAGCTCATCTCATACTAATTACAGCAACAATAATGATGTTTGAGATTTTAATTTACAACTGAAACGAGATTTTTTTTTTTCCTTAAGAACCTATTATATGTTATTTAGATGCAACAACATATTTAGAATGTTGTGGCGCAACACTTACAAATCCAGCAAGTTGGCAGACATAGTGTGGAAAGGAGAATCTAGAATTTGATCAGTGTTCCCAATATGGCGGGCGATGGGCGATTATACCCATGCATTAAGACTGGCAGTGGTGTGGCGACATGTCAATGATACGGCACGTTTGTGAACGAGTCGTCAAGTTCGTACTCGTGTTTTTGAAACATCCTAGGGAAGTTACAACATTGTAATAAATGTTTTTCCACGGCAGGGCCGGGTTAATTAATATACTGTAACGAGTGTTGTGATCGCTGCGTGTGCAAGGGCGTAGCCGCCATTTCCGTCTATGGTAGCTGCTTTGTAATCGTTACACAGGCCTGTGGATTTGAAATATGTGCAAAGTTTATACGTTTTAACCATGAACTGATGTTATGATGAAGTTAATTATTTATATTCACGTCTGTTTATTACAATGTTGTACCTTCATGTTAGGTGTTTGAAACACAGTTTTGTAACGAGCTTACGTTTCTGTGGTTCGAATGTCTGCTACAATCCCAATGAAATACTAAGCGCACCCAGATAAATTTATATAAACAATAAAATACACCTATAAACTAGTATGTACCAATGCATGTAAATATTAGGGGGACAAATGTTACGGTAGGCCTATGTGTTTGCATGTTCACCACTATCTTTTACGTTTGTCGATGCTACGTAGTACAATAAATAAGCGACACGAGTTGAGTGCTTCAATTTTTTACTATGTCGTTTCGTTGGACTGGTTGTCCCTTCGTTTTAATTTCTATTCCAAACACATATTAATAACAATAGGTTAAATACTACTGTTGTTTCCGCCACAGTTGTAACAAATACTGCCATAGCAAAATTTAATGTGTTGTGTGTAACAAATAGTTATATATAAATATTCTGTAATCAGCAACCAACGCTTTTGACTGTTATAAAAGTAGAGGTTGCGTAGCAGTGTTTGTGTTTACGTGTAGCGGAAGGATACGTAATTAGTAACCAAAAGTAGAAATTTGGCAGGGCTTCAGAAAAGGCAGACGTTACCATTAATCAACTATAATGTCTATTTATTGTGAATTAATTATGTTTAAATCCTCTTTATCTACCCTCAATTTGTTTAATTTGATTTTATCCAGAACATTTGCAAAGAAAGTTTGCAATAGACATACATGCACATTTTTATATCATGAGGCATATATATGCCTTCAGTGTTTACCTATATACACATTGCTAAAGTGGGAATAGGCCGCTAGGCTACTATAGGCTGTTCACGGTAAAATGGGCACTTTTGAAAGCCCTGCTTAAGATCTTGTATGCACGTTGTGTATTCTTATGCCTTATGTAGAATTGACATTGACATGGGCTTTATCACTTTATTCATGTGTCGGTCAAGTGAAACTTTGTAATAGAAAACTAAATATTTTACAAATCTGCTCATTTTCACACTTTGATGCATTAAAAAGATACAGAAGGCGAAAGAAATAATTAAGTTAACACAAATGGTTTCCTAACACTTTTTATTCAATGTTACAATATGGAACTACTTCCCATCCATCATTACCAACTATACTGGGCGGCTGTTAAAATATATGCAGGCAGGGGCAGTGACATGTGATTTTTTTCTAAGGTTGATTTCAAAAGTGCTCATTTTATCGTGAACAGCCTTTAATAATTTACAATGAAGGAGACAGAATACACAAGTACTCACACGCTGGTACTCATGAATACACACACTCATTTTCCATTACAACTCACCCTCGTGGAAAATGTGTTGTCCGACATTTGTGTGTGTGTGAATACCGCCCTGAGAGTATTTGTGTATTCTATCTCTCTTTTGTAATGTAATTATACACACAATTTATTTTGTAGTCTGTTATTACTTACCAATAAACGTTATAAAGAATGTAGGGGGAAAAAAACTAATTTTGAAAGTCTTCAGCATCTTTAATATGCAGTGTTTATGAAAATGTTTCAGGTGAATAAAAAAATTAACTCAGATTTATTAAATTTATTTGCTTTGTCCTACAGTAATCACAGTACAGGCAACTGTTAAGATAAAACAAATGTACACAATTATGTTTTAACATTCTAAGCCTATACATATACAACATAGGTACAAAGTTAATGTGACATAGTGATTAAATGTTTGTAAATTGAAATGACATGTCACCAAATTTTTAGCATTTGGTGTAAAAATAAAACATCTGAAATCTTGACAATATATAAACAGAAATCTTATAAACATTTACATTATTAAGTTGTAAATCAGTTAGCTCAATATAAAAAATTTATACATTACACAAGAAAAATAGGAACAACTGGTAAGATACCAGGGCCATTTGGTTTGGATTGTAGTGGCATGGCTAATTACAAATCTTCTACCTGTACATGGAAAAGTGTAGACATTTACAAATTACAGTATTCAATAATATTGTATTATAATAATATGAATTTAGAACAAGCATCAATTTAAGTGCCTCTAAAGGATATGTTAGTCCACCTTCCCAAAGTAAAATAAACGTATATCCATGTACAAAAACTGTCCTGAAAAATATTTTTCAATGGACTAAAATGTTTGCATTTTTACAGTAAATGAAAAACAAATTAGAATTAATCTCATAACAAGAAAGTATATCAATTACAATGTACACTTAGAAAAAATTAGCGACTTGGCTACTTTTATCTCCCATCTAATGTTCCCGCTTAGTAAGAATAATGTATTCCCATAACATGTAATAATCATACTCTTTCATCTAAAATAATGCATAAGCTACAAGTTACACATCTGTACTGTACCTACAACAGCACATCATTAAACTGGGCAAGTATGAGACTACGTACGTACATTTCCCAAGTTCAAGTAATTATCATTTAATGACAATCTAAAAATAGAAATAATCTTTACAGGACATAATAAGTTATGAAGACTTCTGCTCAGAAAGCAGTGACAATATTTACACAAGTTTCACAGATTTACATACAATATTTTTGAGATGTAGCACAGTGAAATTATGAGTTTTGCTATTTTGAAAAACTTTAAAATTATATCTCAAATACACTAAGGTATGCTGGAACATATGAGAACTGTAATGAAATGTAATATTGCCTATGGGGCAGAAATATAGATGGTGTATTATTTCTTTGCATAGGAATAGAAACTGCAAATATGTAAAAACATTAATTTTGGAAATTTATTCTAGCAACATATTTTTCACTTTCATATACAACACTGCATATGCTGACTATGTGCGTGCCTTAACAAACGCACAATGACACAAACATTAATTTTCCTGTTTATCACAATTCTTTAATGTGTCAAGTTTTTTTCCTTCTAATAACTTCACTGCAACCTGCTGCAAACAACGTAAAAGATTGGTTTGAATTTGTTTGCTAAACAGTCGAGGACAAATGTCGAGGACAGGCTGCGCGAGGCCTGGGGGGGGGGGGGGGGGGCTTTGCAACATCGGCCACCGACGAGGGTAGAACACACCTTGAGGGGTGTGCTTGTGCGCTGTTACAGTTCTGATAGATGAAGCCTCCCGACTCAAGAACAGGTGGGAATATTCTAATTAGGAATCAACTAGGATGGTATAATTAATAACTTAATTAATAAATAGCTTAATTAATATAATAAACTGTAGGCTGCCCAATTGAATAACTACCTGGAGTTGTGCAAATTGTACTGAAAATGTTTTATTAACTTCATTAAACCCCATCTGTGATAGTACAGTGTTTAACGTCATTCTCTAGCTAGTAATTCAACCTCTGTAACATCTTACCTTTAGTGCTATTACTTTTACCTCTATCGCCACCCACGTAGCATGTACAAGCACAGGGTGCTCAAGGCATATGTCTGTCACACGGACGTAAGACACTAGCAACAAGTTTGCTACAGCCTGCTTTAATTTATGTAAGTAGATTAATTCTTAAGTAATCTGTAATATCTAACCGGGATTTCCTATTTTCCAAAACCGTAGTAAATATTATGCAAAACTGAAGTTGTCGACTGCTGTAATTTTAACATTAGTTCCTTGCTCATTCTATTAATAATTTGTGTCTGGTGCAATAGAAAACCCCGCTGAGAATTAGTCGTGAGGCGAACTCTACGGGAGACGGAGCTTGCATAAAGCTGCAAGTATGCAAAGACACGCAACTTCTTCTGCAGTTTCCGATGTTCCCTCATCTTTCCTCGGTGGCGCCCTAATACCAGACTGCATATCTATACGTCAGTGCATTGGGAGTGACTGAATAAGACATGCCCCCAGGACTGCATGTCAGTGGAAGAATCGGAAGCCTGGTCATGTGAACAACAAGAAGGGTGGTGTCTCGTGCCGTAACTGGCGTAGATAATGTAGTTCCTTACAAAGATTAAGTATCTAAAAAGTAAACATGGAAGTTACGAGAGAGATCACACTACCATCTGCGGAACCCGATTATACACTTAGGCCTTTTCACCTTTCATCCCCCTCGACTAAGAGTCTGAGTTAGATGCTTATTTAGGTGTTTGTTAGCCGTGGTCTGATCAGGAACAAAACAGCTGTCCCTGGCAGGAGACCACCTTACCTGTAGTGACTATACCACCACCCTTGCTAGACCTGGGAAATGAAGTACAGAACTCCCGTATAATTCAATTAGCTTCTGGGAAGGTAATCAGGGTACTTCTGCCTCCTAAGGTTACGCCAAAACCACATGTGGTTATTTCACCCTCCAATTACATACCCACCTGCTAGCCTACACTACCTCTGTGTATTACAGCAACCCCTCCAGTTGGATCATCCACCCCAACCATAATCATCAACTACTACTAATTCATACTGCGACCCATATATACCCGGAACTGCTGCCATCCCACATTTTGGAATCTTTTGTAGTGAGGAAGAGTGATCACCCAGGAAGGGAAACAATCATGGTTCGCCTCACTCTGGTTTGATTCCCCTCTCAGACGGTATTCTCTCACTAGTCCCCCCCCCCCCCCCCCCTCACTTCTTCATCTTACCACGACCCACTGGGCTAGAGTAGCAACTAAAACACAGTGGTAGGATTACTTGAACTCAGGAGGGCAGTCAGTTTCTTGACCACTATCCCAAAAATAGGAGCGCACGTCTTTTGGCATGCAACGTGGGGATAAACAAGCTCTAGGTAGCTCAGACGTGAGAGCTGGGACTAAGCCAGTCATTCCTCTCTTCCCCGTTCTTGCAGAGGAGCTCACAACTGACTTCTGGGAGTCCAACTAAACACCCCGTGGCGCCTATTAGCAAACATGTCCGACTCCGAAGCTATTCTCGCGGAAATGCGCAGTGTGTTAGCCAATATTAACCTCGCCGGAGTAAGCAACATGCCTTGCCCCCATCCCGACGTGCACGGGCACACATTTGATTAGAAGCCATTACTGCAACCTCAAATTCCACTACGTGCGTGTCGGATCTGATGAGACGCCCCACTACACAGAAGGCCTTGAATACAGGTGCCAGTCCTGTAGGCAGGAGGGCGCATGGGTCTGCCAATGGCCAGTGACGCCTCGTTAGGGCAAGTAAGGCAAGCAGTGATTGCCCAGACAGTTTTCTGACAATGTTATATTTAAAATAAATATTAAATTCTAACTTATCCTTACTTTAAGGTAACTTTTCACTCATGCAGTACACATTCTACTCGGGAAACAATGCTGTACATTATACGAAAACAACTCGTTGGCTAGTTAAATCAAAATGTTTGTAAACGCTTTAAGTAATGCTTTGAGCGGGTAGGTAGTCGCAATGGTTTCCCAACCGCCAGAGGGTGTGGAAGGGTAGGATGACCGCACGAAGAGGGGGGGGGGGGGCTTAGGGCTGTGTCAACCTGTGTTAGAAACTAGTCCATTCCCCATAGGAAGCAACTTTCTCGGAGCCTGAATTAACGATATTTTATGCTTACGTTACAGTAACATATTTGTTTTCCACGACATAGCACATTACACGTAATACACTTTATTTTGCCGCGTCTGTTAAACAATGTCACAACTGCAGGGTAATGAACTGTAGTATTTAACTTTTTGTTATTGACACGTGTTGGGTTATTTCTTTAAAAGGACGGCCTCAGTTCGAATAACGAAGGAATAGCCATTCCAACGAAAAAACCACATTAAAATCAAGCACGCAACGCGTGTCGCTCATGTTTTGTTTAGAGAAACTTAAAATGTAGCGGTGAACATGCACACAAATAAGCCTACGTTACCTTTTATTCCGCTCATATTTATATGTATTGCTACGTACTGTGTATTAGGTTTATTGCAATTTATTGGGGCTGGGCGTGGTTATTTTGTTGATTGGTAGTAAATCACGTTACACGACTGTGTTTCAAAACACCCACCAGGGCAAAGGAACAACGTTGTGATAAATAAACAGACGTAGATGTAAATAAATAACTTCGTCGTAAAAACAGTTCACATTTACAATGTATAAATGGTTAATATCAAATATTTGAAATCACGCACACAGTGCCAGCGTATCGACCACGATGCACAAAGGCTCGCCGTTTCACAGACGCAATGATTAACGAAACACACGTCACAGTATATTTATTACTGCCGTGGAAAAACAGATTTATCACAACATCGTATCTTGCCTGGGTAGGTCTACGTCTACAAACATGATGTGGTAATTTGGAGTATTTTTCGGAATAAGTATAATTTACGCTTCGTTTAGTAAAACAGCAACACCCCATGTCATAGCTCGCCACGTCTGGCAACTTCACTTTGTTTCTGCCCCGCCATCATATCTAAATATATTAAAATAAATATTCAAACATTAATATCTCTTTTCAGTTGTAAATTGTAAATTCGAAAATCGTTATTTTGCTGTATTAAGTATGAAATATGCTACAGTTGAAAACATGCTGTGCTCTAACGAAGTGAAACTTCCCGAGAGTGAAAGAGAGAGAGGGAGTGAGCGAGCGAGCGAGCGAGCGACAAAGCTCGCTCAGCAGACGGCCGCTTCAAAATTCCTATCGCTCGATAAAACAACACCGTACCATTACGACCTACTCACAATATTTTCCGCTGTTATTTTTAACTGTAAAAATGAGATATGTTGCCATTGGGGCTACCTAAATATCTAAGTATTTCAATAGGCACAGTTTAATTTACAAATAGTATTATAAAAAACTAGGTTATAATATTTTAACTGTGAACAATTTCTTACTGGTCGTTGGCAGCACGTCGCTGCTCTTCCTGTTGTAATATTTATTTCTTTTAAAATGTGAAATAAGTTATGAAGCTATTAAGGTAAGACTTCATTAATTCAATAATACAGTACTCTGAAGTTAACCACAGTGTTATATATTTGTGGAATACAGGTTATTGAAAAAACAAGTTGACATGTTATGCCTAGCGTGTTTTTTCAAAGGTTGATTTTCATAAGTCGCTTCCAATCGGGAATGGACTATAGATTCAAAATTCTGTTATGATTAAAGTGAGGACAAAACACCTGGGCCAAACGGAAATGTACAAGTCAGTATGGATCGAGGACTGGCTTCAAAGTGAAAACAACCCATATTTAGGCGAAGGTAATATAGACTTACGAAACAAATTTAATTCACAACGTTTGACAATCCCCACAGTACCATCCCTGTGTGGGTTTTTGCAGATATGCTATAAGCCATAAAATTGCTATGAAATTATTTTTTGTATTATGGACTACAACTCTCGTGTGGAAAGATTGTTACCTGCAAGTCATAATTGAAAACAATGAACTGAAGTTCGTCTCCAAAACTTACTCCGCTTCACATTCGGATAAAATTTGCTGTGCAACTGTTTTTGCACTATGCAGCATCACGGCATTCATCAAAACATCTCCATCAAAATATCGTGAACATCCGAAAATCTGTATATTTAGTTGACGGGTTTTTTGATGTGATGAATTCAAGATTCATCCATCGGGTTTCATTTTAAGGAGCAGTTATTTATAGAAATGGACGAAATGGTTCACAACATTAGAATCGCAGGCCACAACACATTGATGACATTTCAGAAAGGTTTATTAATGTCTATACGATCCTTGCATGGCTTAAAAAATTATCTCCAGAAAACTAACTCATTGAAATAACCTACATAACGTATCGTTTAGACCTAGACTTACTTGAAAGTTTCTTTTGTCGTCGCAGAAGTATCAGTAGCACTTTTGATAATCCAACACCAAACAATTTTTTAAGTACAGGTTCTGGCAAATGTTACTGAGATCCGAACTTCCTCTGCCGCAAGGAGAATGTGTTGAGGATGATTCAAGACAAAGTCTTATCTGACCAGCAAGATGTTCACTGAATTAAGTGTGAATACAGCCCGCATAGTACCAATATATAACACTACTCTCAACATAGTGTTAATGTTACACACTCTCAAATATTTTATCACATTAAAAACTCTAGCCTAACTCTTAAAACATTTTTTGTTGTAAGCTTCATGGGTATTATCAATTCCACAGTTAAAGTACAAAATTACCAAACAGTAATATTAACAGACTAACGTATTAACCTACCTAATTTGCACACAAAAAATATAGGCTATACAACTAGGCACATACAAGAAATCTTTCGCGCAAGAATACAATGTGCAACATAGTCCTACATTAGTACTCAGAAATACACTACACATCAGCAATTATTTTTGGAACTCTTTTGCATCTAGGGTAGCGTGTGGAGTGCTCTTCATTTCTAGGTGCACTAATAATGTTTAAACCCTTGACTCCACCTTCACACACATCTTCATCCTCATACACGCCGCTGCTGCTGAAGCTTTTTGTGTCACTTATGCCGCCCCCGCCCCCCCTTCTCTCTCACTCTCTCCCACTCCCCTCACTATTCCTCTCGCTGTCCACTGGCTGCATCTGTGGAGAAGACCACATTTGGTCCACATGTCTGTGTGCAGTAAGGTAATTTCTCCCCTGAATCTTGTAGGTTAGTGGCCCCAACTTATCGACGACAACACGACTCGTCCATTTGTCAAAGCCTTATGCATACAACTTGTAACGAACATGGCTACCAACCTCAAACGCGGTAGTTCGTTGTGGAGACCATGAAGAAACCGTTTTGAACTGGCGAGACTCGGCCATTGCTGGTACAGATGGTGTGAGTAATGTGAGGTGATTGCGAGAGACTCTACCAAACATGAGCATACTGGGCGACTCTCCTGTAGTTGCATAAGGAGTGATACAACAACCTAGGAGAAAGAGTAGTAGGGCAAGTGACAGAGGAACACGAGTCTGGACCAAGGTTTTAGTTTGGTTTTAAAGGTTTTCACCATATTTTCAGCTTGTCCATCTGTGGATGGATGATACGGAGGAGAAAACATGTCGTAGCGGCCAGTTAGGTGCCGCTCACGAAACAGCTTAAGGTACACTGGACTATGGATAAAAGCTGTTTTTTTTAAACATACACTGATGACCTACTGCACGGTTGAGTTGCAGGAGCCAATAATGAAAAGGAGGACAGCACGACACCAATGCCTGGAGGAGCTCCAGGCTGCTCTACTGTGAATTATGTGGTGAGCATAATTTCGAGTTGGTGGTTAGGAGTAACCCAATATTTCGAGATCCCGTTGCCCTTCTCTAAATAGATAACTAACATACTGGCAAGGTTAGGCAACATGAGTTACCTGTAACCGAATGAACAATAATTGCTATTGTTGAGTAACTATTGTATGAACGATATAATATTTTATTTCAGACAGAATCGTTGTATCGAATCATTGAATGTATGTTATGTTTAATAAAATGTATTGTAGTTACGAATTCCATGAGTTATTAGTGAACAGTTTGGCTACGACTTTCTCAATGTAGCTACTTGGTGTCGAGGGCATTGATCTGACGGAGAATTCACCTTGGCGTTGCTCTACATCTGGCCTCCATGGCGCGACGTAACTAGGTGCTCTGTCAATGAGGATAGTGTTCGGCTCAGGCTTGTTCGCTGGTCCTGGCTTGATATCGGGAGCTGCCTTTCTGGGCTGTGGCTCGTCCTCGTCTTCGGACTGACCCGGTAGCTAGCTGGATGTCCTCGAGTTGAGGCATAGAGGTGGGTTCACTTTCCCATATCCAGTCGCCTGGCTAGCGTAGTGTTTGGCCCAGGAGGAGTACGCTGGGGCTTGTGTCTACCACTTCATTGGTTCAACGACGCAGGGCAAACAAAATGGTAGGGATATGTTTGTCCCAGTGACGGTGGTCGTTTCCCACACTGATGTGGAGGCACTTGATCTATTGGTTCCTTCGCTCAGTGGGGTTGGTTTGGCGGAGTAGTCCGTGTTTCGACTCCCCATTTCTGGCAAGCTGACAGCCATTGGCGACTCGTGAATTGAGTGCCGTTGTCAGTTAGAATAGCCTTAGGATATCCCTATCATGCAAATGTTCTCAGTTGCTATCTTCCACACGATTGGGGCAGTTTTCTGGCTAGGTAGAGGAAAGGCCTCTACCCACCTTGAAAAATGGTCGGTTACTACCAGCAGGTATTGGTTCCCCTTGGTACTGTGTGGGTAGGGCTCCATGAGGTCGGCGGCTATGCGCGTCCACACCTTCTTGGGTCTCCTTGGTCGTGCTGTAGGAGGGGGAACCAGGTAGACTTTGCTGCGGCAGTACGTAACGCAGTTGCTTATGTACTGCTGGGCATCGCGGCTTATCCCGTCCCAGTTGTATCGGACCTTGATGTCCAACAGGGTCCCCCTTGTACCCGGCATATATCGGCGCATAACTGCTGTGGAACCCAGATATTCCAGGATGTATTGAATGACCACTATGCGTCCACACGACGTAATTCCATAGTTCGAACTGTTGGGGCTGTTCCTGTAGTAGGCGGCGTATGTCGGGTCCTCCTGGCTCAATGTAATCTGGTGATGGGTGATTCGTAACTGGAGGAGGCGGATTTGTTCTTCCGGACTTCTTTCGTTCTGGGGGGGGGGGGGGACATCTTCCCCTCTTCTTCCTCCTCGGCTTTTTTCTCCAGCGAATAGGGAAGCAGGACAGGGCGTCTGGCAGGTCGTTTGTTTGACCTGGTCAGTAATGAACTTCAAAATCGAATTTGATGAAAGGAACGTACCCCACCATCGGAGTTTGGATTTTGCATTCCGTGACTCGTGTAGCCATTGGTGGGTTTTTGAGTCGGTCCACAGGATGAAGTGTTGCCCTTTGAGGTAGTAGCGATATTTCTTCACAACCCAGATAATGGCCAGACATTTCTGCTCGTTTGTGATAGCGTTGCTCTGTGACAAGCCAGGTTCAGGCATACACTATCACATTAGAATGACAGTCTGTCTTGTTGATAAAACTCCTAGACCATTTTGACATGCATCTGTTTGCAAGATTAACGGTTGATCTCCTTGCGGACGGTGGAGTTTGATGTTCGCGAAGCTGAGCTTTAAATTGTTTAAAGCTTGTAGCTCCGACCCCCATTGCCAACAGAGGTCATTCTCGAGGAGAGGGTGAAGCGATACCATGCATTGTGCAATGTTTGGTACAAAGTTGCGTAGCCAGTTGCACAGACCCAGATATCGTCGTATTTGTCGTTTGTTGGTTCGTCGGCCTCTTCGATGGCACGTATCGAGTTCTGTTGTGGGAAGTTTCCCTCGGGTGAGACATGTCCTATGTAGTCTATGGATGACTTGTCGAAATAGCTCTTTGACAGCTTGTAAGTCATTCCATAGAGTTCCAGATGTTCAAGAACTCGCTGTTCGTGATGCTCCTACCAGCTATATTAATAGATGATTACATCGTCGAGGTATGCAAAACAGAACTCTCCAATGTAACCTGTCAGTACCTCTGCAAACTTGCGTTGGAAACCCAAATGGCATTACTCTGAATTGGAGGGTCTCGCCTTTGGGTGTAGTAAATTCTGTGTACTTGCAGCTCTCCGGGTGTACCACAATCTGCCAGTCCCTGGACTCCATATCCAGGGTACTAAAGATTCGCTTTGCCTATGTCTCGCAGGGTATGAGTTAGGTTACTAGCTGGAAAGGCGATAGGGTGTGTTACTTAGTTCAAATCCTTATAATTAGCACAGAATCTAAGCTTTCCGTCTTTCTCTGGGACGAGGACCGCGTGAGAATTGTAGGGCGAAACGGAGGGTTCCACACTCCCCTGGTCCGTCGTGTCGTTTCACGGTGGCATGCTGAAACCATATAGGGTCGGTTATATACGAGGACGTCGGTTGTCGTCCAGATCTCGTGTTGGATCGACTGAGTCTGGCGTAACAACCCCCCCCCCCCCCCTCCAAACCAAATGCACTTGCATGATCATTTAATACTAGGCGTACCTGGTTAAATCCTGTTTTTGCCAAGCTCGTGATTAATCCGGACGGGATCGATTGGTGTAGGTACAATATCGTCTGGACTGTAGTCCCAGTTTACTGTTACCCTATCCTTCTCGCCCATGTACATTCGGTGTTGCCCATAGTCTATGATGCACGGTTGCTGCTGGAGCCATGGGCAACCTAGTATCACCGCTTCGAAAAATGTAGGTGACATTATTAATGCTGTTGACACCTAGAGGCGGTGCAGACTTACCATTAGGGTAATTCGGCCTTCAACCTGTAGAATAGTATCGTGCTAGGCCATTCGAACTATGTATTTTCTTTTGGGGCCGCATATCCACTAGTTTGGTAATATAATGTTGCTTCGGATGAAGTTCCCGGTTTTGGCTGAGTCAAGTAGGGCAAGCACTCTGTTTCTGTTTGTCTCGAATTCTATATGTGGGGCTATGGGGACTGATGCTTCCTCATTTAAACCCTGGATGATAGGCCCTTATGGTCCAGTGGTAGCGGCCCACTTCACACCCTGGCAGCGGCGTTCCCCATATTTACATCGGGGTCAGTTTTTTGGTTGGTCTTGATGGTTAATGGTGCTGTCGCCCAATTGAATTTGTTGGGTGGAATGGCTGACCCTTCTGGTTTTCGGGGACAGTCCTTATTCCAGTAGTCCTCTGGACAGAACCAAAATTTTGGTCCGAACGCCATGCGGGTAGGCGAAACTGGGGCAATCTTAAGTGATGCGACTGGTGGAGCTTGTATCTTCAGGACGTTTGCCGATAAGGGTTTTTCGAAGCTTGCTTGTGCCGCAAAATTTTGCTCAGGCTTCCCATGCACGTCTACTAGCTCGTCCGGGAAACATGTCGAAACACCTGTTCCTTACGACATATAAATATTTCGGCTTCTTCATTGGGTACCTGGATCTGGCTATAGAACTGCGTAGTTAGCCGTGTTAACACCTCCTCATCAGTAAATTAGGTAGTAAGTCGATTGCTGAATTGTTTCCAGTCGCCATATCGTTCCCACCACGTTAACGACAGTTCTTTTTAAAGCAACTGGGCCCTGTCTACCTATTGCTTTTGCAAGTCTCCCGAAACTCCTTTTCACACTCTTGTGTAAAGGCCACCAGATCCTCATGAAATCGGCCATCAAAATCTGTGATTTGGATGTCATCATCTCTCCCAGTCGCTGGGTGCTGTTCCAGGTTGTATATAAATACGGGATGGTTTTGATCGGCGGGAGTGGAGGTATGCTTCCATCTCCACCTCTCGCACCGATACGCTATACTTGGCATGCGCTCATCGGGCCATCCGTGCACAAGTGATGGTATGGTTAGCTGCATGACGTGCAGCATATTTGGTTGATGCCTCGGCCGGGGCAAGTGATTTCGTTACAGACACCAGGCTTCGCATCTGTATGCCAAGCCTTGTCAGGCCCGCCTAGGCATACGCGGTGGAACGTTTTTGCGCATTATTTTCATTCAATCCGGAGTGTGCCAATACCGGGACAGTCGGCATGGCTACACTGCGGTTCCAGCATGTCATGCTCAGAGTCATGGTTTTTGCCCATGGTGGCGTTGAGCTCTGACGCCAATATGTTCATGGCTATGGGCGGCACGGGGTGTTTCTCGGACTCCTCGAAGTCCGCTTGGTTTTTCCGACTTGACTCTAAGTTCCCTGGGTCTGGTTGGTATAGTTTGGGCATTCGCTGCACACAGTTAATAGTCTGACGCCCCACATTGGGCGCCAGAAAATCACCTGATGCATGCTCGGTTATAGACTGCTTGGCACAATCGTTGTGGTTTTAGTGCGCTAGACCAAGTGCGAATCTCAAGAATGTTTTTAGCTAGAGAGTTTGCTGGGTTGTGTTGGTTTGTGGATTGGCACGCAGTCTGGGGTTAAAACCTTATTTCCTGTGAAGGGTAGTCATATAGGTGGCTGACGGGAGGTGTTAGTTCTACCTGACTTACGTTTGAGATCTTCAGCTGGTTGGTGAAGTTGGGTTGGTGGCTGAGTGGTGCTGGTGTTGCAGTCCTCAGGTTTCGGTTGGGTTGTGCAGTACTGTTGGTTCTAGGTTGCAGATTCCTGGTTCGAAAACCCGGCGTTGGTGATTCCGTACCTCGCTTCCATCCTGCTTGTACAGACATGCGATGGAAAAGATAAGTAACGCACCCTGGGAGCAGTTGGGATTGCTTGCAACCTTAGTGAGGCGGTGCAGTTCCATTCTGCCTGTCTTTCCTTCATAGGAGGGGTTAAGGCAAGTCATTACTTGGCAGCAAGATAAGCAATCCTTTGTTCCCTACGCCGTCGGCCGTTCCTTATCTCCTGAGGCATAGTGTATGGTTCGCTACTGAGCAATACACATTGTGCACCACTGATAAAAACTATTCCCTATAATAGTGTAGTCCAGCAGCAGCTTGGCAGCACGAGCTCGGTACCTCGAACGAACCCCCACCTTAGTGGGCAGATCAGATACATTGGGCCATGTGAGCCACCACTGTTTCTACTAGATATGATATCCAGCCAAGGTCAGGCCGCAATACCCAAGTAGATAACCCTCCCTCCTCCAGCACCTGGGTACTCTGGCAGGGGATACAACCTAGGCTTGCTGTCTCTCTTTGGATGGAAGTATTCCTAGTGTTTGTGGTTCCTTTGTTCTTTCCATACAGCATCTAGGTGCTCGGGTGAGAAAACAACGGGAGACAGTCTAATTTTGTACATGACTGGAAAAAATGCAGAAGGGGGTCTTCAGTCAACTCTAGTTCGTATTTAAATGTTCCCAGTTCTAATCAGTAATGCACAGTGAGAATTGTTCCTAGTCGGCGAAATATATAATACTCTAGAAATGAAAAACGCATGGCTATAGATCAAAGCTGCATATATTGAGGACTCAATAAATACAGTGACCCTTTGATATCTCTTACTAAGAGGCTACGTTAGCCAGGTATAGGCGACCTGGTCCAAGACTAGAGGGGTGGTTGAACTACAAGACTGAATAAAAATTATACTGAACTAAAACTGTCTAATTATCGAGCATCTAGCAGAGACAAAAAGGAGTTAAAAGTTCCTTTGCTATAGTAGCAAGGTGTATGTGTGTTTAACTGCTGTTGCAGAACGAAGCTTCCGGAGTTGGTTGTCGACGGCTGTAGTCATCGTAGGGAGCTGCTGAACTCTTGTGGTTCGCTGGAGGCCCCAGCACTGGAGAGTGCTCGGGGTGAACTCGAGAGAATAGTAAGACTACTGACTCCGGAGCCCAGCAGCAAACTGACATATATCTAGAACTGCAGGGTGCGACATCCTTCTACCGTGAGGCCGGCATGGGAGGTCAGAACCCTCTCATCAGCACTCTGCTTCGTGGATCTTTGGTGGTGCTCTGCCACGCCCCGATGTGACGGACAGCTTGCTGGCACTCAGCGTAGAGGAGGGGGCGTGGTCACTGGTTACGCAACCTTGAAACCACGTGTTTGGCCACCCGATAGAGTTAAGCGGCGCGCAACATCCATGTATTGGTTTGCAGTATAGACTCTCAAGTGGGTGCGGAGTAAGCATACTTGACTTGAAGAGTGGCACGCGTCAAAATTAACTAACGACCTTGTACGGATACGGTAATACACTGAAGTTTTTGGATGCATAAAACGGTGGTATTTAACTCCAGACTGCATGTCAATTTGAAAAGTTTTTTTTACTAATAGTACGAATGTCCCGTTCTCCAAAATAAAAGCATTTACGGTGAAACAAACTTAGTGAAAATACTTACAAAACACACATACACTGCTACTACCAATTTTAAATGGTTTTGTGCAGTCGTGTGTGAAATGTTAACTCATATGAGGTTATGTACTGCTTAGCAAATTACTGGGAAAACATTTGAGTTCAATTCAATTAGTTTAAGAAAACAGAAAATATTGCGGAAAGGGAATGAATGGAGGTGCACTCCACTGTATTTGAGTACAATGTTTTATTTACAACAAATGTCATTACTCAAAACCTTGACGCATGATATTTTTCTACTTATTAAATCGACTTTGACTTAACTGTACGATGAACTGGGGACGTCCAACGAAGTTTGATTTGCCGCCACTATTGATGAGACATCAGAAATTGTTCCATCTACCAAGTCACCATGCCAGATATAATTATTCGCCAGCCGAGCCACCGAGACCACGCGGCAGGATCAACAAGTACCACTACACGCCGCTAGATGTCCCTACTGATACCACCACCGAGGCTTGAAAATGGATCCAGTACTCGGCACAGACCTCTCACACCAATAATCTTGGCCACGCTGCTGCACCTGTCGCATCCCTCTCCACGTCAACCCCAACTGCCTCGTAAAAGGGATTCCGCCACAGCACCAGAGTATACATAGCGGGCCATTCCAGGGCTCATTATCAGTTCCTGTTTCTTCACCGCACACGCTCGTGGTGCCGAAGGAACCATCGGCTCCTGCCTTGCTCTTCACCACAACCATCTTGGTGCTGAAGATCCTCACCTCTGAAGAACCAGCGTCATCAGAACATTTTCGACACTAGAGTAGAACTAGGGAAAGTGAATAGTAACGACACCAGTTTTCTGCCTGCCCCATGTGGATTAAATATATGTAGCCTTCACCTGGTTGTGTAGGGTGTACGACTTCTGTTAAACTCTAGCATGATGGTAGGTAGTGCATTTTCCATCACTGTTTATTTCCTTAGAAAGAAACAAACACTGTTTTCACTCGCTGATGGATATCAAACCTGTCTAGGGGACAACAGGTGACCGTGTTTTAAAATTACCACCACAACTCCTAACACCTTAACAAAAATAAGCTTGGAAAGTCACCCATTCTCTGCAATTGTGTGGAGAATGGTAGACACACTAGGATACCGCTTCCTTGGGTGCTGGCCTGCCAGCCTGGAGTTTACTCTTCTTAACGCACACTAGAGGTGCAGAGAGGAGTACGTCTTTAGGTATTGGTGATACCCATTCTTCTGGAACACTCACGACACCAAAGTTGGAAGGCCACTTGTTCTCTGCACGACGTGGAGGGAACGGTAGAGCCATGACAGTAGGTACATAATCCCAATTGGGTCAGCTTGGAAGTTGCCCTTCTCATTGCACGCTAGATGTACCGAGAGGAGTAGCTCTCCAAGACTGGGGTGACAAATCCTTGTGGGACAACACCTGTGTTGTGTCAGCAGCCAGTGTTAACATAGCTCAAAGAACCATCACACTCCGGTGTCGAGGTTTTATAGTGAGATACGGCACTGGACACCAGCCATTTCACCTACACGTGCTACACTTGATCCCCAGAACGCTACACTCCAATGCGTTCTGGGGAATGCATTCGAGGCATTCCCCAGAACCTCTGGTTCTGGGGAATGCCTCGAATGCCACAAATGACAAAGGCCGCTGCACCTCGTGCACCAAATCAAACCTACTCGACGAGCTCCGGGACAACTCTGAGTATACCGTCGTCTGAAACTCCTAACACACTCCCGTAACCACAAGCTAAATGTCGACCAGGACTGCCGCCCCAAGCAGTACCAACCAAGTGAAAGATAGTACTTGCAGAGCCCGACTCCGTCCAATGATGAAAGGCCACTCGTCCAGTAGTCTATGATGGCCGGGCTCCTGTCCCCCGTGACAATTAAGCCAAATATCAGGACGCGCCTAGCGTCCGCCAAAAGTCAACTTGAGAGCAGAGGTCAGTACCGAGGATCATCATACATCAACCTTAACAGCTAAATGTGAAAAATCTACACACTTTTCACCACGTATCCAGAATGTTCGAGGGACGATGCTTTCAGGATATCTGAATATTCCGAGTAACTGAGGAAAGAATTTTAGATAGTATATGAATAGCATATTTTGCGCACTACATTTTATTTTACATTGTCTGACATTGCTAAAACATTGCAAAAATAAAGTTTGTACATACAAAAAAGTCGGCATTAATAACAACTCCGCTAACAGCAGTTCTGTGGGGTGCAGTGCCAGCGGTGGCTCCTCTTTCTCTCTACACAATGTACCCTCCCTCCGTCGTGCCATCTCCCCGTCGCTTCTCCTTACATGCTGCAGCTGCAGTTAAAAAGTAGGTCACAGACTCACAAACCAGCTGTAACCAGTTGCACTGCTGTCATGCCAGTAGCTTGCTTGTTTGCATATCCTGAATCCAGTGACAAGCCAAAACTCTGCAATTTAAGTAAATTATGTACAGGTGTACACATATTACAAACTATATGCCTTTCTGATGTATGGTTGGCAGCAATAATGTTCCCTGCTTGTAACAATTTAGAAATAAAAATTATTTACACAGCAATATAATTAGCACAAAAGGATTTGTGCAGCTGTGTTCCTAAGGTAAGTAAGTGGATTATGTTTGTTTACGCGTCGTGAAGTGTACCGCCTCTCGTACCTAGTGTTGCATCACTTCCTTCAGTAGTGCTCGTACTCCTACTGGCGGACATTTTATGTAAACAATCCGTCAGACATGATTTCAACAGCTTAGTCTTGCTTGTTTCTGCTGCACTGGAACAACCCAGCACAGTGGGACCATGGCATACACGCCAGTGCAGAAAGTATAGTTCGCATTGTATACGTGATCTGGGGTCAGATTGTCATCAGAAACTAATTTTACAAAATCACCAATGAACAGTTCAGCTGCTTCAGCATTGGTGGAAAGCTGTACTCCTTTCAGCTTGTAGGCTGAAATACCATGATGTTGGAATCTGTACAGCCACCCTTGAGAATAGTCGCACATAGTTCATTGTGAAACAATTTAGCTTGTTCCATTATCATTGCTCCAGGAAATTCTGAAACCTTCGCTGTGGCATTGCCAAAAACCACTTAATTAAGACGTTAAGTTCTGCACTTTTACGCAACTGGATTGCTATATGATTTTCCATAGCTTTATTCAACTGGCTATCTGCTTACAGTTTTTTTTTTTAAACATATACAGTTGAACTACCAACACCATAAAAAAATGCAAGCACACACGCACCTCCCCCCCCCCCCCCCCCCCATTTTCCAATGCTTTGTGATAGAACCATAACACTCGTTTGTCCTTTTTTGCAGTTTTGCAGACATTGCATAACACAACTATTAATTAACATTCAAAATTGTCTACAAGCACAAAACACTGCATACTACTTGCGAGCGAGCTGCTCTATTGCCAAAGGTGGGGGGATAGTTGCTTCCCACGCACATCAAATGGTGTGTTGTGTAACAGGGCGCCAGATGTGTTCTGTGTAACAGAAGACTGGATAAAATGTGAAGGGATGTACTTTGTAAAATGTTATGGTTAGTCCACATTCTTACACTTAAACTACTCACCTTCAGTAACAACTTTATTAAAAAAAAAAAAAAAAAAAAAAAGTGTCTTGAACATATATAAAAGGATGCAAAATTTCAAAAAAGATGAAAAGTTTAGTTTTGTTTGCTGTTACAGTAAAGAAATAAAATGTTAGGAATTCACACAGATTTTTTTATTTCTTTTATATTTTCATAGACATGCGACAGTTCACATGCTTTTGTTACTAACAAGCGATTTCCGGACTCACCGCCAGTTTTCATCATGGTGTGTTACCGTGAAGTTGAACATAATGTATGTGCAATGAGCAAAACATCTGACAGTTGTAATCACACTGAATGCTATTACATTAAAAAGTGAAGAGAAACTGTGTATTGCACTTTGTCATCATACTCATTAGAGTATCGTTAACCAACAAATTATACCCTTACTCTTTGATCGACCATTGCCCCAAGAGGTGTTCAGAATCAGTCCCCAGACCCTATACAGAAGCTTGTACAGCAGCAGGTATAGTGTAAATGGCACGTGGTCATATCAGTAACCGAACTAATCATGAGCCCAACAAAGCTATCAAGTAACCAATCTGGAGCCCAATATTACATTGTCCTTAGCCTTTCTGCTACACATGACCCTGCAAAGCGAAACTCAAACTTTACTGCCAAGCCACATGTTTCATGCATCACAACAGCTATTATGTTTTGTTTGAAAAAATTATTCATGCAATCTTTATGTTACTAAAGTCAGCACCATGTCTGATACATGGAAGCATTTATTTTGAGACTATCTATTTATTCTAGGAGAAGAAAGGTGCTATTCATTCAGATTATGTTGTTTCCTAATAAAATGTAGCAATTGTGTGCTACTCTACACCAGCACATTGTACTGCACTTTAAAGAAAATACCTGACAAATTTTGAAAATGTTACATTAATAATTTGTAGCTCTTTGTTAACATTTAGAGGACCACATAAACCATTATGAGTATGTATATAAAATGTGCTTCAAGAAAGACGTAAATACATATTTTTTGGTTGCAAAAACCTAATATTTCCACATGAAAAAAATTATATAAGCATGACTATTACAAATTTCTTCCATGCTTGTATAAGCTCCCAGAATTGCAGCACAACTGAAAAAGCAAATACTATAGAATACGCCATTATGTTAAAAACCATACAGTCAATTTACAAAACAAATTCACAGCTTCCATTTTTTTTCTTTATGCATATTTCTGTACAATCTTACATAAACAAGAAAGAAAAAGTCTGTTCACGGTAAAATGAGCACTTTTCAAAGCCCTGCTTGAGATCTACTTGTATGCATGCTGTGTAGTCTTACGCTTTATGTAAAATTATCACTGTCATTGCCTCGCCAATTTATTCATGCATCGATCCAGTGAATTTGTGAAATTATTAGAAAAGTAAATTTTTTTTATTTGCTCATTTTTACTCTTTGATGCATTAAAAAAAATACAAAGTAAATTAAATAATATAAGTTGTCATAAATGATTACCTAACACTTTTTATTCGACATAGTTACATGGAACTAATTTCCCTCCATCGTTACCAACTTTATTGCGCACACGTCACTCAGTGCGGCCGTTAAAATACATGCAAGTAGGAGCAGTGACATTTTGTAAAGTTGATTTCAAAAGTACTCACTTTATCATGAACAGCCTTTATCACAAATACAATACCAGCAAGAATACACCTCTTACAGATGGAAAGTTTAAACAGAGATGAAAGAAGTGTAAAAGAAACTTGTGTTGGAGGCTGATAACTTTCTCAAGTTCACATATTTACAATCAAAAGGTTTCGAGAACAAAAATAAATTAATTTTATAACTGTAAACAAATATTTCTGAAACCACAGCCTAAATATTAACAATATGATGACATAGCTACATGTAAAAAGAATGTTTACACCTCTGTTTAATGCGAGTCCTTGACACTACCATCACACACAAATACCTTAACTAAATGTTGACTTATTTTGCATCATACACAAATCTTTCTGACCTGATTTAACACACTAGTTTGACGGATGACCACACTTACAGCACTTACTACACACAGCCCCAGTTTAATACAACTCTTTTCAAATGACATCTCTGTTGACAATATCCTGCAAACACAACAGATATCACTATGCATCACACACAACTGCAAGATAAAGAAAGGCCAAATTTAGTTTCACTGAAATTACATAAATTAATCTATCAACTGTGAGCCAATACTGAACAAAAGTAGAATAAAGAACGTGAAACAAGAAACAGAATTGCATTTCTTCTGTTTGGTTGCAGGTTTTACAAAAGAGAACCATCTAAGAAATCAGAGCAATAGATACTTTATGCAGAATACAATCAGCCACATAACAAATAGGACACTATAAAAAGAAGTAGCAGAATCTCGTTAAGTAAATGGGTACTTACCAAGAGAGAGAACACCTAAACAAGTGTTAAATTTGATGGATGCTCATATCTACGGTGATAATGGTTAAGGTGCTGACTACCCTCCCGAGTTCCTCACGTGGTTCTACCACGGCATATTGGAGATTATACTGGCCTGGTGGGTCGTGGTAGATTCTATGGGAGGATACCATTGGAAGAGAGGGGAATCAAACCCCAGAGTGAGGCGGATCGAGATCGTTTCCCTTCCAGGGAGTTCAATCTTCCTCACTAAGATTGCCAAGAGGCAGGACGGTGTATGAGAGGGGTTGGGGGGGAGGTGGATTTAAATGATTGTGTTGGTGGGGGGGGTGATCTGGCTGGAGAGCTTGGGGCCGACGTGCAGGAACATAGTCCGCAGGGGAAGGAACTACACGAGGCTTGGGGACAACCTTCGGCGGGAGTCGAACCCGAACCGTTTTCCCTGAAGCCAACTTTATCAGACACGTATTGCAATCGTCCTTCGGCAGGACAACCTTAGGCAGAGTAACACTCACTCAGTTCTGGACCATAGTCTGGCCAACAGGCACCCAAATAAGCATTTAAAGGTGACCAATGATCCGGGGGATGAACGGTGAGATCTGCTTAGGTACCCACTCGGGTTCTGCAGGGGGAGGGGAGGTGACCTCACCCGAAACTTCAACGTCGATCGGGGTGCTTAATGATCTTTGCAAAGCTCGGCAATCTCTGCGCCGAGCATGGCACTTATGTCCACCCTTCTTACTGTGCATTGAACCAGCTTTCTCACCTTACCGCAGACGACAGTCCTTAGGGGGTGTGTCTTGGCCCAGGAGCTGCGGCTTGTCTTATGCAGATTCAGCTTTCTGCAAGACCTCATGACTAGTCCTCAGCAAGGTTTTTCTATTGCACCAGGAACTAATGCTAAAAATGACTGTACGCAAAATAATTCAAATACACATAATATTTATTACTGCACCAGGAAAAGGGGAAATCCCAGCTGTATTTTAAACTAGCTAAACAAATTTGAAATAATGAGTTAGATAAGTAAACAGGCGAAGGTGAGCCTGGTAAAAAAACTAATAAAAAAACTACATTATAAATTTACGCTTTTACAGCATCTCCTCAGTTACAGGGGCTTGTCCAGAAGGGTAATTACGTCACGACGACGTGCTACTGCGGAGCTAAGGAATTTGACTGGGGTAAAGGATTGCAGGAAATAGGACGTTGGGTTACCTCTAGAGTTGAGCCGTCCTTGCGGTCGGCTGGTGCAGTTGTGGACGAGCCTTCTTCAAGCTGCAGGGATGGTGCAGTCTTCTCAGTCTGCAGAAGTGGTTCAAGCTGTGTTGGAGAGGTTGAAGCCATGTCTCAGGCTGAGGAGACGAGGGAGGTCTTCCGCAGACCTGAGAGTAATCACTGACCTACGCAGCTGGTGAGCCTGGCATGTGTGCCTGGGCGTGCTCTCTTGGACTTCCATATAGAGTGAGAAATCCCATGGTCAGCGATCTTCCAGGGGTGCAGGGTAGAGTAGCCTTCCAGCGCAGGGGTAGGTTTATCAGGGTTGCGGTAGCGTCGCTCATTTCTTATCTCCCTGAGTGGAGGCAACGACAAATTTAAACACTTCGTCCTGAGGCTGGCGGGATGCAACGGCACAGGGCAGCAAAGGTGCTGCTATCTCGTGTTGTCACAGGAACTTCTTCCACAGCTAAATGTAGGGTAGTGGTTTGTCAAAAATATTTTATTTATTCAAGAGGGTGGCGATTACATGCCGGGTTCTGGGCGGGCCGTACATTTCATAATTAAATGTGTAATTATATTTACGTCCAAGGCTGTCCAACGCGTGGAGTTCCTTTGGTTGGTACTAGAATTACTTTGCCACTGTTTATAACTTGGCTCGAGATGGGGCGAAGTCGCCCATACAGAGCGCAAGTGCATTGCGCAGCATGTTGGCATGCATCAAATTATAGCAACTTAGAATGTAAACAGATGGGGAGAAAATATATGGACAATGAAAGAAGGATAACTGCTCTGCTGAAAAAGTGTTGTAATCAAACTGATGGCAACATGCTTTTCTGTAAGCTACATTTTAATGTGTTACATAACATTAGGATACTGCAAGCTGTTTGTAGGTGTTTTCAATTTCTTGCTACTGTGGTCCTGAGTCAGTTTAGATGAAACACATTGTAAATGTAAATATTTTGTTGTAAGCACTTGCAACTGGAATGCAACCAGTTTTAACTGGTACAACCCTCTGCTACTAGCGCTTTTAATTTGTTACACCACAGCTATGATGTGATGCCATGTTGGTATTGTTTGTGTCCATTGTGTTGCTGTATCTGCTTGCAACAATGTACTGAACCAAAATTGTCAATTTTTTAATGTGTTTGAAGAAATAAAATGCTTTAATTTCTCCGTAATTACCCAAAAGAAATCTACATGTTTGTCACACGGGCCATGTGGTATGTAGATAAAGTGATACAAAGACTTCTTTTATTTTGGTAGTGCACAACTTACAGTAACACAACATTTCCATGTCTATTTATTCAGCTGGAAACAATGAGATAAAGAAATATATCCTATTTCTCTGTAAAGCTACAGAGCAAATAAATGTGTGTGATAGTTTTTTTTAATAATTCTGGTTTTCATCACATTTCTACTCTTATTAAATAACATACCACTGTAACAACCTAACCTGGATCTAATGATTGTTGATTTTCTACTGCATCAAACAGCAAAAATTCATTAAATAACCAGTTATTACAATCAGTAATGGCCCAGCTTTAATAACTATAGAATAAAAAATATAATAAATTACTTAAAATGAGTAGGCGTATAATTTCAACCAAATAACCACTTACATTGGGGGGTAAAGAAAGAATCAGTTGTAAGAAATCAAGAAATGGAGTGAGGCAGTCAATGGGAGATACCAGTTCTTCTGAGTATGTCAGACGAGAATCCAGTCACATTCTGCAGCATCCACTCTCTTCCTCCATCTACAGCTTGGTCTCAAATCTCCATTACAGTCTGTATCCGGCATTGCTTGTGTACTTCTGTTCTATTCATGGCTTCTTTTGGTGTGTAAGCATACATTCTGACTTTTATCAGTGACAGCTGTAGAAGATACAATTATTATTATTTAACTGTAACTACTGCACTTTTATAATAAGTATAGGTTGACGGATGACCGACAACAATGTTACGGTTGGGCAAGGTTTTGGTGTGACGGTCAGAGATACAGTCAATACAACTGGCGGACATTGGCTGTTGACTGGGGGCCCTGGCTGGTATATAAGCTAGGGTGCATGGTACAGATTCTGGTGTGGGCTTAACTGTCCTGCGTACTGGTTGGCACACAGCCATTGGTTTACCTGTATTGGATGTAGTTCGGGGCAGCTCCTGACTTGGCCACTGTTGCTGCTGACGTTGGCTGGACCTCATGCCCAGTCCTTGGACGGAAGTGGTGCTGTGGCTGGCGGGGCTGACAGGAGCCTTCGGAGTAGCTGCTGGTCCTCCTACTCTGGGACTATGGGTTCACTATCCTCAGTGGGACGTGGCAGAAGTCAATGACTTGCAAGGGGGGCTGAAAGAGTGAGTGTGGAGGGACTAGGAGGTGAGGCCTCACCAGTTTTTGGGTGGCTTGAGCTCGTTACAGGGGGGGGGGGTTATGCTGCAAAGTGCATTTGGGGCTGGATTTCAGCTCTCATTGGATTCGGAGGCAGTAGCTGCCTTCCTAGCTTGCCATTCCTGTACGGCATACAGGTACTAAGTTCGGCACTACTAAGGAAGAGCTACGTATATAGCAAAGCCTAGGCCAAACCAACCAGAGTCGTACTCGATTACTCCAACGGGCAACAGTTCAGAGAAGTGGTTCGAGCGGTGGATTTACCCTTGATGTCCGACGACATGAGTGTGGTCGAAAGGTGGGCATACCTCCAAAACTAGTCTATCAATCCTTCCGGCAACAGTTCAGCGCGGTGGATGGAGTGAAGTGGCTGGGCTGGTTGACTAGCCACCTTGTGGATTGAGTCTCTAGTGGTTGTAGCTCTGCCATATTGCACACCTGGTGGCTGTCTAATGGGTGTGTGTCACGACATACTTACACCCGGTTAAGGGAACCCACAGTGCTACTCTAGGTTCGGTAACATGGTTGCAATGATGCAGTATCTTGCTTTTCCCTAGTGGGCTGACATCTGAGGGAGATAAAAGTCACATGAGGGTATAGAATAGCTTCTGGTAGGTCACGAAGATGTCACGTTCTCCAGAGGTGCACGGACATACCGTATTTTGGTGTATATAGGATGCATGCATGTCTAGGCCGCACTCAATTTTTGTATTCCTGTAATTAATGTTAAGTCACAATTTCGTACAAATATAAACAAATATAAATTCTGACTAAATTTCTCCCCTAAAAAATATGAGACATAAAATTTGTATTATGATGCAATGTTTACAAATATACATTGTGCAATTACTTTACCACAGAAGGTAATATGACTACATGTTTACATTTTACATGATTGAGATGGTTATTTTGTTTATAAATATGAGTGAACAAATAATGGCAAGATTGAAAAAAGTTTTTTTCCTCTCCCTCTTCTTCCCTTCCCACATTTTAGGGAAATTTTTTTTAATGCCAATATCTCGTATATAAGCCGCAACCCACTTTTTGTAGTAATTTTTTTTTTGTAAAAATGTGCTGCCTATACACGCTAAAATACTATATTCAACCTGCCTGCTGGCTTCCTGAGGTGCAGAGGGTAGTGAGGGTGAGCTCCCCCCGTGGGCAGAGCTGCGCTCACTGGTGCCATATCTTAGTCTGTAGCAAAAGCAGGCTTCTCTACTACGCGGCGTTGCTTGACTGGCTTCTACTACACGTGGAGGGGTTGGGTGGATGACTGACATAACGCAAAACGATTTTGGCTGACGTGTGTGTGGGTGCCCCCGCATCTAGGGGCGTTCTGGTAGGCTCTGGTAGCAAGCTGTTCAGGGTTCAAATCCCCGCTTAGGGTGACGTGATGAAACGTGAAGATGAGGTGGTCATGTTTATATATACAGAACACTCTCATTTATTCGGGCTTCACTTAACTGGTTTTTAGCTAATCTTTGCGGCGGTAAGGCAATGCTGTAAAGTGTACTGTTTAACAAGCAGCGGTACTGTACGCCTATCGCTGTGCTGCGTGAGCTGATGTTTATCTTTTTAAACTGTCAGCCTGTCACAGAGACCTGTGTGAGACAGCCATTTCCACCTGTTGAAGCATGCCTGACTCCAACTTATTTCAGGCTGTGTCCGAAATGGCAGATTTTGTTGGCAAAATGATCACGTGACCCAATGTTGAATACAAAAATTGTGACATATTTGGTAATTTGGTGTTTCATATTTTCAATCTAGCAGGGGATGTTAGCGAAAATACAAAATGAACACATATGCTAATGTTTTCTAAAACAAATAATTGTTCATAAAATACACTAGGCATGTTTTTTAAAGCACAACAGTTGCTGTTGTGCTTTGTTTATATATTTCGCAACAAATTTTTTTGAAATTGTTACTGCAAAACATATTTTCTTATTTATTAACGTATGTGAATCATTCCAGTGATGATTGTAGAAGTATTACGTCTGTTTTAAGCATTAAATTTAGATAAAAATATTTTTCACTGTTAATGTAAACATGTGTTTCAGTGAGTGCTAAACAAGTGACTGTCGACAACTTCTTAAATAAAACTTACGAAATGACAAATTATAATAAACAAATTTGCAGTTTCGGTTTTGCACACTGTTTTTATTCATTGTTTGTAGTGTCGTTTTTGCAACATGTCAACGAAGCGTAAAAGGAGATTTTTAACTACAGCGAAAAAGTTAGAAAAAAAAATTGAGCATGGTGTGTTTAAAAAAAATCACCTAGTATTAAAAAATGTATAGAAACCCGAAACGTTTCAGTCCAGCCTATTGAGATTGAATGAGCAAGCAGCCTACACTTATTGATAGAGGTGTGTCCTTAGAATTTTGTAAAATTAATTATAGTTGTCACTAACTTTAAAATTAATTAATTTAAAATTTTTTAAAATGTGTTTTCGTTGCTTTAGCAAAAGTTAATGTTAGGTCCTGCATTTGTATTGTAAGGGTTATTTTTTAAATGGGGATTGTAGTGTATTGTTTAAATGCCAGGTTGCCTCATTTAAAGTCCCATTATAATCTTTATTGCATTCCAGTCTATACTTTCATCTAACTTCGCCATCTCAAGGATGGGTCTGAGTGATGCACAAGCAAAACACACTACTACGCTCTGTGCCAACAGCCTGGCACCGCGCCGGCACAGCCTGTGTAAACTGATGTGCCGTGAATTACACAATACTCAGCACAACATAAATATAAGTTAGAGTATTGTATACTTTAAATCCTTCACATACAGGGCGTGATTTGTGTTTGCTTTGAAATGTATAATATGTAAATTTGATTCTCCGGGTTTTTTAATACAAATTTGCTTATTCATGTTTTCTCTGGCCCCCGATTAAAATGGTTAATCGGGAGTCTACTGTTTATCAGCACACATCACGCATCAAGGTAATATTTATAAATACTGTTGAGTTTTCGTGGCCATTTACCAACAAATGTGATAATTAAAATGGCAAGTTCAATTACTCCACCTAAATAAACAGCTATCGGCATTACCACAAAATATTAAATTGTAACGGTATGTGAAAAAGAGTGCTTTATTGAAACTGACACATACTTTGGCCTTAGCATTTAAACATTCTTTGTTATCCTGAAACATGAAGAGACAATAAAATCCACAGTACAATGTCCCTGAGTGCAACAAAACTGTGCATTGAACCGAAAATGCTGAATTGAATACAGTATTTTCTGAATTGTTTTTGCAGTAACATGCGACAGGTTTAAGTATCGGTGAATTAGTGATAAAAGCACGTACAGTTAAATTATGTTTAGTAAGTTTACGTTAATGATCACAAGCAGTATTTTGCATCATACACAAATCTTTCTGACTTGATTTAACACACTAGTTTGACAGATGACCATACTTACAGCACTTACTACACACAGCCCCAGTTTAATACAACTCTTTTCAAATGACATCTCTGTTGACAATATCCTGCAAACACAACAGATATCACTATGCATCACACACAACTGCAAGATAAAGAAAGGCCAAATTTAGTTTCACTGAAATTACATAAATAAATCCCTTTGCTCTGGTTGTGAGTTCCCTGAGGCTGCCGCCTTGGGCAGTCCCGGTAAAAATGCCACTCTGGGCAATCCCAACAGCGTGGAAAGTAGGTGGCGGGGTGGGGCAAGGTCGCATTGCGCCCTGCAGGCGGTCTGGGGGAAAGGGCCAGGCCATTAGTCCTTGCACGCACCAGCTGTTCTTTCCCAGGGACGGGGCACTCATTCACCTCCAGTTCCCTTGTCCATTCTACCAGTTCCTTGACTGTCTGGGGCTGGGAGGTGACTAGCAGTTTGCGCAGCGAGGGGAGGAGGGTGCGGGTGATGCTTGTCACACACTGTGCCTCAATCTGTTTGGGGTAAACCCTTTTGTGGAGATGTTTGCACCTGGTAAAGAGCTTGACTTTCTTGTCATGTTTCTGCACGCTGGAGTGCAAGTCTGTAATTAGCTCACTAAGGAGCTCGCTTGTCTCCCGAAAAATAGGAATTTAATTGGGCCATGAACTGAGACCAGCTCTCTATAAACTCGCCATATTTCTCCCACCAGTGTTTGGCGGGACTGGTAAGTTGATAGTAAGCACGGCTCACCCATTGTTTCCTTGGGATCAAATGCTCCTGTAATTCGCGCTTACACTCTATGAGAAATTTCTTGGGGTTTACATACGCTTTCCCGTTGAAATCTGGCAACGTCATCTCGCAGGGTAATCCTAGAATATTTGGGCTATACCTGTGAGTGGGGTTTTGCTGTTTGTACGCCTGCTCCCGGTGACAAACTTCGCACTAATAAACTTAGCCGGGATTACGGATCCTTTCGTCTGACCAGCCAATGCAAAGGTGGTGAAACTCTCTGTAGCGCAATATACAGTGCACACGATACCGGCTTTGGCCCTCACATTCTGGCCACTGGCGTGGTTGCGGATCTTCCCGCCTGCATACCTCGCAGTGGTACTACAGCCCGTCAGTGAACCGGGATGTATCCTCCCATCCTATACACCCATAGTGAAAGGTTCTGTGGCAATAATTGCACAGGATGGTGTTCAAGCCAGTGCCCGTGCAGTTTGGCACTGAACAAGGGGCATTACTGGCCCTGGCGGCATTGTCCTCGGGCTAGGATGCCATGTGACTTGTGTTGACTCATCTCTCAGAATCGGACATTGCGACAGTATGGGCGTCACAGGGTGTTTAAACATGTTCCTCTTCAAGTACTGAACAAGCGGGGGGGGGGGGGGAGTTCTGGAGTGGTCCTCGTCCTCAAGGCTGAGCTATAATAGGACGATTGGCCCCACGTTGGGCACCAAATTGACACGTGCTCTACCTCATGAGGTAGTGCTTAGGCCGCTGACTACCCTCTCGCAACTTCAACCTACAGCGGCGTATTTGGCTAACACTCGGTTAGGTGGTAGGGTACCATCAGGAATAAGAGAAGTCAAACCTCAGAGTGAGGCGGATGGACATGGGTATGACTGGGTTCATATTCTAGAAAAATGTTGTAAATCAAAACCATTTAAAGTTGTACATATGCAACAGCATGATTTTGTGAGCACTTCCAATCTTACTGCGAGCGTTCAGAACAAAGGTAAAACTTATGACAATGCACCACTTGCCTTCCGTAGTTGTGGGTCCATAAAAGTTGATGCTTCACATCTTCCACAGTTATGTTAAATGATTCTTACAGTAACTTAGATGTTTATAGAACTGTTAATGTTCGCAAGCGTGGCAAAGGAGAATGTAATCTCAGTCATGTTAACTTTCCTGTTAAATACAAAGAACCCTTGCCTATAGCAGCACCTAAATATAAAGATGTTATGTCATGTCTTTCTTGAATACCATCAGCATATAGACCATTCTATGATACACTGAAATGTGATAATAGAGCTGACGACAGGTTCATTGACCATGATTACAACCACTCAGACTTCAGTCAAAGAGGGAGTATATATTATGTGCGCAAATACCTTAAGTCACTGAATATTACTTAGGTATTGATATTTCAACCTTGAGTCAACGTGGGAATAATGTTTGTAAAGTACTTCAGTAAAATGATTTTCTGTGTCTGGAGATACAGTGTTTACTTTGTAATCAATTTGAACATCATACTAAGCGCATATCTGACATGGAGAAAAAAGACATCTACCTGGCATGCAGTAAAATTTTTTAAGCTCGTACTTCAAGTGCTTTTGGAAAAATACAAAGAACGCTTCATAAAAAATTTGTTCTCACTTATTTCCTAAACATTAACTTCTTCGTTGCCAACATTCACAAGAATATTGGTTATCACTATTTACAGCCGAGGTCTTCATTTTTATACAGCAAGCATTCATTGTTGAGTTTTTGTGCCATTATCAAATCTCATAAAAACGTTACACTGTACTTTCAATAAACTTGGTCTTAAGTGATGTAACTTGCCCAACAATTTAGGGTAAAATTTGCACTGTAAATAATACGTATAAAAGCCACCTACAGAGCACTAGTGCTGTTCATGTTTTGCCACAGCCTTCAAACATGAGTCACCATGTCTGAAAAATATTCTTCACTTGAGGGTGATTTTATAGTGTAACCCAAACCACCTACTACAGTAGAACCCCAATTTAACCAAATGCTACGGTTACTGAAAATCTTCTCGTTGTTTCGTCAAATACAATTTACCTATTTTAACACTCCACACCAACAAATTGTTTTTAAAACTTTATTATTTTTTTTTTCAAGTTAAGACAGTGTTTCGTCATCAATGGTGCAAAATAACACTTTTATTTAAATTAAATACTAAAGTAATTCACTAGACAGAAGTTCTGCAAATGAAATGGTACTCCACAAGAACATAAACAATCTAGATAGCCAAAATCAAGTATGCATCACCTAATTTTCAAAAAGTGAGAAATCCATTTCCGAAAACATTTTTGCACAAAATTTTAATTTATTGAACTAGTAAGAGGTATTCTGAATAAAACATTACTATAACAAGTCCATAAACAATCTCACGTTAACGAGAAAAGAGTTAACATTGTAACTCGTACTATGGCTATGTTTTTGCCAGCGTACATTTCTAGCCAGAGTGAAAGTCACCTTTCTCACTAAAATGAAATAAATAGCAATTAACTAAACAAACAATTGTTTGTACGCTGCACCACTATCATGCCTTCATTAATTCCAACACACTTAACGCCCATATTAGCAGCACACATAAAGTCAGTCGACAGGCATGCACACATCTGGTGCAAAGGATGTGACCTACTTTTTAAGAGCAACTGCGACATGTGCAACAGAGAAGCGAGGCAGGTTGACGTTATGTGTTGTATCCAAAACCATAAATAAAATAGTATTCCATTCAAAAATAGCGTAAGCAGTTCGTTAACAGGTAATGCAGTAATTTCAATTGCAATATGTAGTCAAAATCCAAAAAGAAAAGCCAAAAATCAAAATTATAACAGTAATAATGAAAAATGAATCAAAATGGTGTGCGGCATGGTCACAAGAACATACGGTAAATAAGGTACTAGTGCTCATGGGAGGGAATGGGGAAGATCCGTAACCTGCACTGTATTAGCTATTGCTGTTGCTGTTTGATGGCAGCTAGGTGCTCAAGAGAGGGCAGCTAGACAATTGAGGAGGGTTAGTCATGGTGGGAGGCAGGGATGAAGAACAAAGGAGCTCTTTGTGACATCATACGCCGTGCGAAGTCTAACTCGACAGGCGTGAGCACGGTCAACTCAAATCACCACCGCTGTAGTTTTAAATGGATTTTAACATTACATTTTACTGCCATGGGCTAGTGAATGTATTTTTATTATGTTTTCATTGCAATTTATTTAATTTTAGCAAGGATATTTTATTCTTTTCATAAATTTTTGGAATATTTTTTTTTTGGTTCCTGAAGACCTTTACTTTAGGTCATTGTTTTCATATAACGATAGTTAACAATGGCAAAATAAATTATTGCTATAGCAAGTTATCGCTACAAAAAAATTTACCCTGGCCCATAACTTTTAAAAGTTGTTCCGATACAGATACTTGGTATCAGCATCAACCGATACTTGGTATCGGTATCGGCATCAGCAGATACTGAACATTTTTCCAATGTATCTGTACCGGGCATGATAACGGGCCGATACATTAGTATGGGTTATAGATAGGGATGGAAAATTTGATTTTTCATACCCAGGATGCCCATCGATTCTACGAATGGAATCAAGAAATAAAGTTGATTCTTTGCAATCCTGATTAGTACCACAGTGTCAATAAATCTTATTTTACGATGACACTTGGAAACTAAGTGCTCCTGTGAAGCGATTGCACACATTCTTTGTCAACATCACAATTGGAGATTCCCGTGACTAATGTGACCCTGAGTGTGACCTTGCCAGGCAGTTTACAGTTGTGACCGTATCGATCGCTTCAGTTCATTTTCTCTCTATCCCTCTCATGTAGTGTCCATGTGTGCACTTCCCGCTTCCCAGATAAACAAACTTGAGACAGAGTTCCAATTCGTTTCTAATTTAATTTTCTTAATTTGTGTCTAGCATTTTGTACGGGTAAGTCAAAAGTCGCAAAAATACGTTTAACTGCCTAGCATGCAATAATGTATTATTTTGGTGTTAATCATGATTTAAAAAATAAAAACTGATATGGCGACGATTTGGTAATTTGTTTGTCAACTTCGAAGTTGACAAAACGCAAATGACAAAAATACGTCTTAGATTTTGTAGACAAACAAGTCAGATGACCATTCTGTTAACAAACAGTGCCAACTGGAACATGGCCTCGTGATAATGGAAAAGGAACTAGCGAGTTATTATGCAAAATTTAAATTGATGGTTGTGGAATATGCACGTGAACATGGAAAAAATGCAGCTTGTCGGCATTTTGGCATCAACTATAAAAATTTACGGTGTTGATGCAGGGAAAAAATATGCTGTAAAAATTGCTCAAAAAAGTATTTAGCTAGGGAAAATGTGTACCCGGAACTGGAATAACAGCAGTTTCATTACGTGCGCACCACTAGGAATAACAGATTTTCTGTCACCACAGAAATGTTTGATTTTTACATCAGAAAAATTGCAGCTAACAAAAACATTCCCATAACAAAATTTAAGGGGGACGTTTGCCGACTATCAATTTACCCAATTCTTAGCAGCTGTTCAGTAGCATGTATAAATGACTTACCTATATTCTCAGGTATATTCCCTGACAATGCGGGACCTTAGATGTCATTTTATAATGGTCAGAATCATTTTTACACTTATCCCATCACCCCCCTCCCCCCCAAAAAAATTTAATGTACAGGCAGCCATATTTTCACATGAAATAATATGACAATTTCCAATTATTGAGTCAAAGAAGTTTAAGTAAAAACACTGATCCGTAGGGAAATTTCTATTAGCTTTTACTTTAGGGACAGATATTCATGTTGCATTTCACTATTAGCTTCGGCCGATATTGAAACTTTCGGCTTTGCGTCTACACAAATACACAGTGGCGAGTGCACAACAGCAAGCACACAACCTAGTACAGTCGAGTGCCGGTGCCGGACTGGACAGCACGGCACCATGCGGCCACGCCAGACAAGCTGTGTGGCGTTGCTAATGTCTGGGCGCGGCCAGCTGGCGGCAGTGATGTTGCCATGTTTCCGGACAAGGGGTAACCACGAAGTTTACGCACAGAAATCAAAACCTTTTCTAACATTTTTTTAATGCAATAATTTCTTCTTGCATTGTTTTTGAAGGGAACTGCTGAGTACTGCTATTTACGCTATCGTTATAACAAAACTAAGCCCACACTGCATTCGTTATTACCGACTTCTTTTCCCACTGGATGTATGGGCAATTGACAGTGACGATAAAAGTTATCATTATAGCGGACTTTTTCTTATAAAGCATACTTGTTACATCGGATTTTCACTGTAGAATAGTTTTAACTGTGAATGGCTATGCGCTTTGTGTGTTATAAGTCCTATCAGTTGTAAATCATAGGAAACGAGAATCGAAAAAGAATCGACAGAGAATCGATAATTGGGTATCTGCATCGAAAAATTTCTCTAGTTATAGACAATGAAATCGGGTTATTAATTATTAATTCCTTTAGACAAAATTTATATGGCATGGCTGTACATTTTACAGTAGTGATCACTTGTGCAATAATATGTACACACACATTCATAAAATAACCATCCTGCATGCATAAAATGTAAATAAGTTGGAGCTCGGCCATAGAAGCAGTACATCCTGTGTTAAGGAATGCCGTAAAACTAAGCTCGTGCGGCGACAAGTTAATATAAAAAATTGAGAAGTCCGAAGGTCTGACAGTGGCATTATGTAGTAATGACCAGCTGGCGTGACCTTGCTTCTTCCTCCATTCTCCCCCCCCCCCCGCCCACAAAGCTTGTTTGTGGGTGACGTGAGGGAGTTAGCTGCCCTCCAATCAGTGTGCTACTTCACTCTTTGTCTTTCTATCTCTCTGTGTCACATACACAAAGCCCGGAGATTGCTGAACTTCCCTCCCTACTACGCTATGTTTCCTACTACACTACTCCTATCTCTCTCCCCTCTCACGATTCTTTTTCTCCTCCTGTCTCTCGGCCCTCTACCAGTTTTCCCTTCTGCACCCTCCTTTTTCACAGGCCTTTGCCGGCTTCCATTCTCCACCCGGCTCTTAGACACTCTGTTATCAGCTCACCAACACCACACTTCTCTCTCTCTCTCTCTCGCACGCTCACAAAGCAAACAGGAGTCGCATGTGTAGAAACAGTAAATTTTCATAACGGGAAGGGCTGGCACCATGAACAGATGTTACTTTCCCATTCTGTTCCAACCTGCGGACAATACAGTTATCTGTTCAAACGTAAACATATGTCGTTTTATCGTACGTTGGAAAAATATTTGGATAATCAGGAATATCGTTTTAAAGGAAATGAAAAATGTCAACACTGAAAAGACACATTTACAAAAAATTAAAACTTATGATTTTAACTTGTTTTACATCAGAAAAGTACAAATTACCGGCATATAGTTACAATTTGTTTACTTAAAATTTATCCTAGAAGATAGGTGGAGAGAATCTCGCCGCCTCCTCGTCGCCCACTCCTCGCATAACACTCCATGCCGTTCCCTCCTCCCGGACCAATCCTAGCCAAACAGTCCACGCCTCCCCCCCCCCCCCCCCCAATCGTAATTCACCACGCCACCACAACCTATATTCAACAGTACCTACCATTCACCTCTGCCCCCCCCCCCCCAACAAGAGAAATATTATCCAACATTCTCCCCCGCCTTTTCTTATCATTGTCTAGCTCCCATTCGTACCCCTCCTCCTTTTCTCTCACTACTACATCCACAGGCACCTCTTTGCTCACTTCTACATCTGACACAAGTGTCACCACTAGTGGTGTGTAAAAGTAACGATAAAATCTGTACCCGCATGTATTCAGTATTTCTGAACTTAGTACTCGTTACTGAGTATTCGTTACTTTCGTTATTATCACAATATGTCACCAGAGTGAATCAAATTGAACCTCATTTCTACTCTATACCCACACAATTGCGAATGAAATGTTTTATATTATAAAACCATACCAATGATTAAAAATGTCCATTGTTACACACACACACACACACACATCCCCACACACACAAACATGCGCACACACACATTTATATGCATACTAGTGGTCAGCAGGATCCCGACCTTCATGAAAAATTTTGGGAATACATTAAGATTTTCTTGTCGGGCGGGATATAAATTTTTCCCGATATTTTCAGAAAAAATTAATGTTCACGTTTGTAGGTTGTTCCAACTAATTTACAAGTCGGATTTTGTACGATAAGCTATATATCGATCCTTACGTACGCGATTATAATTTGATGACTCAATTCTTGTCGAGAAAACGTTTTTTTTTCTGCTTATTCACAGACTTCAAAGTTTGTTGCATAAGTTCAAAATATTTTCTGTAGGTCATATATTATGTTAGGTTAAAACTAAGTGTCTATTGCAAAAATTAAACAAAACTTGTAAACTTGCATTATTATTAAGTTACGGTGAACCGTGCACACTGCATTTGTCTTATATGCGAGTGACATCGATACGTTGTAAGTAACGATTGCTGGTTGATGTGCATGAGTTTTGATATACATAACCTAAACATTAATGTAAAATTAAGCTAGTGCACAATGGATGTTTAATTTGACTCCAAATGTTTAACTATTTGACTGAGATCAAAAATGGTGATTTTTAATATAGGTGTGGTTAAAACCATTCGTAACATGTCAACAAATTGTCTTTTTTTCCGTTCGGAATATATTTGTTTTTAATTGTGAGCTGTGCTCACTCGTTATCGCAGAGACGTTGACAGTCTCCAACCGTAGCAAATTTTCTATGAGAGAAATATAATAAATTTACTTACCTACTTTTAATTCATTATTGATAGAGTATTAGCTTTGTTAGCATATAGATTTTGTATGATGAATTGATAACCTGCCTGATGCACCTTGGTTTTGAGTGCAGTTGCACTACGTGACTAGAAGCGTAACTATGTTTACGGACGTTAAAACTTCCACTGAAAGTTAATTTGAGTACATTTGTGTCAATGTACACACATTTTACTACCAAAAATGGAACGAATAATGTAAAAGTTCCTTAGCAGATGTTATGAGATTATAAAGAAAATAGCAGAGAACTGAAAACATGAAGGCAATGTTTTCAAACAAATTTAAAGTGAAAGTTTTGTTTTTCATGTCGTTAGACCAATTCTTCCTGTTATTTAAAAATTTTTATACTGGATTTTCCTATTTATTTTTATATTATATTGAGCCACAGTGCAACAACTAAGTGTATTAAAATATATAACAATATGACTTTTCTAGCTCAAATATCATTTTTAGTACATACAGTCATTAATCTATGTTTATGTTTTGTTTTGATGGAATAAGACCTGATAGAATGTTATTCACTAGGTCTAAAAACCCACAAACATCTTTACTGAAGTTAAAATACTTTTTCCAGATTTTTCTCGAATTCCCACGGGAAATTTAAGTTTCCCGCCTGAATTTTTCCCAATGGCAAAATTCCATTCTCACACACCACTAATATATACACTATTTACCAAAAAGTAATTGGGCACCTGTCCACAATGTTTGCTCGGTGGTTGTCACCCAGTCAGAATCTCGTAGGGCCACCTCTTGTGGCTATAACAGCAGCCACCCTGGCATGCTCTCTCCGAGTGTTTGCACGACATCCACGGGGATTCGTCGCTATTCCTCTTGCAACCATTCCATTAGTTGAGCAATGGATTTTGGCCGCGCCTGACGAGCACTCATCCGGCAATCCAATTTGTCCCAAAGATGTTCTATAGGGCTGAGGTTGAGGCTCTGGGCGGGCCCGTCCAATCTGAAAACATTGTTGTCAGCGTACCACTGCATAGTAGCCCTTGAAACATGGCACCTGGTATTGTCATTCTGGAAGTAACATGGTTCCATTCCGTAAAAACGCCATAATGTTGGGAGCATTTCATTATCCAGAATGTTACAATATGCCTCTGTGTTCGTGCTACCACGGACAAACATCAACGGTCCTACACTGAAGGCCATGAAACACAAGTCAACTGACGTACTGAATTACCTATCATCGCGGGTGCACAATTACTTTTTGGTAGATTGTGTGTGTGTGTGTGTGTGTGTGTCTATATATATATATATATATATATATATATATATATATATATATATATATATATATATATATATATATATATATATATATATATATATATATATATATATATATATATATATATATATATATATATATATATATATATGCATGCACGCACACACAGACACATGCATACACTCATATTAAAATAAGACTACCTTATAACAGATTACAGTAAAAGTTGTTTTTTACAATATTTAGCCCATATCTAAAAAGTATATAAAATCCCACATTGGGCTTCTCAAAACCACGCAAAATTGAAATGAAACTACCAAAATGAATGTGTGAACCTAGTTGTATAAACACTATACTAAAAATGTAATTGTTTAAGAACTATTAACGTAATAAATTATTTTCAGACTGTTAATGTGATGTCCGATACATTACCGCTATCTTGTATGAACTGCAGTTTTGCTACGAATGAATCAATACAATTGTGGCTTGGTTCAAAATGATTATGATAGATAGCACACGTTACATTTCGGCTAGAATGTTTTGAATCATACTTTTATGCTGTTAATGGTCACTTTGGCTTGTAGTATGGAATAGTATTTTCTATGCACGGTTATTTTACAATGAAACATTGGAAATTCTGTTTAAGTTTTACTCAGTTTTGAGAGAATTAAAACCACTGCAATTTTTTTCTTAATTAGTTTAGTTAACTACGAAAACACACAATTCTATGGCACGATTGATAAATATAAACATACAACGTAACTATAAACAGACTTCGCTTTAAACAAACAATAGAGAATGTCAAGTGAACATAATATTATAATTTAGAAATATGAACGAATTTGTGTAATATTTAAAGTTAAACAAATAAGACTATTTAATTATTTTTGTGCAAAATTCTCTTTAAAATCCCTATACTATATAAAGCACAACAAACTGTAGATGCACACTATGAAAAGCTAGAATACCATGGCACAATTGAAAAATTTAAACAGACAACAGAGATTACTAAATGAACATATAGTTATTTTAATTGACACATGAAAAAATGTAAATGAGATTTAAAGCTAAACAAATAAGACCATATAATAAATTTCTGTACAAACTGCTCTTAAAATCAGTACATTATATAAAGTATAACAAATAATGTAATTTGGCTAAAACTGAAACACGCAAATTGATACTGAAAATACTCATTTAAAAAGTGCTTTGAACAAAAGTACTCAAACATCTTTAAATTTCAATTCAGTTGCAATAATAAGCGAATGGGCTGTTTAGCCTAATTCAGCAGTCTTTCATTTATATACATAAAAATAAAATATATATATATTTTTTCCATTCATTTCAACTTTAAGGATGAACATTTTTCAGACAGTATTTGACCTGATTTTGAAAAAATTCTTTCTGATAGCACTGATTTTGCCATCACAGGCAAATTCTTTTTTGCCAAATCAGCGAGTTCAGGGTGTGGGATATAAAACTGTTCGTGTATGCCGCCATTTAAGTGGATTTTTTTTCCTGTTCAGTAGCCTTTCTTACATGTATAGTCACATGTTAATAATAACAACACTCATAACTGTCGAACTTGAGGAACTCAACGCAGTTCTTGCATCAAAGTCCATCCAAATTGAGTCTTCGTCTGGCATGTACGTCAGGATCATCTAGCTGGTTTTCCAGTTTTGATTTCACAGTTGGCACCATCTGTAATTCTTTTTTTATAGACTCTTTAGCTTGCTCATAGGAAGAATCATCAATAAATGCCTGTCTTTTGAATCTCAGACCCAAAATAGCTGCTTTTGATAATACTGGGTGTCAGGAGCAGTTTCTAAATCTATTGTTGAACTCTGACATAACTGTATGAAGTAATGTTTTGGATGTTTCATTCTTCAAGGTTCCTTGCAAATTAGTGAGTATTCTTAATATACTATTGGTCACTGGCAAAACTTTGGAAAAAGTGACTTAGTTTTGGGAGGACATTTATTCTGTCAGCTGTTTGAATGGTTTCAAAATTTTTAACACTTCGGGAAGAACATTCTAGTCTTCTGAGAGATTTTCAACAGGATTGTGTAACAAACCAAGTGTTGCTTTCAGGAGCTCTTGCAGACTTGCTATTCTTTCTAACATGTCAAGTGTGCTGTTCCAGTGAGTTACAACATCTACTTTAAGTTTCAATGGTTGCTGTCCATACCTTATTCTGCATTGTATTGCATTTTTTTTGTGTTCATAGGACTTCCATGGAAACGTTCTGCAATGGCTTTACTTTTTGAATGGTATTCTTGATTCTATCTAGACCAGCTCAGACAATCAAATTCAGAACATGAGTGATACAAGGGAGATACTCCCTCCCTGTCAGTCTTACTGCTGCTTTCATATTGGCTGCATTATCTGTTACACAGACGAAGCAACCCAGAAGTGCTGAATATAATGCCCAAGTCTCTCCAAGAATGTAATGTGATGGCACTGCTAGGTAAGAGGTTGTTGCACGAGATATCCAGCCATTTGTTAATAGAGATATGTGTGATGCAGATTTCAACTCTTCTTTAAACTTTTCTTTGGCCAATAAAAATTTAGCATCAAGCATGTTATAACTGAGCAAAAATCTTGAAGGAATTTTATAATTTGGCTCAAGATACTCTAATAAATCTTTAAATCCCATATCTTCCACAATAGAAAATGACTGAAGTTCTTTGATGACCATGTTTAAAACCAAATCATTTTTTTTTTTTACTTGCAACATTTCTAGGTTTTCTTACAAACTGTACTAAATCCGTCTGTTGTTTTACTGGAGGGCCTTGAGGATGTGTAAGCCTACTAGAACAGGCAATTGAATTCTCTACAGAACTTTTGTTAACACCGCCTTGTCCCCGTTTTTGAGGATCACATGACTGATGAGATGATGATGGAAGTGTAAGAGGCGACGTCACATTTTCTGATAAAAATATACTATCGTATGAAGGACTATGCTATTTCGACAAATGTTTTTTTTCCAAATTGGTTGTCGAACTACGTTTTACAGAATATGTAGACTGGCATAAGTCACACTTTGCTGTATTTTCGGATTGTTCGCTGAAAAACATCCAAAGTTTACTCCTTTTCCTTTCAATGATTTAACTTACACAAAAAAGAATCCCAGAAATGTAAACATTTACATGTACTTACATTATTATTACTGTTCGAAACTATGTATTCGCAAACAAACAATACACTGAAATAGTATGGAAAATTCCAGTATTGTTCTGAATCGATTATCATATTGACGTTTCGAGCAAAAGCTGCACATTATGTATGCAGTGAGCCAAAATGTTTCGTGTTGTGCACTCGTGCAACATGAGTCTCGACTGTAACGAAATGATGTAACGAGATGTGTTTGGAAGTAACGATTTGGTACTTTGAGTCTCCTTGAAAACCAATTACTTAGTATCGAATACATGCGGTTCATTACGGCTCTAGTCTCTATGCGACACAGACTAACAAAGGTTGGCTCTCAAGCGTGGCAAATCGGTGGATGTCACTTGCTATGCAAAGTGTTTAAACATTTAAAAAATACGGTTTACAAATATTCCTATCGCTATAGTGAAAGGCTTCATTAACAGGTTTTTGCTATAAACAAAACTATCGCAATAACGGACGTGATGCTATAGGCCATACTCGCAATAACACAGTTCCACTGTAGTTCCACATTATAAAAATTATTAAATTTCATAATAATTTTTTGGCATACTGTACATTTTCAACATTCAGTTAACAACTAAGTCAATAATAGTCCAAAACAGTGCCTAAGCCGTAAATAACAATGACAGACTACATAGTCTGAAGTTAATTATAAAAAAGTTAAAATCCATGATGGAGTTCTACGAAAACATCATGCTAGTGTATTGTTGCAGTTAAATCACTTTCAGAATATTTAAGCACTTAACTGCATTCAGAGCTTACTGGCTATCACACAATCCAGGGGAAGGCTATGCTGAAGGCCTTGGCGTAGACACACGCGTTAAAGAAGACAGAAGACTTACCACACATTCTACAGCTATTTGATGGATTGTAATCCCACAGCAAATTAATATAATTTGCAACATCTCATCATCTAACTACATTTTCTCAACTAATAACATTTATGATCTACTTTGTCTATAAAATTCAAATCAGTGCGAAAGAATCTTGTAGTCAAGTTTTCAAACATAACCAAGACAAATTTGAGTAAATTCTGTGTGTGATACAGTCAGAGAATGTCCAACTGCATAAAAATTTGAGTATTAGTGTAGTGTCACTATGACTGCAGAGCTACTTTTGCTTACAATGCTGAAAGTAGGTACAGTATAATATACAGAAAACACACACAAAAGTATTTTATGTACATTTAAATAATTTATTTGACTTAGCTAATAGCTATACTTCCATAAACTATGAAATAACACAGTACCCGGAATGTGAATCCAATGAACTTCATACATTTTTCATACAGTAACAGCAAAGTTTACTAATGCTGTAAATTATTATTATTATTCTTTTTCTGAAATTATAATTAAAATATAGGGCCTGTATGCACAGCAAATGCCCAACTAAAGAAAACAGAAGATTAAATTTTCCTTTCCTGCACACAAAATACAATTTGGTTATACATATAAGCCCAAAATAAATTGTGGGTTGTGCAAATAGTCTATATACCAAAACAATGCAAATTTGATTTTTCTCTTTAATTGGTTGCAGAAAGAGTGATAAAAAAATAATCAAGTTCTGTGCATATTTAAGTCTTTGTAGAATGATAACTAATTAAGTTAACTAACATAACTTTTGACCATATTAACTTATTTCCCTTCATTAAAGTTTAGCTTAAACTACAGTTTTCATTGTCAACCATACTATGAAAACTTTAAATATCGAGATTTCTCCAAAACCTCACCATTTTTTGTTTGGTTCAAGTGTTTATTAGAGCTTATATCCATATTATGCCCACTTGTCAATTATATTTCAGATGTGCATAACGGGAATATTTTTCAGTGGTGTCATACTATGTGAACATCGATTTAAGTACATTACAGTACTTTGATTTCATATTATGAGTTTAGGTGACAGTATGCAACTGTGTGTTTGACCAATAATAAAATCATGTACTAAAATTCTAAGGTTATTTAAAAACTTTATTTTAAGGCTGAGCTCTTATCAATTTTTTTGAAAACTTGTTATATTTTTTATTTAATATTTGCAAAAGAAAGCCACATGTCACAATTGCACAACTCCAACAAATCATAGGACAATTGTATCTGGAACATCAGTGGCTGTAAATGACTGCCAATCTGCTGTGTGACCCTGTAGTTGGCTGACTGCATAACTATGTACTACTCTGGTATTCAGACAACATCCACAGCTACAAGTTGTTCCATGCAACATGTCTGTGCCAATACATTGCTGGCAGCAGACAAGAAAGACAAGGACACAGCTGTTTGTTTATTGTCAGTTGGTCACTATGCAATAATTTTATGTAAGTGTTATTGTATGAACTATTAGGAAAAACCAACTAAACACAGATGTAACACTTCTATAAAAAGCCACATATACTCAACACTGCCACTATTGGTTGCTGCTGTTTAAAGAAATATGTCCTTTTCCCATAACTGCAATGCACAAAAAAAAAACAATAAAACAATTACTGCCAAAAATAAGGAAGAATTGTAATAATTTCTATACTAATATAAAGGAAAAACAAATGAAACACAGCTATAACTAGTTATTCTAGGAATTAAACAATAATTAAAATATGACCCATTTGAAGATTGATGTTCAAAAATATTGTATTCTGATTAGGGGTACCAAGATGCTAAATGTAATCTGCTTGATTTTGCTTCTGCGACACATTACACATAAAATTAAACAGGACTTCCATTGTCATGGGGGGGGGGGGCACAAACATTTACCATCCAGAGAAAGCAAGAAAATAGCTCACATAATATTTGAACAAGTATTTAAAACAGTGTTATCACAATAACTTTTCCTTAAGCGACAGGTATAACAAAGTAACACATAAGGCCTACGAATAGCCTACATTTAAGTACAATATAATGTGTTATGGTATGAGCAATGGGACATCATCGCTAGTTGAGACACATGACACCAAGCTGGTGGAGGAGGTGAAGCTGTCCCGGCTTGGCGATGGGCAGCTAGATGTCGATGTGGTTGACTCGTTACCCTCCCCCGACACCTCCAGCACACATACGTCATCCTCCACCTTTGCAGAGGTGGCTGGCACCGGGGCAGGCAGTAGTGGCGGGTTGGAGCGTGGTCGACGCCAACCACTCCCGTGCCTCCTCTGGGAGCGCCTGCTGTGCCTGGTATGACTCACCATGCCGGCCTGTGGCACAATCCTCTGCAGTTGCTGCGCCTCGTTGACTGCAACTGTGTACGCAGGTGGAGGCTCCCGGTGGAAGAACTCATCAGGCGGTGGGACGAAGCCCCGAGAGTGACCTAGGTCTGGGAGTGCTTCATCACGGTACATACGGTAGGTGGCAGTTGAGCTGAGGCGAAGGCTATACAGACGGCACATACAGCCTACTGCTATCACCAGCAGCAGGCCGCAGATCAGCGAACCCATGATGGCTGCAGTGATGATGGAGTTCTGAACAAATATGCAGCACTTCACAGTTACTATGAAGAACTCTGTGTTATGCAGTTTAGCCAAACAACTCTTTTACTGTCACTCATCAAATGCACAAAGTAATTAAATATGTTCCAAAACCCCATTGTAACTTTTAAGTTGTAAATTTTTCTTGAATGCCAAATCTACAAATGAAATAATGTATTACAATAAAAGCAGTAAAACAATAACACCTACAAGTTAAATGAGCATGATGATGATTACACATCACGTCCCGACTTGCATGCTCGAGAGTTGAATAAATTTAACAAACTGTGGAAAGAAAAGAAATAATCATTATTTATTTATTTTATCAATATTAATAGTAAATAAATTATTCATTTATCTATTAACAAACTTAGAGTGCCACCCAACAGTAGAGAACCAATACAGGTTAGCACTTTATATACAAACATACAGAAAAGACAAAATAACAGAACATTGAACAAACATGGACACTAAGACAACAGATACAGAAATAGATGGACAGGAAACATACAACTGCACATTAACACAACATTTTTTTTTTTAAAGAATAGCGAATTAAACTTGGTAAATGAAGTGTTGAACTAGGACAGGTATATAATCAGAATAATATTATATTAAAAACCAACTGCTATAAAATATGTACATGTCATTGAAAGTTACTTTTCTTCCCAAAAATGGATCAAATTCCGAAAAATACTTATTAAAATTAGTTACACATCCATTATTTTTTTGATATTTAATGTACAGAAAGTGTGTGATGACATATGGGTATAAGCAGGAATTTTTAAACCTACTTTCCTAAAAACTATGGTACAGGAAATATATCTTACAAAGGAGCTATTTAGAATAGGGCATCGTTGGTGTGTCTACGTAATTTAAATTTTCAATACCCTCCTACAAAACAGCATTCTTTCTTGTAGGCGATCTTCACATATACCCTTTCAAAACATATTATGAAATTTAACTGTGTGCCTACACTTCAATTCAGATGTAATGCTGAAAAGCTTAAAAAACTAACCTATCATTTGCGGGAGTCCATCTTATATCGTAGGTCTAACAGCTAGTATGTAGACTGTGTATCTTCGCTGGAATGTTCAAGGTAAGTTCATAAGGAATGTTCACTTTTGTCCGTGCTGAAAACACACTTACACATGACGGCATTCCTCGTGTAAGCGATCTTCACATAAAAACTTTCAAACTGTATGGTGACATTTATAGGTTTACCTACACATCAAGTCAGATTTAGGGATGATCATTATAAAAATAAAATTTAAAGGAAGTGTTTTGAATCTAGATAGCTTGTTTATGTAATTAAATTCTACTTATAAAGGAAATCTAAAATCAATTAGTTTAAATATATTTTTTGAATATTTTCAAGTCTATTGGCATCAGACAATGTGGTGTAATTTCATATTACTAAGGAGTATTCTAGTTTGGAACATACTAATGAATAACATAGACATAATAGTGAATCTGGGGATGAGGAAAAATAAGTAATAAATTTCACTAACCCTACTGTATGACCAACAAATTAATTAAACTATCAATATGCACATTAAAATATAATTTAGAATCTAAAATTACTCCGAGATTATGCACGTGATCTACTCTATTTATTAAAATATCATTAACATAGTATTTGTGTGTAAATAAGTTTGTTTTATGGGGAAAAAGAAATACAAAGGGTCTTATTAATGTTAAGTTGCATTGCATTAGTCTTACACCAATTATTGATAGATAAAATATCTTGTTGCAATATTACACAATCGCCATTGTCTTTAATGTTTCTGTAAATCTTTATATCATCGGCATAGAGAAGAACACTACAGTGACTTATCACACCGACTATATCGTTCATAAAAATATTAAAGAGCAATGGTGCTAAGGTGCTTCCTTGTGGAACACCCAATGATAAGAGATGTGATGCTGATAATGAATGCAGTTGGGCCCGGTCAACCCATTGTTTTGGTGGCAGGTCCGTTTCTTTGAATTATTTTTAGCATTCCTGAGTGAATGCGACTGGGTCTTTGCATGTCTCTACCAGTAGCTGGATGGTCCGCTGCGAGAGAGAGAGATGAGTTTTCTTCGACATCTCTCGCAATGGTAGGCCATCCCAGACATAGAGATGCATTCGTCGGGCCAACCTATGCATAGGTGGTGATAGGGTTCACTGCACGTCGTGCACCTGATGCAGTTTATGCCTCGCCCAGGGCACGTAACATCATTACAGAAACTTGTTGGTTGTTGACAGTAAGCTATATAGCAGTACTCTAACCCGTCTGTAACTCGAGTCTCTTCAGGCCAGCCTATGCAGGCATAATGGAAAAGTTTCATGGCCTGGCCAGTCGGCATGGCAATACTGTACATTGGATACGTCGGGTTCGTTGTCAGAGTTCTCACCGGGTTCAACGTTGACCTCTACGTCTGACATGGTAGTGGTTAAGGGTGCCACCGGGTGTTTCAAGGACTCCCCGAAGTCCGCTTGACTGATAGTTTTGACCCTTAGTTCTCAGGGTATGGTTGATCTAGTTTGTGCCTTTCACTGCGCACAACTATTCGTCTGACGCCCCACGTTGGGCACTAGAAAATCTCTTGACGCATGCCCAGTTAGACTGACAGGCACGATGGTCAAGGATTTTGTCCGTTAGACCAAAAGTGGGGTGGTTTAGTTCAGATAGGCGGTATTAAGCAAGGGGTGTTGGCGATAGAAGAACACTATCGTTACTGCTGGAGATGTTGTTCGGGATTACAACCGAAGCAGGAGTGACTGCTTGTTGATTAAGTTCGGCAGCGCCTTTCCTGCGTAGGATGAGGTAATGCGATCCACGGTTTGAGAGTAGAGTGAGCCAGGCATTGTTCCCTACGTTTTCTACCACTCCTTTTCTCGTGAGGCATAGGGCAAACAGTTCTATAGTCTATGTGATGAACTTAGACAGGAAGGTTAACAGTGTAACCCAATAGTGACTTGACGGCACAAGCTCAATAAGAGTACCCACTGATCCCCCACAGTATGCGGGCTGATCAGGGACGTGGAGCCGTGGGGGCCACCAAGCCTTTACTGGTTGTGCGTTCGCACTAGGATAAATGGCAAAACTTCAGGCTACGGTCACCACACACTGACTTAATATGAATGGCGAGAAGCAACCAGAGTCTGTTGTGCCATCGCTGTTTCTCCCCACGAGCACTGACTTAATGCTGATGTGTGACTGGGAAGAAACAGGTAGTCACTTAATATGTATGTCTTCTTACGTGCGGATACCTAAAAGGGATCCACAGTCAGGCTAACTTGATCTAACAAAACACCCGGTTCCTATTGGCAGTGCACAGCGTATTTTGTCTCCAAATGTTAATACAAACAAATACCCTGGAAATAAAAAAACAGAAAGGAAGAGAACAATGTGTATTTATTGAAGGTTCAATAAACCAGTGACCTGTGCTATCTCCCACCAAGTCGTGGAGAGCTGAAGGTAACCGCGGTTCCAGGTGTAGGTGACCTGGTTCTAAGTAAAAAGGGAAAAGCTGGTTCTACACGAATACAAATTAGTTAAAGTTATAAACTGCTCAATAAAAGGTGTCTAGAAAAGACAAAGTGAGATTAATAAATATGTGTTCGTGTTCGATGGTCGTCAACGTACGTAGTAAGTAGCCGCTGGGGTGTACTTGAAAGTAACATGATTCTCCGAAGATCCCAAGCACTGACCTAGTGCTGTGGGAGGTTTCTAGAGATGCGAAAGAATGACTTTCGAGCTTGGCAGCGTCTGGACTTACATAGTAGAGCTTGTAGGCTGCCGGCGCGGGGTGCAGGGGAGGTGTGACGTCCTCCTGCCCTGGTTGGTGTGGGAATATTCTGGTCAGTGATTCTGCTTCGTGCCGCGTCGGAGGTGCTCGGCCTTGCCCAAGGTCTGGGAAGCTTCTAGGCTCTCAACGTGGGGAAGGGTGTACGGCGGGCCTACCGGGTTGTGTATCCTCCAGGTGAGAAGGATTCGCTCAAGTTCCCGTTGCCTGTAGGGTAGGCAACATCTCACCCATGTCTGTAGTGATGGAAGAGGTACTCTTGGCGATGAGTCGTAATCGTATTAGATTAGATGTTTAAGCGGCACCCATCAATTGTTACACGTTATCTTGACCTTGATGGAATCTATTTTTTCACAGAGATGTTCGGATTTCTGCTGAAAGGGAGTGACATAATGTATATTTACTGCTCAAAGGACCCCACATCCTCTATTAAGGTTAGAAATTTTGGCATCACGATCCTTATGAAAAATGGTGTAATATTCCAAATAATGTGTGTTAATAGCTAGATGATTAAACCAAATTTCTGTTAAACAAATTAAAGGAAAATTGGTACTATTATTGTTTTGTGAAAATGTAAGGGATTTTGTTTTTAACCCCCTCACATTTTGATAATATACCTCAAACTCTCTGTACGGCATACAACAAATTGAATGCTATCACCTCCAAATGCCTAATTATTATTTAAGAATTTACTGTCTCAGCTCCTCCAGCCGCAGCATTCGGTTGTTTCCTATTTGAAGCATTATCAGAGCTAAAAAGTTGATCACTCTGCAACTTGCCATAAAAAGTGTTTATGAGACATACCGCAGGCCAAAAAATGGTGTTAAAGATATGATTGAAGTTGTTCTCTGAAATTGTGTTTTCAGTTCTGCCACTTTTAGATCAGAAACTTTGATTTCTTGATTAATGTGAGTTAAGATATCATTTTCTTCAACCTCCAGTAGATCAAGTTCCCGCAGTGGCATTTAATTTAGGAGTTAGCACCTCCGATTGCCTATACATAATTTAGGACTTATCAGTTAAAGCTCCTCCGGCTGCTTCATTACATAGTTTATCGTTTGGGAGAGTCGACTCACTAACTGAAGTGAAAATTTGGTCATCTAAGAGTCTGCAATAAAATGGATTAATTAAACAGCCTGCTGGTCAGAATACTGAGTTAAAAATGTGGTCAAAATCAGATTTGACCACGGCTACGTAGAAGGAAGAATATATTTTATATCTCGTTTTTAGTTTAGCTACTTTTAAATTGGACACTGATTTCTTGGCTAATGGTGACAACTTCATTTTCTTGCACTTCAGAAGCGAAGTGCGAGACAAAGAGGGCTTTCATACGTGGTTGAGCTGTTTTTGGGACAGTCTTGATGTTAAACACTGTGTCGCACTCCAAGCTGAACTGGCTTTCTTGCTGACACTTGCTTGGTGGCAAGAGGGCCGCTATCGGTGGATGTTTTGGTGACACTGCTGACTAGCATGAACCCGTCATCGTCTGCAGCTGCCTGCTTCGGTGATCCTGTCTGCTCAGCATTTATAGTGTTTACTCTTAACCCCGACTGGGCTTTACCACATGGAACCTTGTTAACACAGTTACTTACAACAGAAGTAGAGATTTTCCCGGTAATTTTACTATATGACTTTTTATGCTTATTTAACTGCTGATTTGTTTGAACAGGGTGCAAAACCACTTCAACCTCACTGAAAAAACCATAGGAAGCACACTGTTTCTTATCATTTGCTATTTGCAAACTCTCAAATAGCGCACGCAATAGTGAATTATCTTCCTTGAGTTCCTTAACTTCTTTAGAAAGTTCGTCGATCTTATTGCACAAAGTTTGAAACATAGATTGAACACTAGAGTCCTTGGTGACTGCAATTTTTGCTGATATTTCTTCTTTAGTAGGGATATCGTAAGTGATATCGTAACTGCGATGTCTTTTGGGTTCACTGAAGACTTTGCCACGCTTTTCGTCTTTTTTTTAGGAGTAAAACTTGACACATGCCGCTTACACCAGTTACCATAAACGATTACGGCTTATCTTACTGCAACCCTAGTGTACACTTTTACAATCTTGAGATTTAGACCCTGAGCCATTTTGTACATGGAAGTACTCGTCTGCCATAATCCTGGAGGGCAGCCGGACACGTGGATACGAGGGGTTGCGAAAGACAGCAGCGCATCACCCCCTCCTCTCCCGTGCTGAGAGCCAATAAGCCATCAGCCGCCTCGGGCCATGCACAAGCGCCACTGAGGATACGCAAAGGCCGAAAGATGACCAGAGGGTGCTACCCCCACTCCGGCCTCGCACCTGAGGAACGTCACACGCCTTCCCCCGCGGCCACCATGACATGCACTGCCATGCTATATAAGGCAGTGCACGGCGGTCCTCCAGAGTTGTTCCAGCACCATAGGTGCCTACTTATAACCTTTATTCCCTTGAGGGAACTTGATTTATACTATCAAAATGTAAGGGGTCTCAGAACAAAATCCATCACTTTTTCTCTCAATATAAATAGTACTGACTATTCAGTTATTTGTCTCATAGAAACGTGGTTTAATAACTCTACTGTATTATGCCATTATTTTCCTGATCATTATTTGATATTTTGAAATGATCGTGATGTAAATTTAACAAACCTCAATAGAGGAGGTGGTGTTTTGACTGCGGTTAATCAAGTTTATTTTTTGCATGCTGAAGAAAAATTTGATCTAACTCGGGAAAAAATTTAATCTGTTTGGATTGAAATCATTATAAGTAATGTTAGCAAATTCCTAAGGGGTAATATTATCTTCCCTCCCAATTAACAGTTGAAGAATTCAATAATTATTTTTGTTTTTTGTAATAAAAATTAATCAACTATCATCACCAAATAGTTATTGTAGGAGATCTTAATATTCCCGGTATTGACTGGAAAACACTTCACACTCAAAACATTTCTTATTACTATAATAAAATTAAAGGTCAATTTCTTTTACAAACAATAAGTTCACTGAACCTTGATCAATTTAATTTTTCAAAACCTGATTCCGAATTACTAGATTTAGTTTTCACTAATTTTTTCACAAAAATAGAAAAATCAAGCGCTCCATTGATGTTGGAAGATAAATATCAGCCAGCATTATGTTGTCAATTATCTGTTTATTTTGTGAAGCCAAACAAGGATAGACATACCTATTTCAGGAATTATAATAAGGGTGACTATTTGGCTTTATATTATGCTGTTAATGATTTTGATTGTTCCCCCATACATCCGATGGCAGATGTTAACTTAATGGTTGACTTTGTAACTAGTAATTTACAACTATTAATCAATTCTTATATTCTAAAATATAAATGTATTAATAATAAATATCCTGTCTGATTTACTTTAGATATAATCAAATTACTAAAAAAGAAAAAAACATTTTCATTGACTGTTTACAAAAAAAAAATCACAAGTTAATTACTCTCATTTATCAGAACTAAGAAAAATTGTTAAAGGAAAAATCAATTCTGCTAAATCTAATTGGCAAGCAAAAATAAATAATTTGAAAAGTTAACCTAAAAAATTTTGGAACTATGTTAAGCTAATGAAAAAAGGTTACAAAGAATCCGTTAAGTTATCTGTCGACAATTATGTTGTCCAAGATTCTGGTCTCCTCGTAAATATTTCTGCCAAACACTTTGCAAAAGGGTTTGTACTTGTACCTTCCCGCAATACTTTAAGCTCTGATGTTCACAACAATAACTTAAATATTGCTTCTCCTACCATTACCCAAGGATCTGTACTATGGGCTATTAAAAAGCTAAAAAGTAGTGATGATATACAGAATTTTATAATTAAAGGCTGCGCTGACATTATCACCCCTATATTAACTTATATATATAACTTCTGCATCACTAATGGTATATATCCCAAAATTTGGAAGCGTGCAGTTGTTCCAATTTTTAAAAAGGGAAATAAACTGGATGTTAATAATTATAGGCATATTTCTTTGCTATGTAGCCTGTCAAAAGTTTTTGAAAAAGTAATATTTAAACATCTTTCTTTCTTTACTAAAAATTTAATTTCAGAATGTCAGCACTGCTTCCAGATACGTAGAACGACAACCTCCAATTTATATAATTTTGTAGACGATTATATTTTCAATTAACTGCTAGAAAGCAAGTTGATGTTATATTTTTTGATTTACATAAAGCCTTTGATTTTTGCCAATATGAAATTATTCTACAAAAATTGAAAATTTTAGGACTAGATCACTCTTATGTCAAATGGTTTTCCAATTACTTTTTAAACAGAACTTTTGTTGTTAAATTAAATAATACCACTTTGTGTCCTGTCTTCGCTGGTGTTCCTCTAGGAAGCACATTAGCACCGTTACTCTTCAATATTTTTATGAACGATATTGTCAGTATAATAGGGCATTCAAATGCACTTCTTTATGCTGACGATCTTAAGATTTATACAAGTATTGAAGATGTCTCGGATTGCTCGTTGCTACAAGAGGACATCATAGCCATTAATAATTGATGTATTACAAATGCAATGGATCTAAATATAAAAAAGACTTTTTCTATTTCATTTACGAGGAAGACCAACCCTGTGCTGTATACTTACCATGTAAACACTGCTATAATTAAAAGAGAGGATTTTGTTGGAGACCCTGGAGTCTTTCTCAACTCCAAACTATATTTTCATATTCATGTAGATAATATAATTAATAGCATTAGTCATATGTTAGGTTTGATTAAATTTATAACTTTCTCCGCTAATTCCCCTGATTCTCTGTTAGTTCTATATTATTCTTTAGTAAGATCCAAATAAGAATATTCTTCCGTCATCTGGAACTATATTACTCTTGCCGACTCAGATAGATTAGAGAACATTCAGAAAAATGTATTTAAACTAATTCATAGTAGATTTCCCCTGCAATCTGAATTTAACTATAAACTTGAACTTGCAAGATTTAATACTCTCACTTCGTAACATCGTAATATTAATGATGATCTTTTTAAAATTAATTCCTTTCTAGCTTTTACAATTTGTTAAGCTTTACAGTATAGGTTTAAAAACGCCTGTATATAATCATAGAACCTTTCCCATGTTCTCTTCTGTAACACATAAAAGGACTTAGTCGATAGATGTACTAATATTTACAACAAATTTTTCTCTGGTTTCAATCCATTTTTGGCTACAAAAATTACTTTTAAGGATCTTTATAAACATTATACAAGATAAATTTTATAATTTAATATTAAATTTCTATATGCAAATCATAATGTAAATTGGTTAATCATTAGTTTCTTTCTGTTCTCTATGTATTATCAGTTTCTTTGTTTGTCCTGTGTGTTTGTTTTGTCTGTCTTGTTTGTTTGTACTTGTCCTGTATAGTGTAATGTATTGTCTTTTTATGTTGTATGTTCATGTGCCCACCTATCATAGGTTTTGTACTGTTGGTCGGCACTTTAAGCTTTGTTCAATAAAAATAAATTATTAGGGCCCTGTCGCTCGGTCGAGTAGGATGTGCGCATCGCTTACTCCAGAGTGACGCATTATTTACCACTGACTTTTGCGATCTACAGTGTTAGAATCACTTGTGCAACCAGATTTTAAGGGGGTTTTACATGCCCCCTAATTCTGATCAGTGTCATATATGCGGAAAGCCGTTTTTCACATGACAGAAGTCCGTTAAGTGTGTGGGCTCACGTGGGACGCGCTGCCCGCTTGCCTGTACAGGATTAACTACCGAGGAAGAGTATCGTTGTGTAAAATGCAAGGAGGTTCTAACGATGTTTGGATATTTCCTAGAAAGAAAATTACTCATGCTGAAAAGCTTCCTGCAGGTAATCCGAAGGACATTACAGTAATAGTGGATTTAGAAAATACCTATCTATAACAAGGTATGTCTAATATAATGGCCGCGAACACAGACTCGGGATTTCAGGCTATGTTCGAGGTGTTGTGTAATAAACTAGACGAGCTAGCAAAGGAGGTGAAAGACTTAAAGGAAGAGAATATTTTATTTCGTACAATATTTGAAAGTGTTCACGCAATGAAAGTAACACAGCAGTGTACTACATGTGGTGTATTTAGCCAGGAATCTGAGGTGCAGAAATCTTCTTCTAGAGGTCAGTCAAAGAAAACGTACAGCAAAATGGCCCCGAAAAATGTAAATTTTTCTGCTGCCAGTAGGAACAGCCAGGTTCAGCATGACAAGCATGGCGTAAAAACATCCACGGACAGCAGCTTGACGGCCAGGCCGGCGACAGAAAAAAAAAAAAAATCCAGCTAGTTGTAAGAAATAATGTCAATCTGAAGACAGTCCCCAAAATGGAGAAACCTCATATGAAGGCACTCTTTGTATCGTGGTTTGCACCAGAAGAGCAAGAAAACGAGATAGTAACTTACATCAATCAGGAACTAAAAGTAACCAACCTTAAAGTGGCGGAACTAAAAACTAAATTTAACACTTATTCATTTTTTTATGTTGCAGTCGTAGAATCCGACTTTGATCGAATCTATAATACAGTTTTTTGGCTGACAGGCTTCTTGATCAGTCCTATCTACGGCCGACTCCAAAACGAACAACTTTTTTTTACCGCTCCAGAGTCATCACCGCCGACTGTTCATAATGAAGCGGCTGGGGGAACTGTAGATGTAATACCTTAATTGATGTATTGGCAAATGGAGGTACCATCTATGTACATATATGCCCACAAGGGAAATCGATTTGTATTAACAAAATGTAAGGGGACTCATAACAAAATCCCTCTCATTTTCTCTTAACATTACTAGTACTGACTACTCAATAATTTGCCTTACAGAAACATGGTTCAAGAAGGACACCATTTTATCTCATTATTTTCCAGAACACTATGTAATTATCCGAATTGACAGTGACGTCAATCTAATGAACCTTAATGGAGGAGGCGGCATGTTAACCGCTATCAATCACTCCCTTTTTCAACAGGTCGGAAAAAAAATTTGACTTGCCACAATAAAATATTGAAGCCGTGTGGATTGAAATTAGTAACAACAGTGTTACAAAATCAGAATTGGTAACATCTATCTTTCCCCCCCCCCCCCCCCCCTCCACCGAAAAAAAAATCAGTGGAAGGTTTTAATAAATATTTTACTTTTTTGAAAGACAAATCAATTAATTATCCCTACCAAATAGTAATAGTAGGTGATTTCAACATCCCAGGCACTGATTGGAAAAATTTACATGCACAAAACGTATCTTATTACTATAATAAAAATCAAAAGCCAATTTCTATTACAAATAGTCAGTTCACTGAATTTTGATCAGTTTAATTTCACAAAACCTGATTCTGAATTATTAGACTCAGTCTTTGCAAATTTCATTATACAAACAGAAAATTCCAATGATCCTTTGGTGGGGGAAAATAAATTCCACCCAGTGCTTTGCTATCAGATATCAGTGGAATCTGACAGACCATATAAAGTCAAAGATAAGCTTATCTATATCAGAAATTACCATAAGGGTGATTACTTATCTTTTATTATGCTATTAACAATTTTGATTGGTCTCCCCTATATCAGATGGCAGATGTTAACTCAATGGTTGACTTTGTAACCAGCAATCTACAATCGCTGATAAATATTTTTATCCCTAATTCAAAAGGTACAAACAATAAATATCCTGTTTGGTTTACCCCAGATATCATTCAATTACTAAAACAGAAAGATCATTTTCACAGACTAGACAAAAAAACAAAGTCACAACTAAATTACTCTCGCTTTTCCGAATTAAGGAAAACTGTTAAAAGTAAAATTACTTCTGCAAAAATTTATTGGCAAGCCAAAATCAAGGGTAATCTTAAAAGTGACACAAATTTTTTTTTGAATTTTGTGAGGATAATGAAAAAAGGTTACAAAGAAACCATTAAGTTAACTCCCGATAGTAATATTGTTCAAGATATGGGCCATATTGCAGAAATATTTGCTAAACACTCTGAAAAAAGTTTTATAAAAGCTCCCTCGAGTGGCACAATATACTACAAACAAGCATAATTATAATCTATGTATTCGAACTCCAACTATTACTAAAGGGACAGTCCTATGGGCTATCAAAAAACTGAAAAGTAGTAAAGCCACAGGATGTGACGATATACCAAATTTCATTATCAAAGGATGTGCTCATATTCTTACCCCATTATTAACCTATATATTCAACTCTAGTATAGAGAGTGGCATTCATCCCAGTATTTGTTAGCGAGTGGTAGTAGTTCCAATTTTTAAAAAGGTAAATATGCTAGAGGTAAATAACTACAAACCAATTTCCTTGCTTTGTAGTTTATCAAAGGTCTTTGAAAAGGTAATTTTTAAACATCTTTCTTTTTTCACTAAAAACCTTACTTCCAACAATCAACACGGATTTCAATCACGTAGAACAACAACTTCAAATTTATTCAATTTTGTTGACGACCTTTATGTTAATATAACTTCAAAAAAACAAATAGGTGCTATATATTTCGACCTGCAAAAAGCTTTCAACTCATGTCAACACAAAATGATTATACATAAATTAAAAACATTTGGACTTGATCACTCATATATTAAATGGTTTACAAATTACCTTTCAAATAGAACCTTTGTGGTTAATGTAAATAACTCTCTCTCTAGTCCTAGTGCAGTATATTCCGGTGTTCCTCAAGGAAGCACTTCAGCACCGTTACTTTTCAATGTTTTTGTGAACAATATCATCAATGTACTGGGTAATTCAAATGCACTTCTTTATGCTGGTGATCTTAAGATCTATAAAGTATTGAGAATGTAACTGACTGCTTATTACTACAAAAGGATATTATAGCCATTAACAATTGGTGTATTGTGAACAACATGAAACTTAATATTGACAAAACAACTTGTATAACATTCACAAGGAAGACCAATCGGTTAATATATAACTATTAGGTTAATAGCATTACCATAAAAAGAGAGGATTTTGTTCGAGACCTAGGTGTCCTACTTGACTCTAAACTTTATTTTTACATTCATGTAGACAACTTAGTTAGCAATATAAATTCTACAATAGGCTTAATTAAATTTCTAACCTTTTTAGTTTCTACTCCAGATTCTTTATTAGTTTTATATTACTCATTGGTAAGATCTAGATCAGAGTTTTCATCTGTTATATGGAACTATATCACAAAAAGAGATTCTAACAGAATAGAAAGTATACAAAAAAATCTGTTTAAACAAATTCATATGAGATTGCTCTTGCAATTAGATTTTAATCACAGTTTTGAATTAGATAGGTGTAATACGTTAACCATCTATGAACGCCGTAATTTTCATGACTGTCTGTTTCTTGTTAATACTTTTTAATCTTTCACCGTTTGTAAAGCTTTACATAACAAAGTGGGATTAAAAATCCTAGCGCATATACATAGATCATTTGCTACTTTCTCTCCCTGTATATACAAGAAAGACTTAATCAATAGATATATTATACAATATAATAAATATTTCTCAGAATTTGACCCTTTTTTGGGTAGTAAAATTGCCTATAGTGATTTGGTAAAACATTACAAGCGATAAGTTTATATTTCAACTAGAAACACTTCTGTATGTATTTGGATATTTTTGTTACCTTTAAGCTATAAGATTTCATAAATTAAAATTATTAATTATTTGGATAAAACTTACATGATTATGAACTCTAACTCTAGTAATTCTTATTAACACTTATATTGCATCCATGTTTATGCTTTTGTTTTGTTACATGTTTCTATGTGTTTTGTCTCTCTTTGGTGATGTAGTTGTGTGTTTATGTATTAATTTACCCCTATCAAGGTTCTTGCTGTTTGGGGGCACTTTAAATATGTCAATAAAAAAAAATATTATTTCCATGGATGTAGTTGCATTTCACCATATTTTCAATACAGTCTTCTGGCCAGCGAGCTGTCTTATCAGCCCTTTCTACGGTAGATTTGCAGTAAGTGCTTCTATTAATAAAGTCGTCCTCTCGGCTACGACCAATGATAATGTAGTGATGACCGGGTGAGCTGTTTTATCTTCCTAGTTAACGAAAAGGCAGTTGGAAGCGCCTAGGCTAAGACTGTTCGTTGGCTAACTTTAGCGTTTATTATCAGAATGTTAGAGGTTTAAGAACAAAATCCCTAATCTTTTCTCAGAATGTAATTAGTATAGATTATCCATAATTTGCCTAACTGAAACTTGGTTTAATAGTAAATGTTTAGATTCTCATTATTTTCCTGATAATTATTTTGTTTTTCGTAAAGACCTTGATCCTTTACTTACTCACCTCAATAGAGGTGATGGTGTTTTAACAGCGGTAAACTCATCTAACTTTCCTCATACTGTTTTAAAAATGATTTTACTACAGAATGTCGAGTCTGTATGGTTAGAAATAGTCAGTGGCAATAACAAAAAGAGTCTATATTCACCAAATTTGTCTGTTAATGAAATTACTACAATTTTTTAGAGCTAAAACTAGATAGTTATCCAACAACTATCACTCTGCTTTAATTTTTTACTGTAATGTTGATTTTAATATTATAAAGAGAATCAAAATTTGTTTTTTACTAGAATAAAAAAAAAGAGAGAGAGAGAGATGACTATTACTCGCTGATGCTATTGATTGGAGTCCTATTTATCAAATGGAGGATATAGATCAAATGGCTGATTATCTCACAAGGCATTCTCAAAAATGTATAAATCAGTTTAAACCTAGACAAAAAATATAAAAGGTAAATATCTAATATGGTTTTCTTCTGACCTTATTAAATTACTAAAAATGAAAGAACATTATTTTAAATTGTATAAAAAAAACCAAATCTGATTATAATTACTGGCGATTTTCTGACTATAGGAGATGCTGTAAAAGTAATGATTAAAGCTGATAAGTTAAAGTGGCAAAAGAATATCAATGATGATCTTAAGAAACACCCTTGTAAATTTTGGAATTTTGTGAAAATCATGAAGAAATCAGGAAAAATAACCATTTTTTCTAACGGCGAAATGGTTGATGATCCAGGTGAAATATCCAATATGTTTGCCAAGCATTTTGCACAGGTCTATGTCTAAAAATCTTTAAACATAAGTCCTCAGATAAACTGTTGTTTAAACAATTTTAATTTATCTCCTCCCACAATTACTCAAGGCCTGGTTCTATGGGCTATCAAAAAGCTGAAGAGTAGTAAGGCCACTGGCATAAACAAAATTCCAAATCTCACCATTAAGGGCTCTGAAAGTGTTTTTCCTAGTCTGGAAAAAAGATATAGTACCTATCTTCAAAAAAGGTAATAAACATGACTTGAACAATTATAGAACTATTTCATTATTATGCAGTTTTACAAAGGTTTTAGAAAAGGTTATACATAGATACTTGATTTTCATACAAAAAATTTAATTACATTACAGTAACCTGGTTTTCAATCTGGTAAAACCACATCCACAAACCTGATCAAATTTGTCAATTATCTTTACGGCAATGTTACTACTAGAAACCAAATTGATGTAATTAATTTTGATATTCAAAAAGCCTTTGATACTTGTCAACATTACGTGATTTTGTTAAAATGACAAGAAATAGGATTAGATAATGTATTTGTATCATGGTTTTCAAATTACTTAAGTGATAGAAATTTTGTAGTCAAAATTGAATCATCTTTCTCTTCTTCATATCTTGTTTATTCAGGGGTTCTACAAGGTGGAACACTATCTCCACTTTTATTTAACATTTTTATTAATGACATTGTAAGTGTTATTGGTCATTCTCAAACATTGCTTTTTGCTGATGATCTTAAATCATATAAGAAAATTAATGTTATTAAGGATTGTCTACACTTACAAAATGACATAATAGCAATTGAAAAATGGTGTAAAGATAATGCTATGTCACTCAATTTAGAAAAAACTCTATGTATTACCTTATCTAGGAAAACAAATCCTTTTGTTTTTAAATACACTATTAACCATAAGTTAATTAAGAGAGTTGTATTTATTCATGATTTAGGAGTAATTCTTGACTCTAAATTGTATCATGTAGGCAGTTTAATATGTAATACTAGTCGTACAGTAGGTTTAATTAAATACATTACATATTCTGCAACATCATACAATTCTTTATTTTGGTTATACTATACTTTAAGTAAGATTGAGATTAGATTACTGTTCTGTAATTTGGAATTTTATTACTAGCACAGATTCTATTAGAATTGAAAATCATCAAAAAACATCTTTAAACTAATTCATACTAGATTTCCAGTTCAAAATTTGATTACACTAGTGAACTTATTAGATTCAATACACAAACACTTAAATTACGATCTGATCTTTATGATGCCTTATATTTGGTTTATGCTTATAAGTCTCAGATTAATTGCACAACTATAAAAAATTTGGTAGGTCTTAAAATTCCAATTTACAGTCATAGAGTAATGTGTACTTTTGAAGTACCTTCTAAAAAAAGGACCTTGTAAATAGATGTGTGCTAAACTTTAATAAATTACCAGGTAGTTTTGATCCTTTTAAGGAGAAAAAATAACTTTTTCTGAAGTATTTAAGCATTACAGTAGTCACTACATTATCTTTTATAATATTATGTGGTGATGGATTTTGATGTCTTTTTCTTTAATAGTGGGATATTTTTAATGTTTTGTTTTTACCGGTGTAATGTTATTAACTGTTATAATCTCTAGTTTTTTATTTAATCTTTTTTGTATGTTTTCTTGTCACGTGTTTTGTATTGTTTGTGTCTGTTTTGTCTTTGTTTGTCCGTTGTCCTTAATGTAGTGTTAGCCTGTAACTGATTCTACTACTGTTGGGTGGCACTTTAAGCCAATAAATAAGTTTATATATATATATATATACACACACACACACACAACACACACACACACACACACATATATAATCTAATTTTTGCTAAAAGTTACGCTCAAATACCATCCAATAATATCCTACCGTCTATGATGTATAGAAACAGTCTAGAGATAAATATGCCTATTATTACTCAAGGCCTGGTACTCTCTGCAATAAGGAAACTTAAAAGTAGCAAAGCTACTGGTTGCGATGAAGTTCCTAATTTTATAATTAAAGGTTGTGTGGTTATACTTACCCCTATTCTTACCCACAGCCTCAACCTAAGCCTTTCAAGTGGTATTAACCGAATCTTTGGAAACGAGCTGTCGTTATTCCCATATATAAAAAGGGTAATAAGTATGATGTTAATAATTATAGACCTATATCTTTACTAAGTAGGTTTTCCACAGTTTTCGAAATGTAATTTATAAACACCTCTCTATTTTTACAAAAAAATTTGATAAGAATTCTAACGTGGTTTCCAAATGGAGAAAACAACTTCTTCTAACTTATATAATTTTGTAAATAATTTATACTCTGAGGTCACAACAAGAAATCAAAAGATGCAATATATTTTGATTTACAAAATGCCTTTGATACATGTCAACATCAACTTATTTTGCAAGAATTACAAATGTTTGGGATAAACTATTCATATATTAATTAGTTTTCTAATTATCTTTCAGATACAACTTTTTGTAGTCAAAATCGAGAAATCAATTTCAACACCTCAACCTGTATTATTAGGCGTCCCTCAAGGAAGTACTCTTGCACCGCTAATCTTTAATAATGTTATGAATGACATTGTCTGTGTAATAAGCCACTCATGTGCCAATGATTTAAAGATTTATAAAAATATGAAAGATAGCAAGGATTACAAGGAGGTCACAAGAGGATATTTCAACAATTGATAAATGGTGCACTGACAATGCAATGAAACTCAACATAAGTAAGACCCTATGCATTTCTTTCCCCTGAATAACCAATTCTATTCTTTTTAAATATAATGTAAATCATGTTTCAATTAATAAAGTTGAATATGTGCATGACCTTGGTGTTATTCTGGATTCTAAGTTGTATTTGCATTTTCATATTGACAGATTAAATAACAATATTTGCCGTACGTTACGTTTAATAAAATACATTACCTTTCCTGCCTCTTCTCAAGATTCTCTTTTATGTCTATATTATTCACTTATCCGATATAGATTAGAATACTGTTCAGTAATCTAGAACTATCACCTCAACAGATGCTAATAGACTCGAAAATATACAAAAGAATATATTTAAAGTACTTTTCAACAGATTTCCTTCATGTGTACATTTTAATTATAATAATGAACTTGTTAGATATAGAACTGTGACATTAAAAGAACATTGCATCCTAAATGGCACTATTTTTTTATTAATGCTTTTTTTTTTAGCTTATTTGTCTTACTCTGTAGTCTGTAGCGGCACCATGAAGAGAGCAGTGTACACGAGTGTACTGGCTATCCCGACCATGCCAGGTGTATGACATGAGCGCAGAATTTCCCCGACACGTGTATCAATCTTTTTGTGGAAGTGTTAGTATAAGTACATTTTAATGATAATTACCTCTGGTTTTAGATGGCTCTACCACTATTTATTCTGATTAACATCTAGAATTATATGTTGTTACGCAAGCCCCGCATTGTTACCAGATATAAGTTGTGTGTGTGTGGGGGGAGGGAGGGAGGGAGGGAGGGAGGGAGGGAGGGAGGGAGGGAGAGAGAGAGAGAGAGAGAGAGAGAGAGAGAGAGAGAGAGAGAGAGGAGAGAGAGAGAGAGCAAGCGAGCGAGAGAGAGAGAGACACACACACACACACGCACATTCACAAATTTGATTCATATTACATAACTGTGTATAAGTTAGTTTAAGTATGTTTTCAGTTTCCCATTCAAATGTTGAAACATAGTGTAATAAGCCGGCAAAGTTTAATTTTTCATTTACAGATTTTTACAATTTAAAGTTAATTATTCAGTAATTTAATAATTACTACATTTTGATATTATCCTATCTCCAATTGTTCTTATGACGTCGATAGCATTAATAATGGTTATTCTTGAAAACATAAACAGCCATCACTATTCAATTATTTTGTCAATGTATTTCTTCAACACATACCAAATGTAGACTATACACAATATCTGTGTAGTTGTGTAATAATATTGTTGCATGTATTATGTATGTTTCTTTTACAGGGTAAATCATGAGTTTGTAAACAATAATTATTGTGATGGGGGTAATATTTTCTTGATTGTAATTTTAATTTAAATTTTCGAATCATAATTATTACTTTCATTTTGATGAGTTTAAAATGTTTTGTTTTTACGTTAATTTCATTCATATTTTAAAGACATGCCAAGTAGTGGTAGGGAACCACCATGCAGTAAGAAAAGGCTGTTGCATTGTGAATGCCGCCACCGATAGCGCCTGCCGTGTCCGCACGGAAGACTATACACAACACAGCACTTTCCAAGTTCAAGGGTCTCCGTGACCGCCACATAAACAGACACAGCAGTTCTGACACGTTGTTTAGGGCCCACCCTGCTCGAGGACTTCAAGGCAGTTCCTATCACCTGAGTTATCCTTCTTTTTCTCAGTTATATCCTGTCGCAACATAACTTCCCACCCTTTCGAAGACTTGCCCTACACTCCTCCCACTGCCGCATTGATTGCATCAAAAGACTGCAACACAACACCCCCCACCACTGAAGCTGGAAGGAGGCCAGTTGGCTAATGTGATTGATATAGGCCAGCACGAAGCGAGGGTCAGGCCGAAGACGTCGGAAGGAGCTTCCAACATCGGGACGTCGGGCAGTGAGTAGGTTGCTGCCTTGGGTGTGTTGTGCGTCGTAATCCGAACGAGCCAGATACAGCCTCCGGCCTCAAGATTCAGGTGGGGACTGTCCTTGCTAGTTTGAGTCATGAAGGTGTAATTAATAGCCAATAAAATATAAATATAATATAATTCAGTAATGCCATGCATAAATTAAAGTCACAGTATTAATTGGAACATTGCATGTTGTTACTGTGTTACACCACGGATTAAATCAGTGTCTTTTACAACTTGCCTACCAGTTAATATTAGTGTAGTAGCTACACCCCAAATTATGCGTATGGTGCATTGTGCAGCACAAATGCAACCATTGCAAGTTACAAAAAAGAGTGTTCTTAAAAACTCCTTGATATACACATGCTTTTTCTGTTCAACCATGGATGAAGGATTAAGTAAATAGATGTGTAGATAATTACAACAGATACTTCTCTGACTTTGATCCTTTCTTAGGAAATTAAATTACTTCTGTTGATCATTATAAACATTATAGTAGTTAGAACAATATTAATGTATTCCTACTGTTCCTTCAATTTACCATTTGAGTTATCTTTCAGCTTTAACATTTTTTCTATTCCATGTTGTAATTGTAGTGTTTGTTCTGTATCTGTCATCTCTGTTCCTCATCGTTGTGGTGGTGGTGGTCGTCCTCCTCCTTTACTTTTATGGTACATAATTGAGGTACAATAAAAACTATTTGAGAACACGCCCATAGGTGTGAGTGAGCAACTTGAGTAGTTACTGTACATTCAATACATACCACAATTATATGCTGCACCAAAATTTTTTATTTATTGTAATTCATTTTTATCCCATGAATCACTTTTATGGTATATATTTCAGGTACAATAGAAGCAGGTAGAGGCAGGATATGCACGAGCATGAGTAGTTAATGTACATCCCACAAATACCATACTTATCTGATGCAACTGCATTATTAAATATTCACAAAAATAAACATCATAATTATCTGATACACTCGTCACTGCCTAGTCTGCGTATTCAGGTCATGACAAATGTATCAGATGATTATGATATTTATTTAATGCTACAGTAATTTCCTTGAAGTCGCAAAATAAAATTAAAAAACTGTGAAATCAAAATAAGTGTGTACTGAGCTATCATTTTCCTCAAAGTTTGATTACAGATTTTACTTTGGAAACATTATTCTATAGAATCAAAGGAGACTACATTGGTTTATCATTGGTTAAGGACATTTGGGTTACAAGCCGTCCACCATTTATTTCCAGTGTAATGTGGGTTTTTATATAGTTTTAGTGTGTGGCAATGACACTAGTAAAATGAGCAATTTTCTTGGCCAAATTGTTTTGTGTTCATGACAATTTTAATTTTGTATTGAGATAAGTATCGGTATCGAGAGAATGATTTGGTATCAAAAATGGTATTGAGTATCGAGAATATGTAGTATCGACCCATCCCTTGTTTGTATACCAATTTTTAAAAATGCTATAAATCAGTAGTTTCCTTTTCTGTGTCCTTGAAATAATTCATTAGTATACTACGAAGCTTATACACCTATTAATGGTTGGTTATGTCTAGCTAAGTATATTGGATGTTGTTCAAATATAATTTTCCTTACAGTAACAATTCCCACAATGAAATAAACATGTCTTTGTACAAAAAAAAAACTGAAATTTCTTGGCAGCAAAAAATTTTCCTTTGTATATTCTTCAAGAGTTTTATGATGACATTTATTCCTTCACTACACTGTTCAATCATGTCAGTTATTTACGACGTGTGCATAACAGAAATATTTTTAAGTTTTGTAATACTATAAAATTGATGGTACCATAGAAGATTAACTTCTCAATTCATTTATTAAAAAATTGGTTAAAATTGTGACTTATTTAACTTTCATTATGTTTGAGTTCTCGTAGTAATTTTTTTTTTTTTGGCTTTTAGTTTCATAAAATTCAATAACATATATTTTTTATCTTTATTTCATTATACAAATGTAACATTCGCTCAACTCTAATAAACTAAGACTGAAAGAGTTAGCTACTACAGTGTAATTTGCACACAGCAGTGACACCCACCTTTATGCATCTCTGTTCATCACTGTTGTCACCACAGTCATCTACGCCATTACACCACAGGCTGTTGAAGATACAGCGGCCATTGTCACACTGGAACTTGTTCTGGGATAGAACACAGGGGCAATTCCTCTCATCGAGGCTGTCTCTACAGTTAGGAGCATCACTCTGGTGCTGGTCTGGGAAGTAGCACCCACTGCCATCCAGGTAAGGTATGCAGTCTGATTCTGCAGACAATGCACAATGCAACTAACATTTCAACATTAACAATAACTATGAAAATGTTTTGACTACATATTATTTATTTTGTTTTGTCACATTTATTACAGTGCTATACAAATGGCAAAGTACAAGATACTGCACACCTGATATGTCCACTTCCAGCTAGGAGGGCTTCATGCGCCATGGGCAACATCCGTGATCCATCATAAGCATCCACCTCAGCTGCACTCTCCACCCCGAAAATAAAGCAACCCCAAACTCCAAACTCCAGTAACATCAGTGCCGTCACCTTTGAACAGACCCATAAGGTCCACTGTGCTGCCTGAATGCAGGGGTAGAATTATCAGATGGCTAGTTTCCCCTTGGCATGATTCATAGCTCCCGACTACCCGCTGCTCACTGAAATCTATATTCTCAGACACCAGAAAGACGGGTCAGCGTGAATACATCTATCACCTGCTTGTGTAGCCTCCCGGCGCTGCCGAATGCGCTAGATGGGATGCCTAGTGGTAAATGCTGGGACAAAAACACTTACTCATGGATTTGTTCACGCCATATTGTTTTGGTGCTGATTATCGCCGATATTTATTTATTGTTGATAAAGAAGACAGTTTGGGTGTAAACTCTGTTTCTGTGCTTATCTTTGAAGTTAGTATTATAATTATATTTTATTTGTTTGTTTTAAAGATAACAGATAAAATAACATGCAGTGTATAGCTTTTGCTGTAGATGGCATAACATTATTTCTCATTATTCTGAGTTAAAGCAATACTTATGACAAAGAGACTATGTTTTAGAAGACAGTGAACGTTTTGGAAAATATGAAATACTTCATAACTGAAAGTGTGCATACATGCATTTGCTAAATGCATTTCTGTTGTGTTTACAAACTGGCAAATGACGCATTTCCGCATCTTTGATGCACACTCTACGAATGACTTTGCCCCATCTTGACCCCAATGTTCAACCCTATGGGCAGGTCAATTACTACCAACAATACTGAACAGGCGGGACACGTGCCTACAGAGTAAGATGGCGTAATATCAGAAGTGACTAGCACAATGTCGGAAATGATTACTAACACGTGATCTTAGCTTGTACTGTTCACCCAGAATTGCCAAGAAGCCATTACGCCAACACACCCCAGCAAAGATTGTACTGCCTGACTGACCACTCCTCCCTCCAGTAAAGGTAACACTAGTTAAAGAGGTTGCCACTGGAGCAAAGTACCCATTCTACCAGAGCCCTGCGGCCGAGATAAGGGATTATAGCGTTGCCTCGGCACTTTAAAATTTTCAACCCTTGTAGCAGAGTCTCTCACTACCTACAAACCTCACTGCATAGCGCCTATATGAGATTAGTATAAAAGGTCTGGTATGACCAGAAAATTTCATTCTCTGCTCCTCTACCGCTCTCATTTATGACCGGAGGTAGCTATCAGGGTGCACGACTGCTGGTACATCCACACATTCCACTGCTCTTCTTGAGCCGGAATCTCTACCAGCTGAAGACATTGCCGACCAGAAGCCATTTCTGCCGCCTCTGCACATCCTCTGTTTCTGGGAGACTGGACCCTCCAAGGCTCCTGAAAACATGCTCTCTCCTTACCACCTCCTGGTATCAAGCCCAGAACCTGGTAATAGGTCACGACGACGTCCCTTCAGGACCTCCCCTTGCCCACTGGACAGTGTTGGCATTGTTGACTATACCCCTCTTGTAGTGGTCTCCCTTATTGCTCCTTCAGAACAAACCCCAAGTTAGGAAATAGTTTTCAAATCCATAATTTTCTAAAACTATCACTTATTCCAATGAGATTATTTACCTGGTCGCCTTCATCTGGATCGCTTAGGTTAAACTTAAATGTCAAAGTAATTTAGTGTAGGAGGTAGTACAGTGCCACCATGTTTTATTACTATGTAAATAAAGCATGCGAATCATAACTATTCTCTGGATACGGACTGATTTTCTTTGTGTAAAACATTGTAGTTTTCCTACGTAGTTCAGCCCACTAAATTGAAGCTTGCGACACCACCAGGCACTAAGCCAAATACACATACATTACAATAAGTAGCCAGCCAAAATCTGCTGCCTGGTAGAATTTGGTACAGCATATACCACTAGGAATTCCTCAGCATAGTGAATCAGTGACTCAGGTTATTCCATACTCTGCCACCACTCTTTAAGGGGCCGGAAAGCGCCTGGAATTAACAATGACCATCAACCACCTGCGGATACCTACACCTGGGTATTCCTGTCAGTAAGTGACTTGAGCAATCCACATTCTGTCCACCACTGTCCTTAGGGACGGGTGAAAGGAACACAGAGTGCCGCTTTCGTTGAAAAACTGGGATTACTCAGAAGTACACTAGAGGGAATTGCAGGCACCGGCTCTGCTTTTGTGCCGTTTCAGTTGTAAACTAATATCCAATGCCTTACACCCAAAAGGGAGGTAGACAGAGAAGGTTATTAAGTGCAACTACTGCCCCTGAAACTAGACTGCTTTGCGACCCTCAGTCAGACATTGCGCTTTACACTTTAACTGAGCAGAGCAGAGTTTTTACTGCCCGCTCTATAGAGGAGCCTCACCCCTCCTCAATACAGACACCTTTATTCCCCCTCTGATTAAATTTGAAGGTCCTCCTCATCCCATATTATAAGCATTCTTAAGGGGTGAAGAACCACTTCTTGGCATCACAAACCCTGATTGTGCTGTCCCATTCATCCACCTGCAGCTGTCAACAGTTTACCATAAAACAAGAGTACTTCACTGTCCAAGGGTCAGCCAGGCAACCACCTGCTCTCGCCACACCAGGGTAAGAGTCTCCAGCCAGCAGCACCACCACTACCTCAGAAGAGCAAGAGGTAATTGTATAAACAAGGATCTTCCGACTCATAGGGCCGTGACAGAGGTTTTGGACTTTGTGCCCCTGAGACAGGCCACTAGACCTGTTCTTTACACTGGCAGTGCGCCAGTCAAACATCAATGTGCGCAACATTGTGATTCTGTCATCACGTAATAAAAATGTTAAGGTGAATAAGACTTCCAATTCATCACTTAAATGTCACATGATGCAAGTCACAATAACTTTTAACCCCAAGTCTTGCGTCATTGTTTCAAGTGTCCAGCTTATCTTAGTATTTGTCTCAACTATCTCCCTCTCTTGGGCACGTGTCAAATCAGTTTTTGTGGCACCCAAAGTGGGACTTTAACTGTTATAGTTGAGACTATGCAGTTAGGACTAAGCCAGCCACGCCTCCAGTCAGTGCCTCAGTCGAACGGCTAAGCCACCAACTCCTCCATATCACACCTAGTTTGTGATATCACCCGTTATGTCAGTGCTCAATGCTGCCTACATAACCGGTCTCATCCAGTAGACCCCGTCGACTAGTAGATACTAGCCAGGTGCAGAACCCTAAGGACTTCAGGGAGTCTGTAACTACGGAACTAAAAACATACTGTGGCGTTCAGCACGCAAACTCGTTATTTCTGATTCTGGAGGGAGTCTACCTGATGCTCCAGAGACTGCAATTGTCAATAACAACCTTCTCAAGGCACTCAAGAAATGCTTAATGGACACATGCCCTGGCACTCGTGTCCATGTGATCTATTGTGCACACTGCTCCCAATGCCACCATTACCAATTTTTGGGGTGGGTAGATGAACCCAGGTACACGGACGGCCTGGAATACCGCTGTGTAGACTGTATACAACTCCAAGCAGCTCACTGTAATTGGCTAGAATGCACCGGACAGGGAACATACATGGTAAGGTGTATAGTCTGTGTGCAATAATTCTACAATGTGTGCATAGGCTGGCCTGATGAGCGAGTCACTCGTCCCAGCCTATTGTACTACTATGAAGTGTGTAGACGTGCAAAAGACAATCGTGCACCGAACCCAGGTCCTAGCTAGAGCCCTGTCACGGCCTTCGTCTCTACCAAATTTCAACTACCTGAATTCAGAGGGCGACCCCATGAAGTTCCTATAGCTTTCACAGATGAATGTGGAAGGGAACTCCATAAACACAATATACCGACAAAGCAATGGGCCAGCCATACCCATTAGCAACTCCAAGGAAAAGCCCGGGAATGGTAGGCGAGTATAGGGAGTTCGTGATGGGATGGGAACAACTGCACACTCGCATCGCTTCCCAATTCACCAGCGAGGAAGTGATTGCAAGGCTCACCTCCGAATTCCAAACAAGAGTCTAAAATCCCGAGGATGAAGCAGAGATTTAGATATATCGGAAAACCCAGATGTACACACACACACACACATATATATATATATATCCAAATGAGTTCGAAGAAAGTTGTGTACAAAATATTACATGTACGCTACTTCCCTCATTAAGGAATCTACTCCTGATTCCTAAACCTCTAACTGTGGATGAGCTTGTGGAGTCAGAAATAGAAAAAGATAAGGCAAAATCCTTGTTAGACAAGTCACATACCCCCAAGGTCGCCAACCCGCACCCCCTCCTACCGAGTAGATCGTTCACATCCCACCCCTCCTATTGCCACCACGCTTCCCAAGTGTTAGTTCTACCAGGGCTAGCATCTCAACAGAGATTGCCTGCATAAGCCAGGCCAAGGAAGGGAAGAGAGAGACACACGCTAGTGCCAGATGTACCACGTGCCAGACAAACATTAAGGAACCTGATCAGGTGGGAAACACCACGGCCGGGTTGCACGCAGGGCAGTCATCCCAGGCGACTAGACCCAAGGTCATACTCCAGACCCTCAATAACAAGCACTCTTACCTGGATGCGCCTAGTTTTCAAGTATCAGTAAACAAGAAAATTACAATGGCCACACTGGATTACAGCCACCCCTGGAAATTTAGTTAAGAGCAACCTGCTCACTCCACTTCAACGAGCCAGTCTAACCCCCCACAGGGAAGACTGTTCAGTTGGCGCAACCCAATCTCAGTTACAAAAAATACAGGGAAATCAAACTTCCCATATGGATCCTCAATGACACCACCTGGGTCAACTTCTTGGTTGCCCCCAACCTTGGGGAACAACTTATTTTGGGGAAACCCTGGCCAAAGTCACAGTACTGTATTATAAACATGGGGAAAGACAAGAAGCTAGTAATTAATTGGGAGCGTAACCCGGTCAAGGCTACCCCTTCCCATACCCCAGTCGGCCTCCTACAATTACCGGTGAAAATACACCCTAAGACCCAAAGTCCCCCAAAGTAGACCCAGAGTCAGGCCCAATGAGCTCGCCACCATCGGGTACTGCCTTTGCGGGAGAATAACTCTCCCCCCACAAACTTCCTTCAAGGTCGAGACCCTTATACCGAGGCAGCCCGACTCTAGGTAGGTGTAGGGTAGGTAGGTAGGTAGGGTAGGTAGGTAGGTAGGTAGGTAGGTAGGTAGGTAGGTAGGTAGGTAGGTAGGTAGGTAGGTAGGTAGGTTAGGTAGGTAGGGTAGGTAGGGTAGGTAGGTAGGTAGGTAGGGTAGGTAGGTAGGTAGGGTAGGTAGGGTAGGTAGGGTAGGTAGGGTAGGTAGGTAGGTAGGGTAGGTAGGGTAGGTAGGGTAGGTAGGGTAGGTGGGGTAGGTAGGTAGGTAGTAGGTAGGTAGGTAGGTAGGTAGGGTAGGTAGGTAGGTAGGTTAGGTAGGTTAGGTAGGTTAGGTAGGTTAGGTAGGTTAGGTAGGTTAGGTAGGTTAGGTAGGTTAGGTAGGTTAGGTAGGTTAGGTAGGTTAGGTAGGTTAGGTAGGTTAGGTAGGTTAGGTAGGTTAGGTAGGTTAGGTAGGTTAGGTAGGTTAGGTAGGTTAGGTAGGTTAGGTAGGTTAGGTAGGTTAGGTAGGTTAGGTAGGTTAGGTAGGTTAGGTAGGTTAGGTAGGTTAGGTAGGTTAGGTAGGTTAGGTAGGTTAGGTAGGTTAGTAGGTAGGTGGTTAGGTAGGTTAGGTAGGTTAGGTAGGTTAGGTAGGTTAGGTAGGTAGGTAGGTTAGGTAGTAGGTAGGTTAGGTAGGTTAGGTAGGTTAGGTAGGTTAGGTAGGTTAGGTAGGTTAGGTAGGTTAGGTAGGGTTAGGTAGGTTAGGTAGGGTAGGTAGGGTAGGTAGGGTAGGTAGGTAGGTAGGTAGGGTAGGTAGGGTAGGTAGGGTAGGTAGGGTAGGTAGGGTAGGTAGGGTAGGTAGGGTAGGTAGGGGTAGGTAGGTAGGGTAGGTAGGGTAGGTAGGGTAGGTAGGGTAGGTAGGGTAGGTAGGGTAGGTAGGGTAGGTAGGGTAGGTAGGGTAGGTAGGGTAGGTAGGGTAGGTAGGGTAGTAGGTAGGTAGGGTAGGTAGGGCGGTAGGTCGGTCGGTCGGTCGGTCGGTCGGTCGGTCGGTCGGTCGGTAGGTAGGTAGGTAGGTAGGTAGGTAGGTAGGTAGGTAGGTAGGTAGGTAGGTAGGTAGGTAGGTAGGTAGGTAGGTAGGTAGGTAGGTAGGTAGGTAGGTAGGTAGGTAGGTAGGTAGGTAGGTAGGTAGGTAGGTAGGTAGGTAGGTAGGTAGGTAGGTAGGTAGGTAGGTAGGTAGGTAGGTAGGTAGGTAGGTAGGTAGGTAGGTAGGGCTTAACGTTTCATTGACAGCAAGGTCATGAGTGAAAGAGAAAGGAAATACCAATCAACCCCTCCGAAATCCCAAAGACATACCACCACCGGTATACCGCAGAGGAATATCCACATGGTCACTGCCCTCAACTCCCAACCACATCTGGTGGACTTCAGCTTGATGCGGTCGGATATCCTCCAGGGAGCCTGATGCTCCTCTAGTGTCATGGAGAAGCCCTCAAGCCTGGGGAGTCCAATCAGAGGCTTCCATGACCCAACGAACCTCAAAAAGCCATCGAAGTAGAGGACCTACAAGAACCTCTACTTCCGGCCCCATGACATCCACTGCCATAGTCCGAGACAACCTGGCCGAGGTCTCGACTGCACCGTCGGATGGCGTTGCAGTCCCTGCAGCTTCTCCTAAAGCCCGAGGCCCCCATCTCCAGCCACCACCATGTCGGTCCTGTTGGTCCACGAGGGGGCCCCCGTGACATCCCGATCCAGACAATGTCAGTGATGCAGCCCCTCTTGGATGAGAGACGGATCTTCATCCGGTCACCGGGGTAGAAGATCCCCAAGTGACCAGCTCCTGAATGCCCTTCCTGGAGGAAGGGCCACCCAGAAATTCTCAGGTGCACGGAGGCCCCAAACAGGCTCCCACCTGCAAAATGAATCCAGAGCCTAGCAACCGGAAGAGAGAGATGCCGGCACGTGCCTGCCGCCTCCAACTTCGACAAGGGCATTACAAGGAATCCCCCTGGTGACCCTCGACGAGGTTCATGTGGCATTAACCAGCCCACATGATACTCTCGAAGAGAGGCCTACTCAAGAAAAAAGAGATGAGAAGACCCCATGCTCATAAACTACACCAAGTAAATTTACGTAAACAATTCACTGCTGAAAATTACTGTAAGTGCTTCACTAATAGTAACAATAAACAGACTTTCTTCAGCAGATTCATGCTCAAACCACCTTAACTGTGTACAAGACAAGTGAAACCAGTAAATGTTTAAAACCAGAAACAAATAAGGCTAGCGCACATGTCTATTTGGCGCTACTCAATGTTTTAGTTTTGGATGCTACAAGAACATGTAACGAGTGATGTGCAAAACTTCTACGTGTAACGTAAGAGTTTCGCAAGAAAGAAAATAAATCCGGACCCGAGTCTAAAAATATACTCTCTACGAGAAAGGTAATACCCGTAAATAATCACTGTTTATTATTTATGTTTATCATTTTCTTTCAAGTTGTAAATGCAAATGTTGGAGAATTCACTAAGGAATATGTATTGTTTGTTGTGAGGAGTATTTATTAGGGTTTGTGACTTGTAACTGTAAAATTTTCCTTGCTAATTTTAATCAATTACAATTTGCACATCTTTAAACGTGCTGTAAATGACATGTACTATTTAAAATGTTAGGAGTCAACCCTCGTAACTTTTCCCATTGATAGTGTAAATAATTTTTACATTGTATAATTTTATTACTAAGGGTTTTTGTCTTTTAACATGAACTTTCAATGCTACACTACAATACGATATAAGATTGCAAAATTTAAATGTGCTGTAGAAAGCCACATAATAGCAACAATTGTTAAAAGCCAACTAGATATTGAGAAATGTATTTCTTAGGTTAAGGAACTGCATAGATTCAAAGTTAGTCCATATGTCATAATCAAGGGTCTCTTGTATTAGTATTAAGAATGAGAGTGTTTTAGGTCTTTTTATTTTTATGTAATTGGCATTTGTACTTCATTTCATGTTAGTTAAAGGTTTTTTTGATTACTCATACCTGTCTAGACGTTAGAAACTCTAGCTAGAGCCACCATAAGTTTACGGAAGGCTTATGGTTGGCAATTTGTCACACATAAATTAGTTTGCCATGTGACATTTAGTGGCGATAGGCCACGCCAAACTCTCTCTTACCCCTCAGACATACTGCAAATAATCTTTATTTAGCTACCACACATCCTTTACAAGTAAGACATTTGAATACACAAGTGTCGAAATCTTTTTGTACCAACCTGTATTTGCATTTTACAGGAAAAAAATCACTGTAAAATATATTGTATTTAACGTAACGAAGACCTCAGCTATGTTTTATGAGCTGGCACTTTAAAAACAAAGGCCTCGCAGCATTTATTGACAGAGGTCAAAACACAAATTAGTTTCATGCTCCTGACCTAATTCCCCTGCTTTGCCTTCCTTTTCGTTCCATGGGAGAAAGGACCCTCTGCAAGAAAGCTGTTGGCCGCCACCTGCTGCTCTGAAGCTAGTAGAGATAGGGAAGATAAGAGAGAGACAGAGAACCCCCACGCACCTACTTCCAGATGTCTGCTGCCTAGCAGACAAAGATAAAGAAGGCACGCAAAACTCCGGAACCCTAGCATACACAGAGAAGGCGCCACACTAGATGTCAAATGCCATACACCCTAGGTAGCTTGTCATAGACTGCCCGAGAAGGAAAATTTTTGTCTGTTCCAGGATGATTTTTCGTTAAAAGGGGGAGGGGGGAGGGGATAGACGCCTGACGCATTTCCACACCTGTGATGCATACTCTACAAACGTCTTTGCCCCATCTTGAGCGCAATGTTCAACCCCTTGGGAAGGTCATTTACTCCCAACAGTATTGAACTACAGCGTACGATGGTGCAATGTCAGAAGCGACTAGACACATGATCCTAGCTTGTACAGTTCACCCAGAATTGCCAAGAAGCCATTATGCCAACACCCCCAAAGAATATTATATTGCCTGACTGAGCCACCGCTCCCTCCAGTGAAGGTCACGCTAGTTCAAGAGCGCGCCACTGGAAGGCAGCACCCATTCTACTAGAGCCCTGCGAAAGAAATAAGGAATGATAGCGCCACCTCAGCACTTTAGAATTTTTAACCCCTGCAGCTGAAGCTATAGCCCCCTGCACACTTCACCTATGAGCACCTATACAAGATTAGTATAAAAGGTCTGGTATGACCAGAAAACTTCATTCTCTGCTCCTCCACCGCTCTCGTTTATGACCGGAGGTAGCTATCAGGGTGCACGACTACTGGTACATCCGCACATTCCACCGCTCTTCTTGGGCCGGAATCTCTACCAGCTGAAGACATTGCCGACCAGAAGCCATTTCTGCCGCTGCTGCACACCCTCTGCTTCTGGGAGACTGGAACCTCCAGAGGTTCCTGAAAACATGCTCTCTCCTTACCACCTCCTGGTATCAAGCCCAGAACCTGGTAACAGGTCATGACGACGTCCCTTCAGGAACTCCCCTTGCCCACCGGATGGTGTTGGCATTGTTGATACTACCCATCTCGTAGTTGTCCCTCTTATTGTTCCTTCAGAACAGAACAAGCCACCAGTAAGTTTGGAAACAGCTGTCAAATACTTAATTTTCTAACACTATCTATTGCCTATTCAAGTTAGATTAATTACCTGGTTGCCTTCACCTGGATTGCTTAGGTTAAACGTAAGTATCAAAGTAATCTAGTGTAGGAGTAGTATAGCACCACCATGTTTTATTACTAAGTTAATAATACATATGAATCATAACTATCCTCTGAATACTAACTGATTTTCCTTGTTTCAAACACAGTTGTTAACTACAAAGTTCAGCCCACTAAAGTGAAGCCTGCGACACCATCAGGCACCAAGCCAAATACACATACACTATCAAGCAAAAAGTAACTGGGCACCCGTGAAGATACGTAATTCAGTAAGTCAGTTGACTTGTGTGGCCGCCATACGCTGCAAGCCAGTGTAGAACTAGTTGACAAGGAGATTGCACCAGGTAGAGAGCTATCAGACTTTGATAAGGGCGTGATTGTGGGCTGCCATCTCAGTGGGCTATCTAGCCGGGCGATTGCACGGAAGGTAAACAGAACAAAATCAACAGTTGCATTCGCCCTACGTAAGTGGAAGGTCGATGGACATTGTACCAATGCTGCATGTTCTGGGCGACCTCCAATCTTGACCGACAGAAGTAGCAGAACCCTGAAACACGAAATTGTCAAAAATAGGGCACAACCCATGGCTACCATCCGACAGGAGTTTCATGCAGCAACAGGAGTATCGGTTTCCATTGGAACATTGCATACAGAGGCTAAACGACTTTGATATTTCGGAAGAGCAGCTGCACATAAGCCCCATATCATGACAAGCAATAAAGATAGGTGACTGAGGTGGTGTTTGGACTGTCACAACTGGACACTGGAGCAGTGGAAATCGGTTGTGTGGAGTGATGAGTCAAGGTCTACATTATTCCAGTCTGATGGACGTGTATGGGTCTGGCGTCTACCCGGGGAACGGCTTCTGCCGCGGTGTATAGTGCCAACTAGGAAATTCTGTGGTGGTGGAGTGATGGTGTGGGGCTATTTCACAGCCTTCGGCATAGAACCGCTGGTGTTTGTCCTTGATAGCAAGAACACAGAGGCCTATTGTAACATTATGGATAATGAAATGCTCCCAACATTGTGGCATTTTTATGGAATGGACCAGTGTTACTTCCAGGATGACAATGTTCGCTGATTGGACTGGCCTGCCCAGAGTCCTGACCTCAACCCTATAGAACATCTTTGGGACGAATTGGATCGCCGGGTGAGGGCTCGTCAGGTGCAGCCAAAATCCATTGCTTAACTCATGGAATGGTTGCAAGAGGAATGGTGACAAATCCACGTGGCTGTCCTGCAAACACTCGTAGAGAGCATGCCAGACGGTGGCTGATGTTATAGCCGCGAGAGGTGGCCCTACGAGATTCTAACGGGGTGACAACCACAGAGCAAACATTGTGGACAGGTGCCCAAATACTTTTTGGTCGATAGTGTACATTACAATAAGTGGCCAGCCGAGATCTGCCACCTGGTAGACTTCGGTAAAGCCTATACTACTATGAATTTCTCTGCCAGGCGAATCAGTGACTCAGGTTATTCCACACTCCACCACTGCTTTTTATGGGGCCGGAAAGGGGCTGAAATTAACAATGACCATCTGACTTCCTGTGGATACCTACACCTGGGTATTCCTGTCAGGAAATGACTTGAGTAATCTACGTTCTGTCCATCGCTTTCCTTAGGGCCGCGCGAAAGGAACACAGAGTGCCCATTACAAGATTGTGATTACTTGGAAGTACACTATAGGGAATTGCAGGCACTGGCTCTACTTTTGTATGGTTTCAGTTGTATCCTTAATCTCCCATCCTTACACCCAGAACGGAGGTAGACAGAGAAGGTTAAGAAGGGCAACTATTGCCCCTGAAACTAGACTGCTTTGCAAACCCTCAATCAGAAGTTGCACTCTGCACTTCCACCGAGCTGGGCAGAGTTCTTACCGCCCATCCCATAGAGGAGCCTCACCCATCCTCACTACCGACACCTTTAATCCCCCCACCAAGCGAGGTGGCACAGTGGTAACTCACTGGATTCACGTTCGGCAGGACTTTGGTTTGATTCCTGGTCCGACCATTCTGACTTCGGTTTTCCGCAATCACTCCAGGCGAATGCTGGGAATAGGCAATGGCAGATTCCTTCCCAATCCTTCCCCAATCCCTCTTCCCTGTGCAACTTGCAGCGTCTCTAATGACCTTGCTGTCGACGGGACATTAAGCCCAATTACCTTACCTTTATTTACCCCCTTCTGCTCAAACTTGAAAGCCCTCCTAACGCCATATTAGAAGCCTTCTTAAGGGGCGAAGCACCACTTCTTGGCATACCACTTCTTGGCATCACAAACCCCAGGTTGTGTGGTCCCATTCATCCACCTACAGCTTTCAGCAGTCTACCAAAGCCAGGCGACCACCAGCCCTTGCCATGCCAGGGTAAGAGTAGAGTCTCCAGCTGGCAGCACAACTACTTCAGAAGAGCAACAGACTTCCAGGTAATTGTGTAAACAAGGGTCAGCCGACTCGTAGGGCTGTGACAGTGGTGTTGGACTTTGTGCCCCTGAGACAGACGACCAGACCTGTTTTGTATACTGGCCGTGCGCCAGTCAAACATTAAGGCACTCACATAGTGATTCTGGCATCACGTAATAAAACTGTTATAATCTATTCACTGTTACTTCAGCCTTTTCTGAAACCCTGCTAAAGTTCTACTTCCAGGATATTCCTCCGCCTCATGCAAACTGAGCTGAAATAGTCTGGAAAATTACACCAGACGAAGAACGCCCCACATTCGTGCACGCTCAGTTGTAACAGTACTTTGTATAGAACTATTTCTCACTAGGCGCTACCAAGACACGTTTTCTCATTGGTTTTAATTCAAATTATTTATAAATGTAGCACTATAATTTAAAGATAAAATATGAATTGCATTTTAATTTAACAGAAAAAAAAGGTAACTTTTATGAAAAGAAATATAACACACTTGTGATATATGTTATATGTTGGAAATAACTAAACACGTCATACATGGCGAGATTTTCAAAGGTCTGATTCAAAAAGGATGAAGAAACCACAAATAGAATATAAGGTGACAGACTTCAAATTCAACACTTAAATATTGCGTGACACAAGTCACTGTAAATTAGGTTTAAAATATCCGGTTATGATTTTAGGTTAGTTTTAAACTTGTGTTATGATATTATTGCATGTTAGTAGTTTTAAAATGTTAGGTTATGATGTTTAAGTTTAATACTAATTTCATAGTGTGAGATGTGGATGAGTTAGCCTAAGTGCATTCCACCAAAGTTCGTAATGTTTATTTTTTGATACAGTAAACAGTAGTGAAATGATATAAACTGTTCAGTCAGTATTTGGCATTTACCGTATTAGCATTACACCATTTTCTCTTATTTTTGGTTCTAGAAAACATGGCAGACAACATTCCGGTCTCTTGAAACAATCAAATAGCTTCTCCCATGTAGTTATAAAAGCTGCCCAATTTCTGACTATTGTTTGTTAAATTCACGTGCCCAAAATTGCCTTCTGATTGATCAGCGAACATAGCCTTCCATCTGGGGGTGCCTAGAAATTGATGATTTTTAGGTGTGATCGGCAAACTCCTGCCTGTGGCTTTTCATTTGTATCCCAGAATGCAATGGGCAGGTTTACAGGCGGGAGCAGTGTGTACTACTCTTGCCTACCGCCTACTCAGGCGAGAATTGCACCCCAATAAACACATGCTGCATAATGCCTGCATTAGGAGCCTGGTTGCATTCTATCCCTACGAGCAGCCTTCCATCCCAGGGTACCGAATGCGGTGGAGAAATGCGCTCTCTCTCTTCCACTGCTCTCCCTTCCTCACTAGCCCCAAGCCAGACGGGTATAAATAGAACATACACAGGCCCCTCGGTGAAGTTCATATTTGCCTGCCTTTGCTGTCACTGTCGTCAACCCACCATTCCCGCATGAGTCATAGACCTTCTTGGCAGTCAGGTTATTCCTGCCCTTCAGGCGTCCTGGGCACAGGCTGTGTTATACAGTATGTGGTTTATTTAAGATAAAATCACATCAACATATCTCGGTCTTACTCTTCAAACTGCCACCCTCTCTGACTCAAGAAAGATATGAGACCCAAAGTCCTTCAGACTTACACAAGCCATATTGGGAACCCCTCTCTACTTCTGTCTTGGCATTTGATTAGCAGCGATAATGCAGTTTCACTAGGCGCCAATGGAGCTGGGAGCAAAACCCTTGCTACGAAACCTATTCAAAGAGTAGGTTACCAGCAATAACGGCTTTTCTCTGAGCTTTCCATGGAGTAAGTGTAGTGAGGCATCTCACTACCTATCGGGGTTGCAATATATATATATAATATACGTGTGTGTGTGTATCACAGTATTGTGTGTATGACACAAATAACACTCAGAAATAGGATCATGTGTAACACACACTGTACCATAACACACTAAACTCACAAGAAAACATTTTGGAAGGGAAATATTTTGGATTAGGTTTTGAATATGCGAGCTGCAAAAAAATGCAATGAAATTTAAAATGTGTGGGCCTTTTACCAAAAAATAAAAATAAAATTGTTATGAAGAAAATAATAATAAACAATAACAAACAATAATAATAGTTCCAGTTCTTCAATTATAATAGTTCAAATACTAGACTGATGCATGATGCATGCCGCATACTACTTTTAATTTAAAGTGCTGCTGTTATACCCCCGCCATCGCTAACCAAAACCCCCAATGAGAGAACAACACACCAATCCATGTGTCCTGCGCCTGAGCGAGCATACATGAAACTTGCAGAAATTGAGTAGCCCTGCAAGGTGCATAGCCACGGTACTGGAAGGCCTGGCAGTGAGCAAATATGGCCATGTTACCGGCCAGTGGCAAGGCGGAGAGGGAGGAGAAGTAAAGAATGGGCGAAACTCAGTGCTAAGTGGTGGTGCGCGAGGTTTGACACAGAGATATAATCCATCACACTTCAGTCGAAAGTCAGTTGCCTGCCGGAGCCTATTGTCCAACACTGCAGCGATCACTGGAGTTCCAGAGCCGAAGGAAGTCAACAGCTAAGACCGCCACACAGACGAAGAGTTTCAAAGCTGCCAGCTAGGCCACCATGCCAATGAGGCCCAGCTTACACGGGAAGGGCTATCCGGCTGACACCACCTCAATCTACTGCTGGACCAACCTCAGCAGGAGCCCCAAACTGCTAAGTGTCAGCGTTCATTGCTCACAGTACGATTAGTCATTAGTGTATTTCTGGTGCTTAAGTCCTTAACGTACAAGACCGTCAGTGGTCATGAGAGAGAGGAGGAGAGAGGAGAGAGAGAGAGAGAGAGAGAGAGAGAGAGAGAGAGAGAGAGAGAGAGAGAGAGAGAGAGAGAGAGAGAGAGAGAGAGAGAGAGAGAGAGAGAGAGAAGAGAGAGAGGAGAGAGAGAGAGAGAGAGAGAGAGAGAGAGAGAGAGAGAGAGAGAGAGAGAGAGAGAGGGGAGAGAGAGAGAGAGAGAGAGAGAGAGAGAGAGAGAGAGAGAGAGAGAGAGGAGAGGAGAGAGAGAGAGAGAGAGAGAGAGGAGAGAGAGAGAGGAGAGAGAGAGAGAGAGAGAGAGAGAGGAGAGAGAGAGAGAGAGAGAGAGAGAGAGGGGGACACACACACACACAGATATATATATATATGTACATATACACAGGGTGCTATTCTTCCTGAGGAACATTAATATTGGTCTCCACCCTTAAGAGTATCAAACTGCCAGTACAGATTCGGTTAATTTGTTGTCTGTTTTGTCCAATAAACTATCTTGTAAGACCAAAAACCGACTGGCGTATTCATTAGGGAAGACACCTATACCAGTTAAATTCCATTTTTGCTAAATGTCTGGTAACTACTGTGTCCCCTCTCCCCCTTCTTTCTACAGAGGACTGGAATAGCAGGGGGGCCCACAGACTCGTGACACCACCTGCATCGCAGCCACCCTCAGTAGCAGACCTGCCTCTCCCTGGTAAGATCAGTGACACCATCTACCCCTCCCCCATTGCAGATGATCACCACACTGGTAAAACCAAGTAAAATAAGCCTTCTCCAAATTGGTCCATGATAATGCATCACCCATAAGACCGCACACAACAGAGGAAAAAAGAAGGATCACTACCTGAGGTTTCAACCCTCGACACCCCAAGTTGTTGGTAGTTTGTGACGAAGATGTACCCCAAATATTATGAGTCATCATATATATATATATATCAGAGGGTGCAGGGTGCGAGTAGCATCAAGCCTTAGAGGACCACAAAAATGTTAAAATTCAAAGCAAAGTTCATTACTTGTAAAACTGAAAATATTTAAATAATAATGAAAAGTGTCCAGCTGTGATCAGCCTGCAGAGTATAGTGATTATTTCTCTCATGGGCATCCATGGGCAAAACAAAACTTTAGTATTCATCATTATAACAAAAAAATTGAAACATCTTAAAGAAAATTCACTGGCAATTCGTACGCTGGCAGTGGAAAATTTAGGCATGTTGCTTACCATAAATGAGGACTTATTTATTATTAATAAAACCATATCTTTTAATGCTGAGAATCTTAACTGTCTCAAAATATTTGCCGCTTCCAAGGCAACATACATAATTCCAACTACATAGTCCTAATTAGACTAGCAATACTTATTATATGGAGTGCGACAAAGCACGCCTGCTAAGAGAATATGAATACTCTGTCAGTTCAATCAGAAGGCGTCGCAGTAACACGTTCGAAACAGAACGAAACAAATTTATGCCAGCAATGAATCATCCCGAAAAAGTACTCAATCTTAATGAAATTTAAAATAAATAACATTAAAACGAGTTCCTCTCCAAATAATACTTTCCCAAAACAAATTAAAATAATTGGTATGAACTTCGCAGCAACTGGACATTCATATTGAAATATTCCAAACAAAACTACTAAATTAGCAAAAAAAAATACAAACCGAACTGAACAAACATTCCTAACAAAAATAAAAATTCAAATCACAACTAAGTCTTTTAAACTTTCAAAATTTCTGAGTTAAAAACATCCAGAATACACAAAAACATAGAACAAGCCACATTACAGAAAAGTAAAACAATATAATACATGAAAATAAAATAAAAGGAAATAATTACACTTGAAACATAAAATAAAACCCAACTCTCTGTCTATGCAGTCACATGCTGCAGATAAGTACACCCCTCAAGTTGGTAACGTCACCTGACTCAGCTGAGCATCTAGCTACCAGCGATAATGCGACTTCTCTGGGAAACACTGAGTCAGGGAGGAGGCCTAGCCACTGTCAGGAGGAGAGACACCACCGTCAGGTGGAGAGATGCCCTCCATTGGGAAGTGAACCGATCCTTGGGCAGTGTTACCACCGAGAGGCTCTGGCTCTCTGGAAGACCCGCTTTTCACTTACACACAAGTTAGGACACCTTGTCTTACCTCTAGAACTTGCCTAAGTGTGAGTTTTTACCTAGCCACAGGCCCTATCATAGAGCAGGGATGGCAAAGGTTGAGAAGAAATCCACTTTTCAGGCTCAACTATCTGTGGCTCACTGGCATGAGAAAACTGTTCATTTGTGGTCCGGAAACAACACCACTGCCACTTATACCTGGCAGATTCCATCAAAGACACCAGCAGTTCTAGTTCAGCAGCCTTGAACTACCACCCAGGATGCTTCAACATGACAAGGCCAGTATCGACCCTGCCACTAACCCTGCCTAAGCACCGCCCAGAGCTTATAAAGCCTTCACCAGCCACAGCAGTTAAAACTTCAACTACTGTTTCTCGGGTGTCTGCCATCAGCAGCAGAAAAAATATTAAGTAACTTTGACAGCAAGAATGGGAAATGAACATTCAAATAAAATTTTCATTTCAAGTGCATAAGAATTTTATTTTTAACTTTTAACTGAAATTTGAATTTTATGAATACTTATATTCAAGGCAGCTAATTAGATTAAAAGTGTCCTGAATTATACAGCCGATTTGAGAGATTTGGACGACTCTTAACGAGGTATCCAGAGCCGATGAGGGTGAATGAGGCATGAATGGAGCAGTGCTGGAATGCAAGAGGGGGGGAAACAAGAGATCCCTGAAAAAACCTGCCAACCAGCAGCATCGTCTGGGATGATTCCCAATTGCAAAAATCCGGAGCAACCCAGCCGGGGATTGAACCCATTTTGTCTTGGTGAGAGGGGAGCTGTCTAACCACTCAGCTACCAAGGCCCCCTGAACTATACAGTAGAACCTCTATTTTACATTTCCCTCTATTACACATTCACTTTAAAACTTAAATACCATACTTACCACATTGTAAGCTGACCTTTTTTTTATAAATTTGAATCTTCCAAAATCACGCCTTGGCTTAGAATTGGGACAGGTAATATTACATACAATTCCGACCAAGTATATATACAACCCGCTGATAAAATTGACAGTGTATATTTATCAGTACCATTGCAGCTCTAATATTAATATAATAGAGTGGTCCCAGTTCATAAAAACGCACAGTTTGTGTAAAGTGCACCCCCTTATCTCTTGGCTGGGTCTGACCACCCACACCATTCTGCTCCCTTCCTCCCTTCTCTCAGCGCAAGCCACACCCCCACCCCTTATTCAACATCAGCATTCTCATCCTCTTGTTCCTTCCCCACCCCCTTTTTGATGCATCTGCCACAACATGCAGCCAAATTTTCTTTGTCCCACTCTCCATACCTTCATACAGTGTAGCACTAGCTGTCACATCTTTTCGCCACTTTCGCCCCTTTCTACCCTGCCCCCTGACAAAAACATACACCGAGCGTGAAAACTCTGGCACAATCAATGACCTCACTGCAATTTGCCTTGCATTCGGTATCATGTTATTTATTTTTCAGAGGGTTTAAAAGTTAGGGGCCTGCATTCAGTATTGGCTTACAATCAATAGAGTACATCAATTTATTCAGGTTCCACCAATTTCTGTTTGTCAACAATGTATTAAATTCTGACCACTTACGCTGCAATTCAATATGGTTCATCTTTATTTACATTATTTTTTAGATACATGTGGGTAACAAAATTTAAAAATTCATATACATATTACATTCTTCATAAGAAAATAATTTCATGAAAATACTATGAGTGCAATAATGTGTGTATAGTCCATTCACAGTTTCTTTGGATGTTTTGAATCAAACCTTCAAAGAATCACCCTAGGTGTAACATGTTTAGTTGGTCTCAAATGGAATAATTTATCTGGCGTGTTTTATAGGTTTCGTTTTGCCGTTAACACTATTGTAACAATACTTTGGATTAAATGACACATTAATTTACAGTTGGTTTAATAAATTATGTTATTTACTTTGTGGTCTTTGGCAATGGTATGTTGGCAATGATGAGTAAGAAATAGTTCAGCAGTAAATTTGTTTCTTTTTTTTTTTGTACATTATATTTACCATAAATGTTACCTGTTTACATGTTTGCATTTCAGATTTCATCATTATGTATAAAAAGTGTTGTTTCTGATTCTGTCCAGTACACAAGTATATTACACCGTGTCCCTATGGTGTTTTTTTTCCACGTCATTTTGAACACTGTAAAATGCTTTCTTTCTGTACTGGTGTGTGATTGCAAAATATTACGTATTTTATTATTTTACATTTAGCACTGTATTAACATACTAAGTTTGTTTTACATTTTGGTATTAGTTTACATTTATCTATGTGCTGTTGTTCATTTATTAATTATCCATAATGGACTTTCTTCTTGGGTTTGTGTGTTGTCTCATTCTGTTTCTAAATGTTTTAGGAACTGTGAAATGTAGGAAAGAAACAATGGGTCATCAAGAACTACACACAATAAATATTTCAGAAAATATCTACGTGTTGATTCAACAAGGCAATATGAGATGCGATGTGATGCAGATGACAGCTTTTCTTTTGAGGCTTTCAAAGTCGACTGTCTCAAAGCTAGTAGGCCAACACACCAATTTAATAATGTTCCTATATCACATTTATAAAACACAAGAGAATAGTTTTCGGAAAGATTAGCTTCAAGCACCTTTTGTGGATTAGATATTTATGTCTGACTGTTTCAATATATATTTGGTGTTATTGTTTGGTTATTAAAAGAAAAATGTAAGTGAAGTGTCTATTGCTGGCAAGACGACAAAGAAGAGACCACAAGAGGGAAAGTCTGTTGGCACCATAGAATAATTTTACAAGGAATGTGATTCGAAATGCTATTTGCAGGATGTACAGCGAAGGTGAGAATTTCATATTTTACAACAAAATGTGCTCCTTGCAAATTTTCAGTTATAGTTGCTGTTAAATGTATTAAGTATACTTTTATAAAAAAAAAAGTTTATCACAAATGAGATATTGCTTTAAAAAAAAACAACTAAATAGGTATGTTTCATTTTTGTAAATCACAATTATTATAGACCATTACAAAACACCATATATACTGTGTTGTAGAAATAAAATGAACATCACTACATGGAGATTAAGTCAGTACACACCTCCTTTTCATTAAATGAAACAAGTTTCTCACTGATAATGCATTGTGAGCTTCTGATATTCGGCAATAGCAACTAAAAGTTAAACCAACTGAGCACTCTTCATTACTCACCATAGATTTAAAGTTATTGCTGTGCATGTTTGTAGCTTATTGTATCAATGTACATGTTTTTTAACTTGTATGCATGATAATCGTGTCATGTTTGTGAAATGCTTGTGGTTAGAATAATGTACACAACTAAAAAACACAAGTATTAAGTACAAACAAAGAAAAACCTACAAAAATGATTTCAATATTTACTCTAAAAGTGCACGTGTGCACACAAACACACACACATCGATTCAATCACTTTGTAAACTGCTGTTATTTGTTACGTGTTGAAATCAATTGTTACAGTGTAATCCTAACTGAACATAATGTAACTAGCCTGGACAGTGCAGGAAACACTTTAAATTTACACTATCGTAAAATTGAAATGTTGCAAAAGTCTGCGTAGATAACTAAAATTGTTGGTGCACACACTTGTTTTAATATAGGGTTCATTAAAGTCGCCACAAAAATTTTACATCATAATGTGTAATTATCAAACGATGCTATCTTACTAACATCCAAAACACATTAGGTAAATTACACCATGCTTGTTTTAACTAGTGCATATACTGAATAAAATTTCTGTAGCAAAATGTGTAGATATCTCTAAACATTGAATTAAAAAAATTAATCATATCCTTAACATACTCTTGCGCCTCTCACACTCACCTATTTAGGGGGTACACAACATACGCCAAACACTGAGAAGAAATTGCCGTACTCCTGCTGCCTCCCCGGTTCTGAACAGGTAAGGGGGGCTAATCAGTGCGGGGATTCTGTACAGCGGCAAGGTATTCAAGACCGCTGTTCGGTTGTCCAGCTATTTAGGGTAGCGATTACTTCAAACTGGTGTTGGTACTCCTGCCAAGACGTCTGGCCATCATAAGGGGTGAGCTTAATTGAGATCACCTTCCTCACTCCTGGCTACGCGATGCCAATGCTGCAGATAATTTGCATTATTCTCCAAGGCTGCTGCATTGGTTAAGACTTCTACTGCCTCTTCACCTTTGACGGCTGTCAATGTGGTGGCAGGTGAACTCTGCTGCAAAATAAATTCTTGCCATTCCTTCTTCATCGCACTTACTTCCTGCTTCACTTTGTTCTCGACATGTCAATCCTGTCATTTAAACTGTCCATTCTTTTATTTACACTGTCAATTTTCTCATCCACACTGTCAATTCTCGTATTCACTAACTCACTAATACCTTCTATTTTCCTGTCCGTATGATCTATTTTGTTGTCTACATTCTCATACACAGAGTCAATTTTCCTGTCTACATTCTCATTTACACTATAGTTTGTTTCATTTGATTTCAGTAAATTTTGACAGTTCTAGAAAAGAAGTGCGGCCACAATGTATCCTTCCGCCACACCTGTTCTGTTGGTGAAGAAAACGATCTTTGAAAACAAACTACGAATCCAATAGTAGTCATTGAAAAACTGACAACTTCTGTTCAGTGGCAGACAGGTGTCAATTCATTTCACTGAGGCGACTGTTTTAAAAAGGCACCTACGACAATATACATTTAATGAAATATGCAATACAAAAATAATGAACTGCATATATTATATTCCGACACCACCAGCAAGAAAATCTTGCATATAGATTAATTTTGACGGAAGAGAAAACAATGGCAACTGGGCAACGGCATTTCACTGAGCGGGTGGAGACCATAGACAAGGGTGATTGGTGGAGATCTTTCACAATAACTGTAATGTTTGCATGCTCTACTATAATATTTCAAAATATTTTTAAAACTCTTGCTCTATAACTCACGAAAATTGTACATTAGTCCATGAGCATAATTTTAACCATAAATGTTGTAATTGCATTAAATTTCTACATTATAATTTTTGATGCAGAGTACTATTTTCTTCTACATCATCGCAAAATCCAGCAACATAATAACACGCATCCTGCAACAACCATCAGCTGACACAGTACTCTGCAAATGGTGGCGTTTACTGTTTAGAAGCTGTGTAGGTTGGTCACAGCATCTGTCAAATTTTACTGAAGTTATATGAAACAGAGCATATTTACAGTTTCAATTACAAAACCACATAATTAGGGTGTTTACAATTTTGTTCACACACTCGTTCACACTACTGACTTGGGTCATCTTCTTTCAATTTATTTATACTTGCGCTCACTTGGCTACTCAGCCTCTCAATCAGTGCTCGCAGTGCTTTCAGTTGTGCAGACATTTTCCTTGTTAACATTCACTGCATCAGTTGTACAAATCAGTCTATTATTTTTACACACTGATAATATCACTAACTACTAACCTACTGCCTAACTTGATTAACAATTAAATGCCTCCATCCCACTTCAGACACCAGTGTTACATGCAGACACCTGAAGGGCATATCTGAGTTCATGAGGGATGGACGGCTTAATAAAAAATAAAAATAAAATTAATGAATTGAATTCGATTTCTAATTCATTTACTCTGCTATTATTTACAGCCTTAAATTATCTGTCCCCACTTTTATTTTATAGTGAGCTCAATATTTAATGTCTATTTAAAATCTAAATAATGTCCTTTTCTTAATTGTGTCTGTTGGTTAGAGTCAATTAACTCATACTTATTATTAACACATATTCAGTCTATCTGTTGCCACCATTTATAATGTTTTTCACTCATGCACCTAGTCCAATAGTCGAGCCTGCCAGCCGTGTCCTTCACTATTTGATACTTGCAGTCGCAGACTTCCCTTCCACTGGTCGTTTCTCTCGCTGCTCAGCTTCTATGGCTTGGAACTCAGCCACTCATTCACTCAACTCTCCAATCCTGGCCTGGAGGCCTGTCACAATATTTATAGTGTTGTCTGACCATCTTGAAGGTTCAACGCACCCCAAGTCATGCTGAGAGAATGAAGTCAGTAATCCCAAGCATTATGCAGATAAACGCAAAAATCAATACAACCAGGGTCAGCAGCGTGCGCTGCATAAGAAATTATTTATCGACTCGCTTATTGTGTACCTGATACACGGCCACCGGCTTATCGCTCACCTGCCATTCAAAACTTACTCTGACATTCAGCCGCCACCGCTATCATATAAAGACTCTTTGTTTAAATAATTGAAAAATCAGACACATTTACATATGTCTAAATATGGATTAAATACTACACATTTTTTTCAACCAATATTGAAAAGATATTGTGATACTTTAAAAATAATGGAAGTAAATAATACAAACTTTAAACTAGTCAACACGTAATACCCTGCATTCGTGGGTGCTCAACTTCTCACAGATATGCAACTGCCTTCAGAACGTGTAAATGAAACTGTTTATTATGACCAGCTGCACTAGTCACATTTTCCATTCCACATCCTGCTCATGATTATCACTCAAAACTAACCACATCCTGTTCCTTCAAGCACCAGCACGGTGCTTACTTACTCGTCCCAGCCAATGTTAGCAGCTCAAATTAAAAGCCTAAGGGTAGCAAAGTTTATCTCACATGAGATTCTAATCCACTCGAGCAGGCTACAGAGTTCAACTGAAATAAATCCATTACTTGTTTACCCTAATTATTTCACAATAGAATTTAAACCTGAATTGTTTCATAATAAAGTTTAAAATATTTTTCCAATTCCACAAGTTATGGTAGGTTTACAAATCCAGTAAGACTGAGAAAATTGCTCACACTTCCAGCCAGCCAAATTAAATTTTTACCACACATAAATATTAATCCCACCTTTGATTGATGATCTGGTATCTACAGAGGTACTTATGGCAAGAGGGAAATGGCTGCATTTGCTTCTGCAATTAAAAATCCTCAAACAAATTTTGTTGAGTGAGTGAGTGAGAAGTGATTTGGGTGGCACTTAGCATCGAAGTCCTGAGAGCCGATGAAGGTGAAGAGAGGGGAGTATGGAACAGTGCCAGAATGCAAGGGTGGGGGCAACAGGATATCCTCGAGAAAACTCAATGACCAGCGGCATCGTCCAGCATGATTCCCACACACAAAAATCTCTACGGTAACTACGTCGGGAATTTAACCCTGTTCGCCTAGGTGGGAAGTGAGCAGTCTAATCACTACACCACCGTGGCCTCCAAATTTTGTTGAAATTCCAGGAGTTTTTCAAACTTTAATAAATATAATCAAAGCAACCAGACTCAGAAACTCAGACTGCTGAACTGCATATGAATGGGGTCAGCTTGTTCAAATAATGTGAAAGTTGTACATAAACTGGACTCTTTAAGTCATTTGTTCCATTGAGGTGTGCAATCATCTTGTAAATTATAATCTGCAGTGGAATTGGTATTCTCTCACTACCTAAAATGTTTTGTTTTTCACTGTGGCAGTTGAATTAGTTCTCTTGAGAGCTATTCTAAGAACCTACAGCATCCATGGGATAAGTGTGGCCTGTGGGTCATTCACAACCCACGAACTTGACATGAGCAGCCTGTGAAAATACTGTATATCAAAATATATTTGGAAATTTTCAGTAAAAAAAAACTATATATTACTTGGTGAATAAAATTTTTATGCATATATAATTATATAATTGTTTATATTAAGTGAGTTAAGTTAGTTATCTTGTGTAATTGTACCGGTTTTGATTTTATACATGATATCAAAGTTAGTATGATTGGGTGTAGTAGGTAGTGACATGAAGCATCTTACATAAGAATTTTAATGAAATTCCTCTGTGAAATAGTGTGATGACAAATAGACAAAAATTTCTAACCGCAGCAGACAAATTAATATAGCATGTCACTAATATCATTCAATCATAACAGAAATAAAAATGTTTACACAAATCATAACAACTTTAGAAGGTAAGTGGAATTTCCTTTTCCTTAGTTTCTTGTGGCTAAAGGTTGCTATAGCAAAACATTAATGAAAATACACTCACACAATAAAGGAAAGTTATTTTCAACATTAGAAGACATAATTACCCTTTTCAACAGAATCATACATTTACTCAAATTCTATACATATTCAAAATTGGGATTAAATTTTCATTATGACACACCTGATTTCTCAAGAAAACCAGAAAATTATTCAGTATCAAACCCAAATGTTTCTGCAATTAGAAAAGTGTGACATTAAAACCATTATCTCAGGAAATATCCAATCTACTCTCACTCTCTCATAGTTAGTAAAACTCAAGAGTAGTATTACATTATGCAGAGATTTCTGTAAGTGAAATTGAGGTTCTTACCCAAAATTATTACTTCTCAAAATTTCTATCTATTTGAAATCTTTCGGGAATTTAAATTAAAAGTTATTTCAATCAACAACATGTAATTAAAATTGCACCAGCTAAAATAGTGTACGAAACAAAAGTTTCCACACAGGACCACTAGAAAGTTCATTATGACTTTTTAATAAAATACAAAATTTCTTGAAAACCCTTTTTTGTGGTTGAGGTCAAAATTAAACAGTCTCAAACAGTGTGTATTTTACATCTCTGAACCAATATTCGTAATTATTAACATACGATTGGCAGCTTAGACATTGATGGTGTCGCTAGCATCCCCCTCCAGATACAAATCCGAAGGCCTGAGACACTAATAAAATTAAAGAGCTAGCGCTGTTTGGGTTCCTTCCTTTGCCCACGCACGTTTAAAGTACTAATGATGGTTCTCCTCCATCATCCCTTATTTTAGGATAAGAGGTATACAAAATTTTTAATAAAAAATAAGTAGGTCCTAATCCTACATGACTGACCGCTATAGAAATTTGAGAGAGAGTGAGTGACCACATCTACCAATGTAATACATATCCTGTAAATTACTCACAGACTAATCAATTTTCTGATATGGAAAGATTATCTATACAACTAACACTGGTGATCTCTTAGCATTTAAAACTTGTAAGTATACATAATATATGTTATATCAGGACTAAGAGAATTAAAATAAAACTGAAAAATTGTACATACCTATGTGACATTAAAATGCTCAGTAAATTGAAAAATTATGACACCTATTAAACAAAATATTCTAAACATAAACAAACTGTATTGAAGTATGAAAGACTAAAATTAATTGAAAAATGTTTCTCCGGCAGCTAAAAAACATTGACACAAACATAATATTTACCAATATAAGATGCAAAATAAAATGTGAACAACAACAAATTTCACTCTGTTATATTAGACTCGAAAATTTCTCTCCCTAGTATAGGTATGGGACCAGTAAAAGCTTAAAGCGTAATGCTGTAAACGATCACCCCAGTACACGAGTTATCTAAGACCTGGTAACTCACTAAACAATAAAAATTAATAGATTGTACCGCTTTGCTTCCCGTGCAATAAGTTTCCCCATCTCTACCCTAAACACACCTGCGCTCATCTCCACACATGATGCCCAAAACTCAACACTCTCAATATGCCAAACATTCCCCCAATGCCACATGAAATAATATTACAATTACATCACTAATTTTAGTGACGGGAGAAAAAATTGTGTACATCTCAACAAAATAACTTACAGTTAAAAATATATATTTCAGTGGGGGAAATAATTTTTTTTACCCCTTACTCTTTTTTTAATGCACACACGCATATGTATATATATGTGTGTGTGTGTGAGATTTCACAGTAAAACATTTTTTAAAAATATATTTACAAAGTTTTTACTTAAAACTGACTCATTATGTCATTCTTAACTTTATTAAATTGATTCTACTTATCAGTGTGGTTTACTCAGTCACACAATTCCACGGGGTTTGATTGATCCTCCACTCTACAAGATGCTGAACTTGCACCATCTACCCACGGCGAAGGAGGCACGCTCCACGTCCGACGATTATACTGCTCACTGGCCGAGCCACCGACACTATGTATCAAGATCATCCAAGTACTATACATACAAGACACCACTAGTACAAGTGCAGCATGCAGTCCTGGATTTAGCACTGGCTGGTGAAGTTATACACCCAGAAGATCAAGAACCGTCACCACCTCCATACCACGACCAAGGGCGAGCCAGGAAGAACATAAATACTGGGACCCTGCCCTTGGAACACAGTCTGTTCTGTTCCTTCACTGCACGCACGAGGAACTATCAGATCCTCTGCTGGTCTTCACCATGCACCTGGGAGGGTTATTCGAAGTCTCTCCTTCTGACAAAAAACAATATATTCTTTACAACTGTCGGCTCAGACCTCCATTCGGTATTCTCAGCTTGAAACAAAGGTCGAGTAACGTCATGAGTGGAGTCGGAACATCTCAACTGCTCACCAGCAGTTGGCACGCTAAAATTTTGTAGTTAAACCAATATGGTGAGCGTTGGTATTAAATGTGGCAGTGTATTTCAATTAAATGGAAATAAATAACGTATAGTATAAAGTCAGTGCAGCATGTGTTTGTGTTGTATGGAGTTATAATTTTCCTATACACACATTTACTATACGAAAAAGCATGAAAAAATTGGGTATCTATTACAAACGTGCAACACACACGTCTGTCCTTAAACATTGTGCACAACATTATACAGACTGTGGGATTTTATTTCAAGCGCATAAATGTACAAATACTCAGGTGTAAATATTGAAGTGTGCCACTTACACCAATATACTGTAAACGACTACAGCTCATCCTACATGGTTATACCAACTATAGGAAAAAATTATTAGCAGGAAGTGTTATGTCAGAGACATGGAAGATACTTGGTTTCCCGAACTGATCCTGAACTGCCTTTATCTACTAAGAGTGTTTAAACACGTTGACACATGACAGTCCCAGCTGTCACACTGCCCCCCACCCCTAGGTAGCTTGGGCAACGCTAGACAAGTCGCGTCTGGCTGCCTGAGGCCAAAGAGTGTCTCATGCACTACAGGATGGTATCCCTCTGCGATCCTGGTGGGTGGCTCGAACAATCCGATGGGAACGATGTCTGGAAATGGTATGCTAAGGCATCGTTGAAGCGGAGCTTGTTCCAATGGACTGAGTAACCCGAACCCGCCAGGAAGGATATGTACTCCCTGGGAAAGTTTAGCAATTGCTCTCGCCTTTCTGGCCCATCTCTTAACTCCACCTCTATGGGTGTATGGTATTAGGTATAAATCAGAGCAGTAGGAGTTGGGCAGTTGACGTGTCAGTGTTTAACAGTGTGCGGGTGTCCTGTGGGAGTAGACTTCCCTGCACCAGAATGTAGCCCTCTCGACACCACTAGGGGAGCAATGAGAGTTGAGCACCTGGCCGGCAAGTCCAATCCACAGGGAGCGTACCTAATGTCGTGGATCTACAGTTCCTTCCACGTGGTGCAAGGAATGGGTGGCCTTCCAATGGTTTCCCTAAACTCAAAGGAGGACAGCTCCTCAGCACCACAGAGGGAGCGATGAGGAAGGGGCAACTTCGAGCTGACAAGCCAATTTCCCCAGGATGGTATCCTAATGTCGTGGCTCTACCATTCCTCCTATGACGTACAAGGAACAAGTGGCCTTCCAAGGATGTACTTGTTCTGTTGTGCAGTGTGCGTTCGACAGTATCAAAACCCGGTCTCCTGCCAAGCCCTACAGCCCCAATGTGACACAGGAAGGAGCTTGGATTGAAAGTTAAGGTGACTGGTAAGAACTGTGTTTATTTACCGAAGTGAAATAAACACAGATGGCAGAGGTGCTAACTCCTAATTCCCCCATGGAATATACGGAAGGTTAAACACCCTATTGTTAAACAGGGGAAGGCACCCTGTGCAAAGTTGGGTGAATTAGGCAGTTACTAAATGCGTGTTTCCTCGAGGCGAGCTCTACTCTCAGGTGACTGTTCGTAAGGGACTGAACGTGTCTAATTGTAACTTCTTGATGGCCGCTGGGTCTTCCTTAGGATTCCGCTGGAGAGGAACTTCAGCCCTGTGAGGAGAGCGATGAAGATTAGGAGAGGTTAGAGACTCGGCACCAGTAACTGGGGCGGAGAGAGCTCAGGAAGAGATCAAGTACTGAGAAGAACTGGTGATCTGGACGCTTGGCTGCCGGCCATTTTATACTTCTCAACCATCCCTTCTTCTGCTGCCATAGTGCGTTTGGAGAGGGGGCACAGCAGGTATCTAGATCCTCCGAGTGGGTGGTGTAATGAAGAGCACCGGGATCTAAGTCTCTTGTCTGTGGCAGCATCTAGCAGTGCGCTGCTGTACTTGCCACTGACCTCTTGTATTGTCTCGGTGGCTCATCTGGTGAAATAATGATTACCATTGGGATGCCTGTCCCGGCCCGAGCTTGCCGCGCACTCCGTATATAAAGCAGTGCATGGCCGAGGTTGGGAGTTATCATCTCCAGTAGCTTGCCTCAATATTTCTAGTGCTGGGGCTCTCTACTGACCACTAGGCCCTCACTGTCCTATCCAAGAACTTCTAGTTCTCCATTGGCTGCAGCAACCACTTACCAGAAGCTTCTATCACCTTTTGGTGTTGATGTCACAAGAAGCTTCTTCAGCCGAAGACAACGAACAACGACTTAACATCTAGTTGTTGACACTTTTTGGGTCTTCACAGCCGACACTACTTGCTGGTAGTGGCTCCCCTATTTAAGGTCAGGGCCTCTTCTAGGCAAATCCAGTTAGTGCTAGTTGCGATCAGTAAAGTTAATATTCCCTTGCATATAAGTAGCCTACGTGCAGGTCACCTTCACCCACTATACGCTGGTAGCACGTACGAGTCACCTAAGTACTTATTGTTGAATAAATACTTAATCTTAAATGTATCCAAGAGTTCTCTGTTATAGTACTATAGCCTATCTACCACCAGTAATAGACTGACATGTGGCAAGCATGCGACAGAGCGTTTAAACTAGAGTAGAACATCAGTCCCCCTTCAGAGGTCTGTTAGTTATACACACACCTCATCTTTAAACGACCACCCATTCTGTTCACCTTGGTATTCAGAACGATAGAGCCTCCACCACTAGGACACAACCCACAGAGGCGGGACAGCCAACCCAAGGTGTATCACTGACCGGAGCACCAAGCTAAGGTACTGACAAAGATATCTACTAGGGATTGGAGGCCCTACGTCTGTGGTTACACTCGGCAGTAGCAGGAAGGTGGTCTATGACCCACAACTCCAGGTGCTTGCACTGTTAGGCAGTCAGGGAGCCCACCGCAGTCATTGTCGGCCCACCAAAGAGGCAGAAATCTTTACTAGAAGAAAGGCACAGATGTACCGCCACATCTTTCCCACTGGGGATGAAGCCCACTCAGTACAAAATATTGGGCGTATGCTACTACCCAACCTTCGAAACATATTGCTCATGCCACAACCAACTACTCTAGACAAACTAGTAGACCGAGCCCGAGAAGTTGAACAGAACTTTAAAGCGCAGGCTGCTCTCGATAAACCCAAAGCCATCAAGGTCAGCGACAACTGACCGGCTCTAGCAGAACAAAAGGCACAGGTCTCAGCCATAACAACCAGGCCAGCATTCACACTCAGGTGTTGGTTCTGTCCGGGATGTCATTACAAGGACTGTCCCAGAATGAATACCGGGACGAGAAACCCCAGCAAGATATATCCACGTAGAACCAAAAACCAACCCACACCAAATAACCCGCCACAAAGGGAGTTGTCGCCGAGAAATGCCAAAGCCGGGGTGCGAAGAGGGTCCACGCAACTGGCAAGACTGGGCCCAACATCCAAAGATTAAATGATGAGAAAGTTCTTCCAGTCACCCCTCATATAGAAATAGAAGTTAACTGCCTATGGGTTACTGGCTCACCTAGATTCCGCCGCAATGGTGAATTTCATTAGTGCCAATCTACTTAGCAAAGAACAATGACACCAACTTTGGCCACACAAGAGCAGAGCAATAATGGCACAACCAGACGCGACTTTACAAGTCAATGGTTGTATCACTTTGGAAGTCACCCTGCAACGACACACACACTAATCTTGAAGAATTTGTTGTCAGCCCCACCCTGACTGAAGCCGTTATATTCAGGTGCCCATGATTACGACAGCAACAGTGCATCATTGACCATGGTAAGCAGCAGGTGTACCTCGAGAACAAGTACCGAGTTACAGTAAACTGGGAACACAGCCCAGAACTCTTAATTCCCGAGGCCATTAACCCAGAACTAATTAACGAGTTGGATGAGCCTGCCTTTAATGAATTGAAAACCATACTAGACAAACACGCTGGGAAGTTCGTGCAAGGAGGATGACTTCAACAAACCCAATCTATACAACACGAGATATGGACGACAACCGAGGCACCGGTCTACTGTCGGCCCTATCGAGTATCAACTTGTTGAAGACAACTAATCATGGACCAAGTTAATCACATAAAAAAATAACAAAGAATAGCAGAAGGATCAAACTCACCTTACAACTCAGTGGTAGTGTTGGTACCCAAGAAAGATGGCAAACTGTGGTTCTGCGTGAACTATAAGGCACTAAACGAAGTGACTCACCCTAAAGCTGCCCCAGCCATTAACTTGTCGCACACTTTGCGAGATATAGGGAAAACCAAGATCTTCAGCATGCTAGACCTGGAGTCTGGATACTGGCAGACCACAGTACACCCGGACAGCCGTAAGTACACAGCATTTACCACACCAGAAGGAGAAACCTTACAATTTAGAGTAATGCCTTTTGGGCTTAAGAATGCTCCGGCCACATTTCAACACCTATTGTTGGCCGAGGTACTTATCGGATACATCGGTGAATTTAGTTTTGCATACTTAGACGACATAATAATTTATTCACAAACCTGGGAAGAACATTAAACTCACATCCAACGCATACTAGAAAGACTAGAGTAACCCGGCATCACATGCAAATTATCCAAGAGTTTTTTCTGAAAGATAGCAATAGACTATTTAAGACATGTAGTGTCACCCAAAAGAAATTTCCCACGACAGAAGTCGATCCGAGCCCTAGAGGAGGCAGAGGAACTCACTACCAAAAAACAACTACGCCACTACTTAGGATTGTGCAACTGGCTGCACGAATTCGTCCCGAACATGGCTGACCTAATGGCACCCCTGTATCCGCTCCTCGAAAAAGAAACTAGATGGAAAAGGGGGACCAAACAAAAGCAAGCATTCCAAGCACTTAAAACAGAGCTTCAAAGAAATACGACAAGTTCACCGACTTAAGGGAGACACACCTCTTATCCTTCAAAATCGATGCCTGTTGAACTGGACTAGGGGCAGTTCTATATCAAACCGGCAAGGATAGTCGACCTCAAGTGATCGCCTATGCAATAACTAGATTAAAAGAGACAGAACAATAACAACACATTAATACGTAGGAATGCAACGTAGTGATATGAGCCATTCGTAAATGTCATTATCATCTAGAATGCCATTTTATATTATGTACCAACTCCAAAGCGCTCCAGTGGCTAAAAGAATCCCGCAATGCCAAAGCCAAACATAGCAGGTGGGATATGTTCCTCACCGAGTTTGACTTTCAGGTGCAACATTGCCCGGGGAGAGAGAACGGTTTGCTTGATGCTCTTTCACGACAACCAAGCCTGGGGGACAGCGAAAAGGAGGAAGAAAACTGGGACAAGATGGCATCTCCAGCACCGCCTATAACCTTGCTACAAGCCAAAGAACAAATCCGGCTCCTTTAACTTAGAATAAGTCGACACCAGGTCACACTCCACCAACAGGAGGACCCTGAGATCCGCCAAATATTAGAAAATTATCTGGAGCGCTTCAGATTGGAAGACGATGTTGTATGGACCCGAAGTGGACAACCGGCTGCCCCTTGGAAAATATGGTTACCCCGAGCACTAAGGGAAGACTTGTGCTACTACAACCACGATCGTCCACAGGCCGGGAACCCGGAACATGTGAAACCCTGTTGGACATTCGGAACCTATACAGCTGGGATGGTATGAGCTGAGATGTGTGGCATTACGTCAGCCAGTGCCAGGCATGCTATCGAGGGAAGGCCTATCCTGAGCACCACTATCTGCCAAACCCAACAGACCTAAGACAGCCTGGACACACACCTGGCAGCAAACCTCATGGGGCCCTACCCCAGGAGCACCAAAGGTAACCAGTACTTACTGGTAGTTACCGACCACTTCTCCAGGTGGGTAGAGGCATTCCCTCTACCCAGCCAAGAGACCACGCCAATAATCAGAAAACTGGAAAACAAAGTATTCACTTGTTGGGGTTACCTGCAAACTATTTTTATGGATAACGAAATCCAATTTACGAGTGCCCAATGACAATCGGCATGCAACCACTGGGGAATAGAGACACGGACCACACCATCTTACTACCCACAGGCCAAACCCACTGAACGGAGGAATCAAGAAATTAAAAAATGCCTCCCTATCAGTGTGTGCAACGACCATAACCACTGGGATAATCATATCCCCGCCATTCTATTTGCACTCCGAAGAAACGTACATCTGTAAGAAATACCCACCACCTAAGACTGTCATCAGAGGATTCAACCTAGGGGAAGCGGTACTCGTTAAAAGTCACCCGTTAAGTAAGGCCAGCACACAATTCAGCGCCAGCCTAGCCAGTAAGTGGGACAGACCTTATAGAGTGGTAGGCTGACAAGACCACATTTATTGGGAGGAAGATATCCAAGGCTGCATACAAAAAACCACACAAGGCCAGATGCGCCCCTTTCCGAGAGGAATACCCGACATAGAAAATGAAATAACAACCACAGAAGTCTTCGATGCACTGGACAACGAAGACGACCCTGCTGAAATAATGCAAGGCCTAGTAGACCCACCACCATCAATTGAAACAGAGGTACCCAGGTCTGACCCGCCAATCATCAGTCCCACCGTCGCAGGACCAACGAATGGGACCACCCAAAGGTAGAGGAATAGTCTCCGCTAGATCACTGCCCTCAATACCAACCATTTACGCTCGCAAACATCATGCCACATGTGGATGTACCACCTCGTAAGCAGCGAGGTATCTTGGCGAAGTACAAGGGACAGAGAATTCAGACATGGACCTCGCCGCTCTAGCCGAATTTTGGAACACTCCGAACCCACACAAGAAAAGGAAGTGAAAGACGTTCCCAAGCCTTCGAAACCATCTACTACGAGAACCAGGCATCGATGCAACCAGCCCGGCAATAGAGTCAAATGCAGACCCGGAGGTAGTACCACCAGCTGTAACAACGCCGCATAGCACCGCTGACAGTGACGGGTCCCCAGCACGAACGATACCAGAGGCAACTCCAGAGGTCAACCAGGGAATAGATATTGACGTGCCCCCTTAGAACTCTACCCAAGTGCTCTATCACGTGGACCACAAAACCACCGACGATCATCACACACCAGCTGAAAGTATTCTTACTCAACCCACTAATGTCCCAGAGGATGAGGAGCTCAACAGCGCACTCACTCGAGGACCACTTGTACATGGCTGCAGAGGGTCTTCGGCCCCGTGAGGAAGCGGTGAAGTGTTCTGGATTGGTGCAGGTCTTGGAACTGATTGCTTGTGCGACGAGAGCCCAGGAGGGGAGTCAGAAGACTGATCAAGTACTGAAGCAGAACTGACGATCCGGAGGCATCTCCTTATATACTCCTTGGCCATCCCTTCCTTCACTGGCACAGGGCGCCTGGAGAGTGGTTAGAAGGAGCAAGCCAGGTGCCTAGATCCTCGGTGTGAGTGGCATATTGGAGAGATGTGGGATCTAGGCATCAACTTGTGACGGCATCCCGCTGCACACTGCTGTACTAACCCCGGACCTCTGGCTTAGTCCCGGTGGCTTATAGATCTAAAATAATTTCCATTATTGGGACGTCTGTCCCGGCTCGGTAGATACAACAATTTTGTAGGCGATGGCGGTGACTCAACTCCATTAACAGCTGCTAGTGGTATAGTTGCACTGATACAGAGATGATACGGGAGATGACACTGTTGGCAGTGAGCACTGTTCACCAGAAACACTACTACGACTGGGCTGGGACAAAAGATGGAATTGATTTGAGGCCAACTTTGTTCAATCTCCCATTTCTGTTTTGAAATAGCTGCATGATGGGTAACTGTTTGAAATTTTTGGTTAATATTAATAGTCTTTTGGCAAACCATACAGAAAAGCTCATCATCATTATTTCTTTTTCCCCATTGCCTCACTTTGTAACCCTGGGAATTTTTTCTATCTAACCATGCTTCACAAAATTTAAAAACTTCCCCATGTTTCAATCAAAACTTTAAAACATGAAACATGCAAATGATAATTAACATGACAACCCTGCTGAAAACATAAAATTATCTTTACTGTAACAACAAAACAAAAACTTGAAAACAAAACAAAAACTCTGAAAACAAAACAAACACTCTAAGATATTAGAGAAAACATGCTTCAGTCAAGAGAGAAATCCAATCATGTTACTACTATAAAGAGAGTCTTTTTTGGAATTCACATGCTCTTGTCAAAACCCTCTATAAACTGACATTTGAACAACAAAATCATTATTCATAACAATGTAATAGGAGTAGAATTATTATGCTTGTATGTCTCAACAAGTCACATAACTCAGTCTTTACAAGTATGTAATCATATCTAGACTCTGAATCAGATGAATAATTTTTAAACTCACAAAGACTCGCTATTTTTATATATCATAAGTTTACTATATAAACATTAATTTTTTTGCTCCCATAATTTAAAAAGTTAATTGTAACAGGTGCAGAAATTTTCCAAAAAAGATTCAATGAAATTCTCCTGCAATAAAATGCTACAACAAGCTGGGTTAAAACAGCCTGGAGCACGACATATACCTCTTACAATACGCTCATTAGGGTATGATTAATACTATAATGAAAGTGTTTTAGAATAAGTAGCAACAATTTATACCTGGTGAAATACTTAGTAACAACATAATACAAAAGTGATTAACAAAAAAAAATAATTTGAAAAATAGTGACCAATGTTAAAAAAAGTGACCAAATTAAAAAAAAGTTAAAAAAAAGTGACTCTCACGAGCTCTGACATCCAACTTGTTTTGTTCGCCCGATGTCAGATTTCACGTCAACCTCCCCGAAGTGTGAATGAGGCACCGGCCTAGTACCCGAGACTGTATTCCTGGAGCCACATAGTTCCACAGTGTGCCAAGGGATAGTGCTACTACTCAGCTCAGCCCAGGGGCGGAGCTCATTACCGTCCACACCCACGCAGCCCAGATGAGAGCGGGCAGGCAGAATATATGCCCGTGCGCAGCGAAGAAACACCAGTTGATGTCTCGAACTCTTTTCCAGCAGCTCACTCCACCACCTTGTGTGCTGGGGCTCTCTGCTGTCAACTCATGTCTTCCAGACCTTCCAGTAGCTCTTTACGAGCAACCCCCGAAGAAGTCTTGACACCCCTTTGCCTTGCCTACCCTTCTGGTAGTGTTAACACACCCCACTGTCCTTCTGGTAGTGGCCCCCGCAAGTCCCTTCTGGACAACAGTATTTGAGTTGGTTACGGTCAGTTGTAAGAGCTACCTAGCAGCATCTGACTTGTTTAGATTACACCCAGGTGCCCTTCACCTGGTTTTATGTCGGTTACTTCTGGTCAGCACTTGGGTAGTTAGGAGATAGTATGGGCCACCGTGTTTATTCCTCGCAGAATAAATATATTTCTCTCAAACCTCTGTGTACTCATTTCTAAGGGTGACTGTTTTGTTCCTCCGTAAACACCAGCCCATCAGAGTGAAGAAGGAGACAGTGGACTTTAACCAAACCATTTCCGAATCTAGTGTAGGACTACAGGCTCTCTTAACAAGGTACACGTATGTCAGAAAACATACACATTCAACGACCACCCATACTGTGCACCTGGTGTACAATAAGGTAGAGCCACAACCACTAGAAAAACCATCCATAAGGCAGCTAGTAAGCTAGCCCAGACTGTAATCCGTCCACCACACTGAACAGTTTCCGGAGGCAGTACTAGTCTGGTCCTGGGGGTCTTAACACCTTTGGACCCACAACCACTGTCATTGCCAGATGCCTCACAGTAAATCCACCTCTCCGACCACCACGCCACTGTTTCGCCAGTTGGAGTAAACGGTACGCCTCTGTGTTGGCTCGGCCTAGACTGTGGCAGAACACCTAGCTAGGGACTATAGTCGCCTGCTTCCCTCTTACAAGGCCGGTACTTGTACCTGCCTTATGCCTTACACCCAGAGGAGTGGAAGTGGCAAGAAAGGAAGGCAGTTGCTGCCTCCACAGCCAATGGGAGGTGTCTCCGAGTCCTACTTGCACTCCGCAGTACTACCCCTCAAGAACGATCTCAAGCTGTCCACCAGCTGGAGGGGCCTCACCTCCAAGCTCCCTCCTCCTCCTTATTTGCAGCCCCAATCAAGACAGCTGGACATCCAACCCCGATTGTCACCACATTCCGCAGGGACTAGCACATGCCACTTGGCATCACCAAACCCTGGTTCTGGGGCCATCAGAGTAGCAGCCCACCCCAGGCTCACAACAGCCACCAGTCGCAGCACCACCAGCGCACTATGTCAAGGCTCCAGTTACAACAGTCACCACCAGTCGCAGCAGCTGGGTCAGCAGCTACCCTGAGCCACCTTCAACCAAGATAAACTCATGGGTTTAAGCCAACCTACATGCTGGACAGTGACACATGTATTTGACTTTGTACTGCGCCGACAGACCACGCCACGTACCATGCACCCAGTTCTAAATACTGGCCTGGGCCCGCTCACCCAGTAGAAAGGACAGCCAAAGTTAACCCCTTGTTCCTGGCCAACAGGACCAAAACCTTTCGTGACAGTGATGTCGCCCTCAGCCACTCGACGTCACACATCAATATAAAATAACTCTTTCCTATCAGCGTTATTTCTCCATGGTTTGTTGTACATTGACAGAGCTGTTAGAATAGCCAACATCATTTACATGCATTCACTCATCAGTTGAGTTAGGATTTTTGTTATGTGGAGGTGTCAGTTTCATTTAAGTTCACCGGCTGTCAAAAAAGGAAACTGTACATGCAACAAACTATTACAGTGGAACCTCGACTACTGGTTTTTCAGTGGACCAACAAGAAAAAACGAAGCATGCTGGAAAAAAAAAAAAAAAAGGATGCGGACTTGGATTTTAGGCCTGAGAAATATTGTACATAACCTTAAAATGCATTTTTATTTTGACACATGACACGTTTTCTACAATGGTAATTAGATGAGTTCGACTCATTAGCATTACTCGCAGTGCAGAGTATGTATTACCGTTGACCACATGTGACGTCAGAAGATTGTATCATCTACCCTCCCAGAATGGATATTCCAGCCAGTGGAGATTTTATTATTCACCGGCCCGGTCCAGCTATCAGCTATGTGCCTCCAGGCAACGAGTACTACTAATCACTGCTAGATGGATGGCACCACTAGTATGTTTCGTCATTTATCTCATTTTTCCAACCGACCGGTGACGTCACACCAGAGAGTTATGCTATTCAACACCCCTCCACTCTGCGATCACCCCTCACCAACAAAATGCCAGCCAATGAGCGCAGAGGCAGCCGCCTGGCAGTGTAAAAATAGCAGGTCACACCAGTCATTCATCGGCTCATCTATGAGCCACAACGAAAGAGCAGTAGTCATTTTCCCACCGTGCTAGCCACCAAAATACTCCCCAGCTTCATTCCTCGCTATTCCTATCTTCCCTTCATCACCTCTTTGTGCCAGAAGGCTCACCACTTCTAAGATCCATAGTTGGACTTATCCCGTTTCACCTTGCTTAGTTATCCTAGCAACATGCATAATCGTCGTCTATACACAAGACACAGCAGCCCCTTTTGGGTAACAATGCATTAAAGAGTCAGTATTAGTTTTCAGTTGTTCTAACAACGCTATTCTTCCCCAATCCCTGCTAGCCTAGAAACAGGTCGCCTCTACCTGGACTGCGTAGCTTAGCTTCCAGTCAAGCTATTGACAAACGCAGGAGGGAGTATGTCACCAATAGTTTTATTTCCTGTAAAACGGATTAAACATTGGTTGAATCTTATCTTTGAGTTCCACGTTCCTGTAAACGTAGCACCTTGTCCCAGTTGATCTCTCCCCTGAGCGAAACACAGGTGATCATGGGAACTGTTACTCAAACGAACCAGTACATGTCTTTGCTACCCACAAGCACTTGCCTAGTCAACCTTTCTACATACTTCGGTTGGTAGAATGGTGGAGCCTATACAGGTACACGGTTTCTGGACTCACTTGTCGGTCTGGTGCTAAGCCTTTTCCATCGCACCTTTGTGCCGGAAGGGGACATTCCCTACGCTGGAAAAACGTGGACAAAACCAACATCCATGCGTTGAAGCTGCGAGCACTGAGATTAGGTATCCACTTATAGGCAACCACTCACGTGGTTCTACACTGTAGAAAAGCACAAAAACCTGTTTTTTTTTTACCTCACGGACCTAAGCGTGTGCAACTTCAGAGCCCTTACTGCAGACAAAGTGGTCTGAAGGAGTAAGATCTAAGATCAAGCAGGGGCTCATTTGCTCTGGACGTTTGTCAGAGCTGACCCCCGCCCTTGTCGCCGCAGTAGATGAACTCACTTGAAGGGATCAAGCTCAAGCCCTCCAGTCACACCAGAAATTCCAAGAGACCTATTTCAGCCACCCACCCACCTGAGTAACGAAGTTCACCCGTGGCTTGTGGAATACTACAGTCAACCGGAACAGCCGCCCACAAAACCCATAGTCTATCTTACGCATGTTGCTCTGTCCCCACAGACACGAACCACATACCACACTCAGCCAACTCAAATTTCAGGATGATCATCTAGCACAGAATGATCATCTCGCATAGTCAGCCAGAACCTTACCCTAGCACTAGCAATCTCCATCACTCAGGTAAACAGCCCAAGGCTCAGAGCCTGAAAAGGAAGATTGTTCTGACAGAACCGAACTTCATACCCTGCCAAAAAGTTACCAGGCCAGTACTCTACACAGGGAAAGCATTGCCCCCCCTCCCCATAGAGATTAACTGAGTACGTACTTCCCAATTAAGGGTGTACCTGACTTTGCAGCCAAACAAAAATACTCTCCCACTTACACCTGACATATGCTTAGTCGACAGGGCATCATACGTCAGTTTAAACCAACAGCCAAAAGATGTAATTAAAAAAAACTAATTCAAGCCAATTTATGATTAAAAATTCACTTTAAATTAAAAACTTCAGTTTTTGAAATTGAGTGAAATTTAACTTTTACTTATATTAATATCTTAGTTCAGTGTTCCTTCATCGGTCGAGCCATGCTCAATCCCTAGGTAAAAATTACCACAACTGATTTATTTGCAACCATTTTTGCCAATCATTACTTACCAAGTCTTTTTCTAACCTTTGCAATTCAAACCAAACACACAGCAGATAGTTTCCAATAATAATTACGCCCGTTAAATTAGTGCACTCTAACTTAATTCCAAATTCCGTTTACATTAACAAGGCCATAGATTGTTGGATAGTGAGGATTTTGTGATTCATTCTTATTGCCGCCAACCTATGAGTGCATTAAACATGTAAGAAGAATAAAATTGTGAGATGGTTTCTCATAGTCACCAACCTATGAATACAGTAAAGACGTACGAAGGAAAAGAAAAACTGTTGCGGAATGTAAACAATACTATCGATAGCAGCAGCTATCAATATTCCGTATTGTTTTGCATTCACGTAGTGTTCCAAAACGAATGATGAGCAATCTTTGGCAAATGTATAAAAGAGAAATACGTAAAAGGTAAATAACTGGAGCTAATCACCAAAAATCCACTGGATTTCATATCTAAACGATTGTTCCTTATATATATATATATATATATATATATATATATATATATATATATATATATATATATATATATATATATATATATATATATATATATATATATATATATATATATATATATATATTTTGGTTTTCGGACAGATTATCTGGTCAATGGATGCGGGTAAATTAATGATTTAGGGGTTGTAGCATGTGCGTTTCTTTAACATTGTTTATATAGGATATTTGTTGGGACCGTCCAAAAAATGACTGATGCGGGAAAACAAAATAAACAGGATCTCAATAACAAGATTTCTCTGTATTGTCCTATTTGCTTCTGATCATGTTCACTGTACTGTATTTACACCTACAAACATACCATTGTACATAAATCTTGGGAGCATTACCCGGTACTGTTTGAATGTCGGTACAAATTATGGTGTTCACATTTGCATTCCATTTTACTGTTGATGCATGACGGGCTGGGAACAACTCACTGGCAGGCTGGGGGCCCAACCAGTATACACGGTAGGATGTGTAGCTTGACAGCTAGGTACAAAATCTATTACTAGGTGGGCAGTCTGTTGGGCGATGTGACTCGCGGTCACGTGGTTACCTGTAATGGTGGTGGTCAGGCCGGGCTGTTGACCAGGTCGAGACGGTATCTGTTGGCTGTTGGTGTTGCCGAAGGAACTGGGAGCTCCTGGTGTCTTCTGCGGAGCTGAAAACAGAGGAGGGAAGGGAAAGGGAGCCGGGAGGTGAGGCCTTTCCGGCTGGTGGGCGGCATGAGCTCGTTCCCAGAAGTTATTGCAAAGTGCAGGAGAAGGGAAAGTGCAGCTCCAAGTAGATTTAGATCTGGCAATGGCCTGTCTCTCCAGCCACTTTTACCCACTCCTGTGGGTGTAAGGCATGGATGGTTACTAAGACCAACCTCACATAAGGGTAGCAGGTGACTATAGTCCCTAAATAGAGTGTTCTCCTTCAGCCGAAGCCAAGCCGACACAGAGACACAAACGGCGCAGTGGTCGGAGAGGTGGGTTTTCTCTGAGGCAACCAACAACAACTGTGGGTGTGGGTCAAAGGTAGTCAAATCTTCAGGACCAGTAAAATTCTCCCTCTAGCGACACAGATGGCGCAATGGACGGAGTACAAAGCGGACTGTTTGACTACCCTCGTTATGGGTTGTCATTCTAGTGTTCGGGGCTCTACCTTTCTGTACACCAGATTGCACAGAACGGGTGGCCATCGAGCATGTATGTTTTCTGACATGAGCGTATCTGAGGGTGAGCCCACAGTCCTACACTAGGTTCGGAAAATATGGTGCAAATCCCGATCTCCTGCTTTACTCTGTTAGGCATGGTGTTTACATGGGAGTAGCAAAGTCACCTATGGAACGATATTCAGAAGTAAGAGAGAACTCGTGTTTTGTTCCCCAGAGGAATAGACACAGTTGCCTGTACTACCTCCTAACTACCTCAAGGAGACCGGAAGTACTAACTATGCAAAAGCCAGGTGAATGGGACCTGGTCCTAGGTTGGTAAGGCAGTTCAACTAGATAGCTATCTAAACCGACCCTGACTAATCTGTACCATGTCCTGAAGGGACTTAAGAGTGCCCACTTCCAGGGAAGTGGAGGTGTATTGCCATTACCAGAAGGGTAAGCAGGCAAGAGGCGTTGAAGACTTCTCCGGAGTCTGCTGGTGAAGATCCTCTGGAAGGTCTGGAGGGGATTGGTGAAGTCGTTGACGAGCTTCTAGAAAGTATGGAAGGCACTGAGATCGGCAGAGAGCTCCAGCACAGAGTGGTGGAGTGAGCTGTCAGGGCTATGCTGCTCATACAAGAGCAGGTGAACATCTGACATTTCTGGGGCACGTGCAGGTATGAGTAACTGACGGCCCACCATCATCCGGGCAGTCAAGTCATCTGCTAGCGAGCGGAGCCAAAGGTTGTCTGCTAGCGGCATCTGCTGGGTAGCTGGAGCAGAAGTGGCACCATCCCTTGGCGCACTCTTGAAATACTTGATCATATAGAGTGGTTTCAGCCACTCCGTCACTGGATAACTCATCTGAGGCGGGGGTGCTGTGGCTTTTTAACTGCGAGTGAACAGTACAAAAAGGACGTTTCTGTATTAGTCCTCGCGACAAGAGATGTAACCTGTAGACACTCTGGTACTTGCAGTAATGGTTCGGACCCCGCCTGTTGCACCACGGAGATACGCACAGATGAGACAAAGTCATTTGCGAATATGTCAGGAAAGCGACATGCATCACTGTTAACCTGAATTTTTACACATAGTGTATCTGAAACATGTTCTTATGACCTATTGCAATAGTAACTGCCCTGAACAGAGATCCAACGATATTTATTCGAACATAATCTTCAGTTGGATTCAAGTTCCAATTTACAAGTACTGCACTAACGCAACTGGCTGAGTTCAGATCATAGATCTCATGATCTCAGTTCAGAACTGGGATTGAAATGAAACACTGTGCATGACTCTCATTTTGGGACTACATGACCACACTGTTTATTTTGAAGTTAGGATAAAATTAATATTTTTTGTGGACTGTAAGACTAATATTTTTTAACCATGTAACCTGGTTACATGCACTGCAAAATTCCACTGCAGTTTTGCATTTGATTGATAGCTCACTATACACACACTTTTTTTTTGTTGTTATTGTTATGCTCTAGCTGCTTTGTTCCATGCGAGCGAGTGTAACTGAAGGACAGAAAATGTACATGATTTATGGACGCGCGCGATATCAGTTGCAACTAGAGATGCTGCAGTTTTTCAGAAAAGAATGTTTGCAAAAAGTGTGCCTGTTATGCCTAACAGGGTGTGTGTGCCACTCCTGACCTTGGGTATCGGGTGTCTTTGGGACACCTGAAGGATGCTCTGGATTACTTAGCTGACCTCGTGTCTCGCAGCTAAACTCGGGGTGTGCAAACCTTACAGGTTAAGGCCAGCAACTATAAAAGGCACATCGGGCCTCCGAGCCAGCAGTTGTTGAATGGATGAGTTTCAGCAATAGATGACTAGCGAGAAGAGAAGTGCAGCACGAGAAAAATGACCAGCAAGAGGAAAATTTGCGACTGCAAACATCAGAGCAGTGAAGAGTATGACTGCAGGCTGGACTATTGAACTGGATGTGTGAAAGACATTACAAATAATGAAAACAGATAGACTGAACATAATGTTAATGAGCTTGAATTGAATGACAATAACGAAACAGAGTCAAAAAGAAGGATGTTAATTAGAGTTGAAATAGACATTAAATATTGCGCTCACTGTGAAATAAAGAGTAATAGCGGCGACAGAAAATTTAATGCTGTAAATAATTGCTGTGTAAATAAATTAGAAATCAAATCTAGTTCTTTAGTTTTTATTAAAACCTCCATCCCTCACAAAATCAGTTATACCCCTCAGGCAGCCATTAAAAACCAGTGTCAGACGTAGGATGGAGGCATTTAATTGCAGATTGATATGTGCCCTACCTCGTGAGGTAGTGGTTAGGCCGCTGACGACCCTCTCAGAACTTCAAGTAAGACTACGGCGGTGTAAATGGTTAATGTTCTGGGCCCGATAGGTTGTGGAAGGATTAGTATCACAGCGGGCCACGTGGTGGTAAGGTATCATCAGGAACGAGGAGGGTCAAACCCCAGAGTGAGGCGAATGGATGTAGATTCCCGCCCAGGAAGTTCTACCCTCCTCACTATTAGGGTTTCCAATAAACAGGATGCCAGCTGTCCAGGGATATGACATGATGACGCGATCGTGGAGGTGGAGGCGTATGATCTAGCTGGGTAAATCTTAATGGGCCGAGTGGGTCGACGCGCGGGAACAAAATCGGACTAAGGTGGTGCCGCATGTGACTTGGGGACTGCCTTTGACGGGAGTCGAACCCATACCGTTTTCCCTGACACCAGCTTGATAACGCAAATATTAGGCAGCTGTTTATGCCGGTTGTTGAACCCGGATGAGCTTACTCGAGGTGAGATTGACAATGCTGGACTTCCTAGGGACCTGGTTAGGCATGGTGTCAAGAGTAGGGCATGCTATAGGTGGTGACTGCTCTACTTGGGCTACGTAATCTCCTGTAGGGTACCCGGGCCAACAGCCACCTAAATTGTGATCCAACGGGACACGTGCTCAAGGGAAACGAAAGGAGAGATTGACAGAGGGACGGCTTCGTTATTATGCGGCAGTGGTTTGACCTCTTGCATAGTACTTACAAGAGCGTCGGATCTCTCAGTTCTCACTAGGGCACGGCGTTCCTTACGCCGTTGCCTGCTCTGCGTTCCACCTCTCCTGCTACATATGAGGTCCCTCGTAAACACACTAATTACCCACAGTTCCTCTTCACTGAGAGAGGAATTACCTGGTACAATAAGTAACACAGACTCTAGGATAAATAAGAGAATAACTAACAATGACGGAAAACTGACAATTTGGTTTAACATTACGTGGAAATGAAACTGCAAAGTCCCGCTAAATATAAAATTACAAATGATTATAATTAGCTGACTAGCTAAACAATTATAAATTATGTGAATGAAAGACTAGGCGAAGGCGAGCCTGGAGAAGATAATTATTAAAATTCCCCAAATTTATTGGGACAAAATCTACGGTAATTTAAACACACTTTCACAGTGTAATGAAATTTACCAGAAGTTTATCAGGAGGTAAATTATGACGTGCAGGCTTGTTACCATGGAGTCAAGGAAGTTGACTGGCGTAAAGGGTACCGGGGTCGTGGGGTTTACCTTGGCGAAGGAGTTGCTGTCCTCACGGTCAACAGGTGTGGTTGAGGAAAGCAGTTTGCAAGCTGTTGGAGGCTGCAGTATTCACAGTCTGCAGAGTGGATGGTGGGCCGTGTTGCAGGTCGTGGAGAGGAGAGAGTCCTCGCAGACTGAAGAAAGCCTTGTCCAAGCTGAGGGATTCTTAGCAGACTAAGAGAGTTCTTGCAGACTGAGAAAGAAGAGTCTTTGCAGACTGGAGTGGAGAAGTTTTGCATACTGATCAGTAACTGGCTAATGGTGTTGTGGCATGTGAGTTGGAGGCTATTCTTTCTGCTGATGCTACTGATGTGCAGGAAGTCAGGCAGTCAGAGTAAAAGCAGACAAAGCAACATGGTGGTGATGGATAACAAGCCAGTTATGTTATCTGCAGAAGATGCAAGTGGAAAATATATTTACATACTTCAATCTCATAATCAATTTATGAGTCTGACTCAGATTAAGGCTAATAGAAAAAAATATCTATCCCTGTTGACAACATGCTTAGGCCTACCATTGCTTCATCACGCATAGCAGACACCATTATTGCTGCTGAAAATTCTGCTAGTGAATGTTCCACCTGATTCCACTATTGAGTGCTGAATTTTACTGATGGCATTCATTTTGGTTTGTTACTGGCCAGCGCTATCAGTACCAAGTGGAATGTGGCCCAATTTGAATTTTGACACAGCACCCCAGCCTAAACAGTACATCAAGCCCCAAAAGACATTCATCCTCTATTTCTGCTATGTAAACATTGTGCTATGTACTGGCCGTCCGCATGACAAACACACTGGCCGTTTAGGTGGGGGGCGACGAAACTCTGTAGGGTGGACCCTAGAAACGATGTCCTTCACAGCCATCTTCAACTCATTCAGTGTCTTCTTCATTCAGCGTCACTGCCCATACAGGAGGTTGGGGTGTGGCTCCCTGTCTTGCTGACTCCACCTCCAGTGTACGGTCCAGGACATCCTGCATGTTGTGGGCTGCAGCCAGATGTACTGTTTGCCATACCTCTGTGTCGGCGATCACATTGATGATGAAACGTATAATGTCGCTCGCCTCTTCCGAGCACCCTTCCAGAGACAGTGGAGACATTTGCACAAGGTCTTGCCATAGCTCCTGTAGTGGCTCTCCTGGATGCTGGGTGCAGCTTCGCAGTTGGGCATGTCGCAGGTATCAGTCGTCAAAACGTAGCTCCAAGGCCTACACCAGTGTGGGGTACTCCAGTCGATGTCACTCTGGCAGAGACTGTAGTATGCTCTGTGCAGGGCCTCTTAGTACAGCTGCGAAGTAGTAAGCCAGCTGCTCGGGTGACAAGTCATTCAGGGTGGCGACTTATTTCAAACTGGTTTTGGTACTCCTATCATGAAGTCTGGCCATCGTAAAGGGCGGGCTTAGTTGAGACCACCTTGCCCATTCCTGGCTGCACGACACCAAGACTGCAGAGCTGCTGACTCTCCTCCAAGGTTGCTGTATTGTTTACTAACTGCACTGCTTCCTCACTCTTCTTGGCTGTCTGTGTGATGTTAGTGGAACTCTGTTGCTGAATAAATTCATGCAATTGCTTCTCTACTGCACTGATCTTCTGTTTGATTTCATCCTCGACACTGCCCATTCTTGTGTTCATACTGTCTATCCTGTCTGTTACACTGTTCAGTATTTCATTTACATTGTCCCTTTTTCATTTACACTGTCAATTTTCTTCTCCACTGAGTCAACTCTTGTATTCACTAACTAGGTGATACCTTTTATTTTCCTATCTACATTTTCAGTTATCATGCGTTTGCTCTTAGCTTAGCTCTTGCTAGTTGCGATTAGAGTGCTGATTGCCCTCCTGAGCTCGGTCTTTAATCCTTCAGCAGTGTTATTCTCTATTTGCGATACTTGATTGTCCCGTAGTGGTTGTTTCACAGGGCTACCGCCTAGTGGAGGGATTACTTCTGAGAGGAGGGGAATCAAACCCCACGGTAATTTGAACCGTAATTGACTCCTGCCCATGGAGTGCAGTCTTTCTCACAGATAGGGTTGCCAACAAGCGGGATGCCAGCTGTCCCGGGTTACGTACCCCATTAGGGTCCGCGGATGTTAACTAGGTTATTACGATCCTGGTCCCTAGGATGTCTAGCATTATCAATCTCACCTCAGGTAAGCTAATCCGGGTTCAACACCCAGCAGAAACAGAGCTACCCAATATTTGTGTCATCAAGCTGGCGCCAGGGAAAACAATACAGGTTCGACTCCCGTCAAAGGCAGTCCCAAAGTCACGTGCGGCACCACCCTTGTCAGATTTTGTTCCCACATGTTGACCCACTCGGCCCATTAAGATTTCCTCAACCAGATCATACGCATCTACCCCCACAATCACATAATTGCATTGTCACGTCATATTCCCGGACAACTGGCATCCTGTTTATTGGCAACCCTAATAGTGAGGAGGGTAGAACTTCCTGGATGGAAATCCTTATCTATTCGCCTCACTCTGGGGTTTGACTCCCCTCATTCCTGATGGTACCCTACCACTAAGTGGCCTGCTGCAATAACTATTCCTTCCACGACTCGTCGGGCCTAGAACATAAGCCATTTACGCCACGGTAGTCTTACTTGAAGTTCCGAGAGGGTCGTCAGCGGCCTAACCACTACCTCACGAAGTAGGACACGTGTCAATTTGGCATCCAACGTGTGGGGCCAAAGCTTCAGGTAGTTTAGGCTTAGCCTTGGGAGCTTAAACCAAGCCAGTCACCCCCCTCCCTTGAGTAGACACCCACGCTGGTTGTGATTGACTACGCGTCAATTTGACGCCCAACGTGGGGCCAATCACCTTATGTAGCTCATCCTTGAGGGCAAGGACCCCCCCCCCCTATACTCTTGCGAAGGAGCACATTCGCGCTTCGGGAGTCGTAAACATCCCACGGCACCCATACAAACGCAATGTCCAACTCTGAAACGTGTCAACACGGTATCCTAGCCGAGGACAATGCTGCTGGGGCAAGTAACACCCCTTGTTCTGTGACAAACTGTGCAGGTACTGGTTTAAATACCATTCTGTGCTATTACTGCCACCAAACCTTCAATTATGGGTGTATAGGATGGGAAGATACACCCAGATTCACTGACGTACTTGAATACCTATGTTTTTCCTGTCAGCTAGGCTAGATAAAGGTATGCCATGGGCCTGAATGTGAAGGGTAGGGGTTTAACTTCATCCACTGCGCTTTGTGCGATGAAATAATGAACTTTATTATAAACCAGCTGTAAACCCTCAAGGTGATATCAATTATTATTCATTTTTTGGGTGAAGACCATTATTTGTTATTGATTGTTTGTATAGAAAAACAACTGTAGTTAAAGAAAAACAAACATAAAAATTAGTGTGGATTTTGATAAAGCTATTGAAGCAGGAACAATTTGTAAATGTTATTCTAATTAGCCAGAGGAATCTACCTTATGATTATTTGAAAGAAAGAAATACTGAAGATATATAAATTTTTTAAATTAACAAATGGAGGATATAAACGATTTTACGGAAACAACAAAATGTTTAGGCAGATTAATAACAATTTTTAGATGTACAGTTAAGTTGTTAAATTGAATAAAAAATCCTTTTCATAATTCTAAATAAATTTTTTCTTTAAAAATAAAAATGGCTTTGCTTGGTTTATTATGCAGTTTGACTAACATTTTAAAAGGAGGTTCTAAATCAACTTTTCCAGGGTATATTATAAATATAAATTTTTCCAATTATATTGAAATCTACAAAAATTACAGTTAATGATTTTAGATAGTGTTTGCGATGAAGATGAACTTCAAGAAATTGGTGACGAATTTGAAAATATAGAAGTTTTTATAAAAATTAGTAGAGCTTCGAACATAATCCATAAAGAATAATATAATATTTAATTTGATTTTAGCTTAATTTGCATAGTTTTGGATTAAATTTCCTCAATTTTTTTTTGTTTTAATTTAGTTTGCATTTTTTTGTTTGATTTGCTGTCTAAGCAACTGATTTCGCTTAATTTTTGCGCAAAATATAATGATTAGTATTCGTTCAAGATTTTGTGTAATTTTTTTGTAACATTTTTTATTTTATATCTTTGTTATTTATAACTGATTTTGGAGGTATAAAGCATGAAATTCAAGGCAAAATCGAGGATTTTAGGGCAAAAATGGATTGTCGTCTACCTAATCATATACTTATTTTATTCAAAATGGCATCTGCATACATGCAACACTAGCGCCCACAGCGATGTTGCATTTGGTATTGATATCACAATGGAGAGGAAACAAAAATTAGCGCAGATACAGTCGTCATATAAATAAAAGTATAAGTGCGAGTGGAGAAAAGAATTACCATAGTTTGAACATTCCAAACCAAAAAAATTACATTAAATAAGTAAACATCCTTCATAACCAATTTTTTTTCTCAGTAATTTGACTTTTTTTTCCATCCCAAGGATTTTACAGGATTTAACCCAATGATTTTAGGATTTTACAGGATTTTTTTATACAAGAACCAGGATTTCAGCTCCAGGGATGGTGGCAGCACTGTTCTAGAGTTAAACAAATAGAATGTAATTTACAAGATGTACTGGGGGAACTTCTAGTGAGAACAAGATAAAATCTTAACTGGCGACAGGAGACGACTCTCTTTGAATTACTGCAGAGAAATAGGGATGCCTTCTCGAGTGAATCAAATGACTTTGGACAGACTAACGTGACCTGCTCCCAAATAGTTACAGGAGATGCCAGGCCCATAAAACAGCCACCAAGACAATTGCTACAACTTCACGAGGCAGATGAGGAAATTCTGAAGGAAATTAAGGGTCGAGATGTGACAGAACCATCATTTAGTCCATGGTAAACCCCTATACTTCTTATTAAGAAGAAGGCTGGGTCTCAGTGGTTTTGTATAGATTATCTCTAGCTTAATAATGCGACAAATAAAGACTCCTATCCGCTTCCAAGGATAGATGACACATTGACCAGCTTAGCAGGTTCGGAATGGTTTTCTACTTTGGACATGAAGAGCGGGTACTGGCAGTGTGAAGTAGCCCCACAGGGCCAAGAGAAAACTGCATTTTGTGTCCAAGGGAAAGGAACCTAGCAGTTCAAAGTTATGCCTTTTGGGCTATGTAATGCCACTGATACCTTCAAACACCTGATGGAAAAACTCCTGCCTTTAGAAATCTGTCAGGTTTACCTATATGTGGTTCTGACAGGAAGGACATTGGAAGAACACCTATCATGCTTAGACTGTGTACTCCAGAAAGTAGTCATAGCCAACTTGTAAATGGTTTCTAAGAAGTACTACCTGTTCCAAAAGAAAATTAATTTCTTGGGACATGTAGTGTCGGCTCGTTTTCTGGGAATATGTACCTACTGCCATCAATTTGTACCTAGGTTTGCCATGATCACCAAGCCACTACATGAACTGACTGAGGCGAAAAGGAGATTTCATTGCGCCACTGAGTGTGAAAATGCTTTTAGTAAACTAAAGAAAATTCTGATATCTCCACCAGTCCTGGGTTTCTCAAAAAGTGAGCGAGTATTCATTTTGAACACTGATGCTAGTGATGTAGGGACTGGAGCTGTGTTATCTCAAGTTTAAGACGGGAAGGAAAGGCCAATAGAATACTTCAGTAAAGTATTGCATAAGTTTGGGAAAAATTACTGTTTTACATACAGGGAGCTTCTGGTGATGGTGAAGGCAATTTCACACTTCCACCTTTACCTTTATAGCAGACATTTTATTCTCAGAACTGACCATGATTCATTACGGTGGCTACTAAATTCCAAGAATCCCAAAGCTTAAATAGCCCGGTGGATACAGCATCTTCAAGAATACAACTTTGAAATACAGCACAAATCTGGATACTTTCACTGCAATGCAAATGCACTTTCTAGGCATGTGAACCATTTTGTCATCATTGTGAATGCCAAGAAGAAAAGAATGGTGAATTGCATAAGGTACGGGGGACAAGAATTCAAGGTTCTTTATCCAGTGATGGGTCACCTACCTGGAAAGATGAGGGTATCAGGAAAGATCAGCTCAATGCTCCCACTTTGTAGCCACTACTGAAGTAGAAAGAAGCTGGCTGTCTGCCAAAATGGGAAGAGATATCAAGTCTGAGTGCAGCAGTCAAAGCATACTGGGCAATCCCCATCTGTGGTAGGCATTTCCACATGCTGCTCTGATAAACTGGGGACCGTTATCAGTCAAGATGCAACGGGGATATTCCCAGTGCGGGGAAATGCTCCCTTCCCATGGTGTCTACAATTGTCTTGGTGTTGCCCTTGGCTAGGGAGTAGGCCTTGACCCACCTAGAAAACAGGTCGGTGATCACCAAGATATACTGCTTAACCTTCTGGGTTCTGAGACCATCCTCTGCACATAATTATGGTACATATTTATCATAATATTTGTAAGTAGTACAATAAAATTGAAAACATGTACCATAATTTGAGTACAAGTGTACAATAAATACCATATTTTATTAATTGTATAATATTCACACAACTGCGAGCACCTTGAGGTGTTTTTAGGGAACCCATACATACCAGAATTATTATTTTTGAAAACATTTACTTTCATGGTACATAATTAAGGTGTATTAAAAATGAGTTGAGAGTTGCGAACAAGTGCCAATAGAAGAGAGAGAGAGAGTAACTTGAATAGTTACTCTGTACATCTAATACAGAACACAATTACATGCTGCACCAAAAATTTTCATTTAATTCATTTTTATCCCATGGATCACTTTTATGGTGTGTGTGTGTGTCTATACACACCATTCCAATACACTACAATAAAAGCAGGTAGAGAGCTACGAGTGAGTGCCTATAGGCACAAGCGAGCAAACTGAGTAGTTATTGTACATCCCACTCATACTATAATTATCTGATGCAACTGCATTATTAAATATTCACAAAAATAAGTACCACAATTATCGGATACACCTGTTGGGGCCTAGCCCACGTATTTCGCGGGCTAGGCTACGACGGGTGTATCAGATAATTATATTTATTTAACGTTACAGTAATTTCCTTGAAGCTGCTAAATTAAAAAAAACTGCAAAATAAGTGTGTACTGAGGTATCATTTTCCTCAAAGTTTGATTACAGTTTTTACTGTGGAAACATTATTCTATAGAATAGAAGGCGACTGTGTTGATTTATCATTGGTTAAGGACGTTTGGGTTACAGGTTGTCCATCATTTATTTCCAGTGTAATGTGAGGTTTTACATAGTTTCAGTGTGTGTCAATGCCACTAGTAAAATGAGCAATTTTCTTGGCCAAGTTGTTTTGTGTTCCCAACAATTTTAATTTGGTATCGAGAAAAGTATCGGCATTGAGTATTGTGAGAATGTTTTGGTATCGAAACTTGTATCTAGTATCGAGAAAATGTAGTATCGACCCATCCCTAATTCAAACACTCTGCTGTGTTCTTGGATAATTTGGGTCAGTTGTTTCACAGCTTCACCTTGCAGCTGATGGTTCAACTCATCACACGTAATGAGTTGTTGCAGTTCAGATTCTCCAAACTTCCACCGAGTTACTGACTTTCTCTTGGTAGTGGCTAGGTACTCACCCATGCTGGCAGTCTACGATTGATTGTTGCTCGGATAACAAAGGTTGTCCCAAGATAATCTCCTCCCCCAGATCTTCTATGACATGGAAGTGAGTCTGGATCGCTTTATTGGCGAACCGCAGAATCAACATGTCTTCCCTCTGTTTGTAGGTGGTCTCCTTTCTGGATCATGTACATCTGGGTGTCAACTGCAGGTTTTGGCTTCTTCAATCCCAGGGTACGATGTCCTTGCAGATAAAGTTTGCATTAGCTGCAGTGTCGAGTATGATGAGTATTTCTGTCTTCCCAATGAGCACTGTTATTTGTGGAGGGTCGTGTAGGATCTGCTTCTCCTGCACAACTGCGACGTGTAGGGCCACTCCTTCTACTTTGCCAGGTCCCTGCCCTGTTGAGCTTGCCGGCCTTTGCGTTTTCCTGCTTTTTAGGGCTTTACTCAAGTGTTCCCTGGCACCTCCATTTTTTTTGGGATCACATGCTTGGACCGATCCTGCCTATTTTCCCTGGAGTTTCTGCCATGGGACTTGGCAGTCTTGGTGGAAGTGCCTGGTGGGGCAATGCCAGCACTTTGGAAGTATTGTAGGTGGACCAGTAGTAGACCCCAACAACCTGTCATGTGTTGGGGTTTCGATTAAGACAGTTTTCTCTGTAGGTGCAGGCGTGGCCTTGGTTCTGGTGTGCGACTTGTGAATGTCTGCCAGGTCCATCTCTCGAATACGTGCCCATTTCACCAGCTCTTCCAACGTCGCTGGCTCTGGGTTGCAGAGGTGGATGCATATTTCCAGTAAGAGGAGTCAGGTGATGAGTTTGAGGGCATCAAGCTCCTCTCATACTGGGTGAACTCATTGGAAAATTAAGGATTTGTACCTAATAAAGAGTTCGGCCTCCTCACTCTCCTTCTGGGCTTGAACTAGACCTCATTAGCTGTGCGACCATTCGTGGTGCTGAGAAGTGTACGACTAGTCTCTTGGACAGTTCTTCCCAGTTAGTAACAAACTTCCCATACTTATTCCACCACCTTTCTGCATGACCTTGATATTAGACCTTTGTTTTAAGTACCCACAAGACTTTGGGTACGCGTGTCTTCTCTAATTCCGTCCATCATGCTTGGAGGAATTTGCGGGGATCCTCTTGGGTCTTCTCCGAGTATTCTGGTAAAGGCAGAGACTCAAGTACAGGCGGCAATTCTTACGGTATGGACTCAGGCGTTATTTTGCAGGTTAGGTATTTAACGTACAGATCCTCTAGGTCTCTGGCTTTGTCTTGCATCCAAGGCAAAGGTTACAAAAGGTGCATGGGCACTCGCGGCAGGCTATCTGGTACACGCCCCTTCCCGGACAGTCGGCTTGGTCGCAACTGCGATGTCTGTCCCTGCAGTTCAGACATTGGTGGTTCTAGTTCCTGGGCGCCTCCCTCCTAGTCTTTCCAACCCAGACACAGTGAAAAATGGCATTGCAATGTGAGCAGGTTATGAAGTAACATTCTATGCCAGAGCATTCCTCTATGGTGCACACCTGTCCTTTGGTGTCGGCTATGCTCTCAGTTGCGGCCACTCTGATTCCATTAATGGATTTTGGGCACCACGGGGTATTTCATGCAGACTCCCCGACGTCAAGTTAGTGGTGGTTCTGTGGAGACCCAAAGGGACTTTTCTCAGGTGCTTCTTGATCTTGAAAAAGGTGGCTGATGGCCGGTATTTCTTCAATGGCCCCACATTGGGCGCCAAGAAAGAAAAAGGCTTGACACACACCCTTAGTGGGTCTGGCGGCTGGTGGACGGCGCCAAGGCTCCTCTCAGAGCGACGGTGAAGCAGTGGTCGCCACTCCTACTAGGTTTTTCTTGGGGCCTACATTGCTGGGTTTGGTTACTTCTATTATAGATTGTTGTGCCTCAGCACATGCACTTGCGAGCGATGGGGTGAGTGGGTACCCTGGTAGGGGTATGTGTAGGTGTGACAAGTGGTACGACAACATTAGTGGGCCGAGTGAAGGTAGGAAGCTTCTTCGGCAGCATTGGTGGCAGCGGAGAAATGGCACAGGGCACGTGCCAAAGAAAGCTCTACAACAGCTTGGATGAACTGGTAGCTAACCCCTTCTGGCGAGCAGCCTTCTCCTGCTTCCACGTGTAAATCTGGCTGGCACCTGAATCTCTACTCTCTAGGACTCCAACCAGAGCGCGCCCCTGCTTGACTGATTTACCCTGTCTGGCTCTATGGTGCAGCATAAGGAGGGTGACAGATCAGATAGGCAGAAAGTGGGTGGCCAAAAGTGGTACGCATGGCCTGATGGAAAGTAAGGTGATGGCTGTTGGTTAGGGTAGGTAGCCTGGACTACTGGCCTTCAGTCAAGTGACTTGGCGAGCAGGACGTCACTGGCAAACCCAAGAACCAAACTGAGGGTTACAGTATCAGGTTTAGGGGCATCCGTTCTAGTGGCTACTTGGCAAGCGGGACGTGGCTGGTGGACACAAGCATCATGTAGAAATGTGGCCTTCCTTTTCTGTGATTGGTCTATCGTTATCCAGCAAATAACTTGGAGAGTTAGACGTCACTGGCGGATCCAGGCATGTATTGGGGGGACGATAGACCAAGATGACAACTGTTCTGGTGTTGCCCAGGAAGACGGGCTTCCCAAGCTCCAAGTTGAGACAGTTCCCAAAGGGTGAGTTAGGGAACGAGGTTCCAGGTCATGATTATCACTGCATGAGTATTACTAGGATTGGTGATGAAACATGAGATAATGGGAGCAAGGTGAAGAAGAGACAGAGTGCTGGGAGTGACAACGCAACCAATTTGATTTATGCCTGTTTATTGATTGCTCATTAAACACACATAAATCAGCCTGTACCCTAACTAGGGCCTGAAGGGCCAATTCTAGGTTGCCAACAGGTAAATTACCTAGTCTCGGAAGACGCGGTAGCGCAGGGGAGTTGAGGGTGACCCCAAGTCAGCGATACTCGAACTCAAGTCAACTGCCTGTGAGGTACGAGGTAGCTGGAAGCGCAGCAGGCTTCGGAATGCTGGCAGGCAGCAAAACGGTGTCGTGCAGAGTAAGCCTCTCTATAGTGCTGCAAATGGCACTGACTTGAAGAAGATGGTTAACTCTCGAGCAGAGCGGCATTCGGAGAAAGATGTCGTAATGTCTGTAGGCTCTCGGGCAACGTGACATTCTGCAACTAGACTGGTTAGAGACAGTCATTCGATGTGTCGCAGCGTGATGTTCTAAAACTGGACTGACGCGAGACAGCATCGAGCTGAGGACTGCAAGCCCTATTTATACGCGGCACACAGGGTCAGCAGGAGGGTTGCAGGGTGTGGTCAGAGAAAATGCTGAGAAAAGAGACACAGAGATAAGGTGACGGTGAGCCAGCAGAGATGACCGAAGGCAGCAGAAGCTGCAGCTACTTCCCCTCACGCGCCCAAAGGCTGGAAGGGCAAGTGTGCGGTGGCATGATGCGAAGAGGGTTGCGGCACAGCAGGAGGTATCAGCTGGGCAAGCAAACCCTGGGTTTCGAGACATGCTGTGGCATATGCAGCATAACGGCTCTTAGGAGAGGGCCGCGGCTGTGGCGAAGCTAGAGCAGGTGAATGACAATGTCACTGGTGCGTCAATGTAACATCATTAATACCAATAAGTATTCTGAAGAAGATAGGCTATTGGATAGAAAACTAGATGCTTCATTTGATGTTTTTAGTAAAGTAGTTGTACAAATTTAACTGAATATCTTTACGTGTGTATAATGTTGTTTTATATTTTTAAAAATTGTTTGAGGTTAGTGCCATTTGTCAATGTATTTCCAAACACAATTGTCAGCAAAGTCTGCTCTTTACATGCAAGATTTTTGACATGAGATTCACTTCACAACATGTCTCATGCAAAAAACTAGGCCACTTTTTGATATCTTTAAAGGCTGTTCCAGTTTTTAATTGGGTCTGCTTGGAGGAATAAGCATAAATCTCATTATCTATTTATAAAACATAAATAGTGAGGAAATGTTTAAAATTTTAAGTTTTTAAAATGTGCCTCAATTTACATTTTTACAACAGTAAACAACAACCAAATTCATATTTAAACAATTTAAATAATACAATATTTATTTCTGATAAATAACTGTATTTAACAATGCTTTTAGACACTACTCTAACCTTGTATCATGTGTCTGAACTACCATATTCGACAGTTCAAAATTAAGTTCATTTAGATCTCCAGTCATGCACTGAACTCTAATGACCCAGCAGAATTCTGCGAATGTCATAAATCAAGTTCAGACATGATCTCAGATCAACTGATGAACTTCAATGGTGCAAATGGCCATTAGTAAAATAAATACACAGAAGGCAAGACTATAAACAATGTGCTAAAAACGAACTACGTATTTCTCAAGAGTTTTGCCATTTCGCAACAGACACTTAATTCAGAGACTATGAAATTGTATCTTATGCATTTTGAACAGATCATTCTAATTTATTCCTGTAGTAAGTTTATTCACATGAAATATCTTTCCTGGACACCCTGAAATTTACAAGATTAGTCATAGTGAATTGAAAATTAAATCATGCACGTGTTGCACTCTGACAATTACTTAAGGCGTAGTTAAGGATGAAACCACGACCTCCTCCCACACCATGTGATGAATGGAACTTAACGACTGCTATGCGAGACTTGGTCAGCCTGATGCTAGGGATGGTCCTGTTGAGGCCGCAGAAGTGCCTGTAGCTGATGTTCTCACCACTACTCTCCTGTGGCAATGAGAGCCAGTTGTACACACACAGGTTTGCACTGCCCTCCTTGCCTCTGATGTCTAGGTCTTCCACTCTGCGAACAAGCCAAGATCAAAGCTCATTTGCTGAATATACAACACAATTAGCAGTTCTCTTATACCAAATGCCAAATGCAACCATGTTACCTACAAAAGTCATACCAATTACTCATGGCCCACACCAAACTATGGAAATACTAAACCAATATAATACTACATTATTTTCACTACAAACTACACTTTACAAAACAATGAAAAATTAAGTGCATGAACATAAAATTAAGTAGATACTCTCATTTGAAAAAAAAATTGATCACTTGATGGTACCATTACAGTGGCATGTAAGTAGGTAGAGGCAAAGGACACGGTACTATGTATACAGAAAAAATCAAAACGGTGTACCACACCAAGTATGTATTGCAGGGGACCAAAACTGGCAGGATGCACTTAGTGATGGACGACCTGTAGCACAGAGGCAAGTGGTGATATGGTCAGGTATGAAGACATACAGACATAATGTTATCCTGAGGAAAGTCTTGTCACAGCTGGCGCAACTGACCCTCCAATCTGTTGTAGTTGCTGCTGGACGAAGTTTACGTCCAATCTGGTCCCAAACATTTCCTATAAGTGAGAGGTCTGGGGACCTTAATGGCCAAGGAAGCATGTAGACATCACAAAGACTAGCCAGAGATATCTGAGGCTGGGCATTATCTTGCCGGATAATGGGATTGTCAAGTTGCACTAGGAAGGGAAGCCCACATGGTTGCAGAAATACCTGGATATATAGCAGTGCCATCACCGTTCTCCACACAGTGACACCTCCTGTTCGGGTGGTGTGCCACTCATCAATGAAGCGTGGATCAAGGCATTGATCAGGACACATCCAGACTCAAGTTCAGTACTCATCTGTATTGAGACAGAACTATGGTTTGTTGCTGAACATCACTTGTTACCAATCTGCAAGTTGCCATGCTGTCTGTTCCCGGCAAAAGATCACATATGCTCAGCAATGCTCAGGTCTTAATGGTAGACATTGTAAGGGATGCCACGACAACAGATCCCACTCTGATAATTGCCTGGATATGCTACTGGTGGACACAGGCGCATCCCCAGCTGCTGTGACATGTCCATGGATGGTGTTAAACAATGCTCGTGGAGTGCTTATAGCCTATCACATGATGAAAAGATCTTTCCTGCTGGTGGTCTGCCAAGGTCAACGTAAGCCTTCTTGACAGGTGTACCCTACTGTTCCCACTGTGTCCAACACTAACTCATAGTGTAAGCAGAACGGTTCAAGTGGCGAGCAATGAGCCAAAAGGTCCAACCTGCCTCATTGAGGCTGAATATATGGCCTCTCTCATCATCCAGCTGGCAAAGGCTTGTCGTATGCACCATCAGGGCATGTTGCGTGATCACAGAACTTGGCTTTGTGGTTCACTCTGCTACCAAGATCTTATTTGGCATCTTTTAGATGCTAATGAAGGAGGGACATGTATGTCCCCTGTAGCACATCTGTGCAAGCAAACCTTAGATGGCAACTTCAGCCAGCAGCCACTACGGCAGATTTGGAGGGTCAGTTGCACCAGTTGTGGCAGAATCTTCCTCAGGACAACATCCGATGCCTGTATGCCTGCATGACTGACAGTATCGCTGCCTGTCTATATGCTACAAGTGGTCTAACACCAAACTAAGTACATTCTGCAAGTCTTGATCCTCTTCAATACATGCTTGGTGTGGTACAATATTTTATGGTCTCTGTATACATAGCACCATAACCAGTGCCTGTACCCACTGATGTTCCCCTACATTGGCACCTTCATGGTGATTTCTTTTGTGCAAATGAATGTATTAATTATAGAAAATCTATTCACAGAGTTAGGTGACCAAGATAGACTCCACCTTTATGTAATAGGTTTGATTTACTGAAGACGTATGTCTTCATTAATAAACGACACAACTGAAAGGCAAAGCTATAAAATAAAAATCCACACTGCAACAATGTCAAAAACAATTTAAAATGTCCAGTCTGGGGTTACTTACTGTATCATTAGGATTGAACTTTCAGGTAAATGGATGTACCATTCACAGCTGATCTTCTCAGGAAAACTGTCTGGGTAACCAGGACTCTTCAATGTCCCCACACGACCCTTCACATCAACAATGCCACATTTCTGATGGAACAGTCCATCGCACATGGACACTGTGGGCAAAGAGTAGAGTCGTTTGGAAACATGCAGAAAACATCTATTCATGTCAAAGAAAATCTGAAACTAAGGATATTTTGGCACACAATAACAAAATATTAATACAAATAAATGTAAGCTAATACGTGTGTACAGGAATGTTTAAATATAAAAAATGTATTGTTACAATTTCTAAAACTGTGGGAATAGCCAGGTTCATAATGGGATGCAGGTATTAACCACTGTGCTTAAAAACCTGAAAATAGTAGGACTTTTTATTTTGACTAATATTTAAAAACCCAAAAATATTCAGGCAGTTATGCAATATCCCTCAATTTATAACACCCAATTACTTCACTCTTAAGGTTGTTATTCTCTCTGCTGGTAGGTATCACTGTAGAACAGGATGTAAAGACAGTAGCTAGTTGTTTATCTGCTAGAAAGCAATCTATATACCCATTTTCATTCATTTCAACGCATCACCTATAATTGTATTTTCGGTTCCTTGTAATATTTTATGAGGTAACGTACTATGAATGTCGACCTACCAGTCTTGTTTTAATTACTTTAAGTATACCTAGATAGCATACTAGTCTATTATATTCATTTATTGGAACACCAAGTGGGGGAAATAAATTCATTTACACACTATAGTGCATTTTCCCTTACGGAGATCATGTGTATGATGTGATTATTAATGAAAATGGAAAGTGATGTTTCATCATCAGATGAGGAAAGTGATGTAAGCACTAGTGAAAACTGTATTAGAAATGCTTGTCTGTGGGTGGAATAAGACACTACTGCACTTACCACCAGCTCCACCATGGTTTCCCTTTACAGATAGACTGTGCTTACCACTATGTCATTGCTTACGTTATATGTATAAACACTGTTTGGTATCGTCTTGTACAAATCAACCATTTTGAATTAAGTCCCTATGGCTGCTACACAAACTATGCCTACTATAATAGGTCTATTACAGAATATTAACCAAATACTATGTTTATAGTAAATATTGATGCGTGCCCAAGGGGAGTGAAATTAAAACAATAAATTATTTAGTGGGACTAGAAACGTCAAATAATGACTTAAAACGTTTGGGGTTAAAATTTACAGTGACTTTTATCATGTAATGTTTAAGTGAGGAAGTGGATGCCTTAGTCACCTTTACAGTTTTAACTTGTGACCGCAGAATCACGATTCACATTGGGCACCTTAATGTTTAACTGGCAAATGGCCAGTGTATAGGATAGGTCTGGTGGCCTGCCGAGGCGCACAAAGTCTAGAACTGCTGTCACGGCCCTATGAGCTGGCTGACCCTTGATCACAGTTACCTAAAGGTAAGCTGATCTTTGGCTGATCTAGTCCTGGCTGGAGACTCTTCCCCTGGTGTGACAGGGGCTGGTGGGTGCCTGCTGACAGCTGACATTTGATGAAGTTGACCGCAAAACCAAGGGTTTGCGATTCCCAGTAGAGGTTCTTTTCCCCTTAAGAAGAATTCTACTACAGAGTAAGGGGTGCCTTTAAGTTTGATTAAAGGGGGAAACAAAGGTGTTGGCAGTATCAAGGAGTGAGGCCTCTCAGTAGGGTGGGTGGTCTGAACTCTGCCCCGCTCGGTGGAAGTGCAAAGTGCAACTGTGGACCGAGAGTCAGAAAGCAGTCTAGTTTCAGGGGAACCAGCTGCCCTCATAACCTTCTTTGTTTACTGCCCTTCTGGGTGTAAGGCATGGGAGATTAAGGGTACAACTATGACTTCGCGAAAGTAGAGCCGGTGCCTCCAGTTCCCTAATGCGTACTTCTGAGTAATTCAAGTCTCCCAAGCAAGAACATTTACCTTTTGCTCCTTTTGTCTGGCCCCATGAGGAGCAGTGGACAGAGCGTTAGGTGGTGCTCGAGCTGTTTGACAGGAATATCATACAGGTGTGCTATCCGCAGGGGGTCAGATGGTCAGAGTTGATTCCAGCTCCTTTATGGCCTCCATAAAGGCTCTACTGAAGTCTACCAGGCCGCAGAGTTCGGGTGGCCACTTAATGGGTGTATATTTGGCTTAATGCCTGGTGGTCTGCCGGCTTCACTTTAGTAGGTTGAACTATGTAGAAAAAGATGGTGCTTACACAAAGAAATCAGTACACAGAGAGCAGTTAGAGTTCACATGTCATATTAGCCTAGTAATAACAACATGGTGGCCCTGTACTACCTACTACACTAGATTACTTTAACACGGAAGTTTAAACCTGCGCAATTCAGGTGAAGACGACCTGTTGTTAATCTGGCTGGGAATAAGCGACAGACGCTGCTATAAATTAAGTATTTTACAACTTTCTCGTAATTAACTATCAGCTATTCTGAAGGAACAAAGAAGGGGGATAGCTACCAGCGGGGTAGTGTCATTAATGTCAACACCATCCGGTTGGCAGGGGAGGTTCTGAAGGGACTTCATCGCGGCCGTATCCAGTTCTGGGGTCTATATCAGGGGAGGTTAAAGAAGGAGCTGAAGTCTTCAGGAACCACTGGGAGGGTCCAGTTTCCCAGAAGCAGAGGGTTTGCGGCTGCTGCAGAAGTGGCTTCTGGTCAATGTTGTCTTCAGCTGGTAGAGATTCTGGCCCAAGAAGTGTGGTGGAATGTGCAGACGTACCAGCCAAGCGCGAACCCGATGGCTTGTTCAGATCCTGTAAGAGAGCGGTGGAGGAGCAGAGACTAAAGAATGCTGGTGGCGCCAGTCCTTTTATACTAATCTCGTACATGGTTTTCGGTGGCCAGGGGTGTGGGGGTGGTAGCCTTAGTCACAGGAGTTCAAAACTCGAAAAGTGCTGAGGTGGAACTATCATCCTTTATCTTGGCCGCAGGGTAGAAGTACAATGGGCGCTACCCTCTCTCAGCTCGCCGTAGAACTACGTGGCCTTGGTTGGAGGGAGCAGCAGCTCAGTCAGACAGTACAATCTTGCGGCAGAATGTGTTGACATGACGTTTCTTGGAGAATTTTGGCGAACAGTACAAGCTGGCACGTGTCTGTAATCGCTTCCCCAACATTGTGCTGACTATCCTGTAGGTACGTGCTCAGCCTCTCCAGTACTATTGAGGAATAAGGACCTGCCCGAAGGGTTGAACATTGCATCCAAGACGGGGTGAAGTCGAAAGTAGAGTCTGCAGCAAAGATGCAGAAATACATCATGCATCAATATTTACTTAATGTTTCGTTTTGATATAATTTTTCTTGCAATGTTTAAATTTATTTCAACATAATTTTATTAATTGCCACATGTAAATTATTTTTTGTTTCCTGTTAACATAATTTTTAATGGTAACTGTACACCACCCATCCATTTTTACTAGAAATAGAATTTTCAGTGATTTTAACCTAAATATTTTAATATTGTTTTTTCAGACATTTTTATGTTTTTAATTTCTTTTAATAATATTGGGATTGTAATTAATTCTTTTTCAGTTTTTTTATAATTGTATTTTTGTGTTTTTATTTGTTTTGTGAGTTTTCAGATGTGGTCTTCTTTGAGAGGTTTTTTTCCTTCAGAGTCTTTGGTTAGTGCTGCATAGATGAAGTTGCTGGAAGTAATGCTTCTGGAGGGACCTTTAATTTCAGGCTGGCATGAGAAATTTTGCCAGGATTAAATCTGTTTAATCCTCAGCACCAAAATAACTTAGATTGGTGTCTCTCGATTCCAGGAGTAAGTTTAATAAACAGGGCGCCGTCCTATGTTTAAGATGAGGGCGCAGGCCCGTAGTACTTATTTTTATTAGTGGTTTGTTCCTGACATTGTCTGCTTTGAAGTGCTGCTTAGCGCCTGGTGCCGTGTTAAAGGGTATGACACTGCATCATTAAGTGACGCCAACCTTTTATTGATGCAGAAGGGGCATCTAGGCATCAAATTCTTAATTGAATCTCAACATATCTGATATCTACTTGAACTTTTAATGGCTTTAAACATTTCAATCAATGAAATTTCTGTAATACGGTCCAGTGGTCCGGATGCTCTATGGGCTGCAGTTAGCACCGCAGCAAATTTAACTTTTGATTAATCCTGTGAAACTTTTAAGTTATTTTAAGCATTTCCGAATCAATTGACTTAGTAAGAGGAGATTCAATTTCAATATTTTTTAATGATTAACATTTATTTGAAGCAATAAACTTAATGTTAATTTGCAGTTACATGAGACGTGAACTAAGCTTTAAGATAAGCAGTAACACATTTTAATTTCATTTTATTTGGGACACATAGAAAGCAGGACTACTAATTTTATAATTTTTCAGAATTTCAGTAACTTTAATACCTACTGTAAGGCTGGTGGTAATCTGGAATTATTATACTCATTCAGATTTTGAGATTTTAATTTTTTTATTTTCAATTTTATTAGGTCAGCACATTAATTTTTTTTACAAAGTACTATACAGTAATATCTTGGTTCATCAGGCCTCTAATCAGCAAACTTTGTACTTAATGGAAAAAATGTGAAGCCATAAATGGTTTTTTTATTGCTGCATCCAATTTCCACTTGTACAGCATGAAAAGTGTTTAGTGGAGAGATAGGCGCACAGGTGAAAAGCTCTGTAAGACAGGTGGGTGAAAGTTACTTTACGAATTGTGCAATGAATCGGCTGCGGGCGTTTACTATAGCCATGACTATAATTTATGACACATGTAACATTTCCTGTGTAGGGTGTGCTCTATATGAGAGAGTGCATAACTCGTGAATGTGCCCTGCCCAATGAATCTCTGTTTCTGTTTACTGCAGCAATTTCCTAAGTTTTACAAAGCACATTCCTATGAATTGCTACATTTCCATTCAATTTCTACACCTAGATGTTGCCAATAATGAGTTATTCTGTTCATTAATTTTGTTTACTACAAACTTAAGGCAATAAACGTGTGCAAGTGTTTCAGTCTGGGGTGATTTAACACGTCTTTACACTAATTTGCTACTTTACAGAATGGAGGAATTGTCATGAAAAAATAGTGTACAAAAATAAATCAAACAACCCTTAATACTGTATTTTGGCATATACAGAATGTGTCTAAATTCCCATTACACAATGTAAGGGCTTGTAGTGGGGATCAAGACGGTTACGTTTTGCATAAGAACTTAGGTGCGGACATGTACAGTTTCCCCACGACAAACAAAACACCACCACATCACATGTTGGCCTCTCTTACGTCTGCAACATACCGTATGTTGTTTTCCTTCTGAGTCCACTTACAAGAACAGCTCAATGTGACGACCAGCGACGTCTACACAAACACGGTACCAAGGTACCAAGTTTTGGTATACACAATCTCCAATACCTGGAAGTCCAAGATACGCCACAGCCATAATTTGCGGCAGCAGGTCTTCCTCTGATTCCGCAGGGGTCTTGTAAATCAAGCCCTTCATGTGGCCCTACAGGGCTAAGCAATTAGGCCACCTCGACCTATCCAATGTTGGCCAAAACGTTGAACAAGATGACGAGACTCCCCTAGACTACTTCCTGTGGGGCCACATAAAGGGCTTGATTTACGAGACCCCTGTGGAATCGGAGGAAGACCTGCTGGGATGAATTATGGCTGTGGAGGATCTTGGATTTCCAGGTATTGGTGATTGTGTGTACCAGAACATAGTATGCAGGTACTGTGCTTGTGTAGATGCCGCTGGTCGTCACATCTAGCCGTTCTTGTAAGTGGACCCTGAAGAAAAACCCTGTACAGCGTGTTGCAGATATGGGAGAGGTCAACATGTTCTGGCATCGACTGCTTCAGTTCATTCACTTCCTCTCATGTTGTGTGCACTTCCCAGATACACAAACATGAGTGATAATGGGGAAAGGAACGAGCAAGTTATAATACAAAATTTAAGTTGAAAGTTGTGGAATATGCATGTGAACATGGAAAAGCGCAGCTGATTGACAATATAACGGCATTGGCACAAGGAAAAAAAAAATGTTATAAGTGTAATAGCATTATAGTTTGTTTGTTGTTTATTTTAATACTTTTTCTTATAGATATAGTTCTGTGTTCAGGGCGATTTTGTGATTACGTTTCTGAGAGATGGAACTAGAATGTGGGACATGGAATCATGTACTTACGCCACCACAACTTATGGCAGACAAACAATGAATGTTAGAGACCAAAAATGATTACCATACTCTTGCCAATATCTCATCAAGGTACACTGCTAATTTGTACATGTACTAGTACCACAATTGCAAACACCATGTAACAAACCTGAGTTCTTCTCCTCCAGGTAAGTAAGAATAAGAACTCTTCTCATATTTTAAGAACTTTCCTGTTCAACAGACACATGTAAAAAACTAATACCACAGGAAATCAGAATTCTAATCTATACAAAAGGATGTATAAATTGCTGAGGTGATTATGAATTTTAATGAAGTTGGAACGTAATATGTGGATGAATAAACAGGAACAAACAACATTTACCATAGCAATCCTTAAAATTAACAAGAAACATTTTCAATCATTTATGAAGTATTACCCTACTTTACAAGTGCAACAAGGTTAAAATTGCATTTTATCCTAACTCTAATCCATTGAATAAAAATGAGCTCAAATTAAGCAAAGTCATTCTAGACAATGACAAGTCAATAAAAATGTAAATGGGTTTTAACTTTATGGGTTCTTCCTTCTTTAGTTTCAGTCCTTTGCATAATTAGTTCAGCTAGCTGATAGTGTAAGAAAGAAAATATAATTTGGACTTCTGGGTATAGTGAAATTAAATTCGCAAAGTTCCAGATAAAGAAGGAAATTATTTCTCTTAATTGCCCAGTTCATTTAAGAAGCAATAAGTGAGCATGTTATCATACTCTCATCTGCTTGGGGTTGAAGTACAGCAGTCTCTTCTAGCATTTTTCCCAGATCATCTTGCAGATTATTAAAACATACATAAAATCTAAAATTGAGCTTTCAGTCCTCTTCACTATGCCTGTTCATATTTTATAACTGAAGACGCCTCTCCTACGTGTAACAATATATGTTTTTAAGAAAATACCATGTGCGACTTCTTATAGTCAAGCCTGCATTTAAGTTTGATGCGCGCCCTACCTTGAGAAGTAGGTGGTTAAGGTGCTGACAGCCCTCTCTGGTTCGTCAGGTAAGCCTACCACGGCATGTTGGCAAAGGATTGGCCCGGTGGGTCGCGGTGGTTTTGGGTTCTGCGGGTGGCCGCTTAATAGAAGGGTACTGTCGGAAAAGAGGGAAGTCAAATCCCAGAGTAAGGCAGAATGAGATAGAATTCCACCCAGGGAGTTCTATCTTCCTCACTACTACGGTTGCCAATAGACAAGACGCCAGTTGTCCTGGGGTGTATGTGATGTGATGCAGTTTAAACGATTTTGGGGGTGGGGGTGGATGGTTTGGCTGGAGAGATCGAGGTTATACATATGGGCTGAGTGGGTCGGCGTGCGGGAACGTAATTTGTGAGAGACAGTATTACGCGGGTTTGGGGACTACCTTAGATGGGAGTCGAACCCAAACCGTTTTCCTCAAAGCTAACTTAATTAGGCGCGTGTTCGGTTCATCCTTCGGAGGGTCTATATTGGCTGGGGTAACAATTGCTACCGAAGGTGAGGGCTCTGAATGAGCAGGGTGAGTTCCCTCCGTATCGTATTCCGGCCAACAAGCGCCTAAATATTTGTATAAGGGTGTCCAGTGATCTAGGGGACGAAAGGTGATATCGGCCTAGGTGCTGCTTCAGTTTCCGAAGGTGAGGGTTCGACCTCCCTCATTAGTAGGGTTGGATTTGAAAGCTATCTCTAAGGCACTGCGTTCTCTACGTCATCTACGACATTGAACCCCACCCTTCTTGTGCATATCTGTTCTATCCTGTGACCTTCCCGTGAATGTACAGTCCAGGGGCGTGACTTGTGCAGTCACACCCAAGGCCCTGATGTGTAGACGTGCAGTCCAGTATTGGGACGTCACTGGAGGTAGGCGTGGGAACACCGGAAACCCAGGAGCTGTGGCGTGTTTTGCGCAGACTAAGGCTTTCTGCAAGCTCCGTCTCCTGTAGAGTTCAGTGCACCTCACGGCTAGTCTCCAGCGGGATTTAGTTACTGAACCTGGCACAAAATTTACTAACATACATAAAAACTAAAATTACCAATAACTCAGGGATTAATGTTAAAATGATGGTAAACTGACAATTCAAATTCATGTAAGTTTTATTACATAATTAGGAAACGTGGAAAGTCCCGGATAATCAATACAAGATTGATTAACTAGCTAAATAGTAATTAAAATGTGTTACGTCCTGAAACAGGTGAAGGTGAGCCTGACAAATATTTAATAAAAATAATATGCAGAAATTACTCTATGCTGAAATTATGCAATTTTACAGCATCTCCCAGTCTACAGGGGTTTTTACCAGAATGGGTAAACTAAATTGCGACGACCTGCTACCGCGGAGTCATGGAAGTTGACTGGGGTAAAGAGTACAGGACAGGGATTAGCTCTGGAGGTGGGTTGCCTTTACGGTCGGCTGGTGCAGATGTGGACGAGCCTTATCCAAGCTGCAGGGGTCGTGCAGTCTTCGCAATCTGTCGAGTTGGCTACACAATCTCACACTGTCCCTTCTTTTCCCTTGGAGAGCTAATGGTTGGTCATAAATTACCAGAAATACTTGCAGATCATCATCCCTCCTCACTGCACAAACATTGTCGCCATGCTCAACTGACCAACTTAAATATTCATAGGCTACCTGTAGATTTATTTGGTACTTTGCCATTTACAGGACTTTCTGGTTTGCCAGACTATGCCTCCCCCTAGCCTGGTAAATGGAGGCTTTGCTGTATGTAATTTCATTTTTCAACAGCAAATTTAGTAAATACACTCAAGTAAAATTATAATTTTTTTCATTTCTATGGTAGCTAGTACAATTTTCTCTGTACTTTGTTTTTGTCCAATGTCTTGAATTTTACGTGTCATTTTCTATGCATTGCTAGTGTTACTGTTCTTTCATGCCATGTCTACTGTCACACCAAAGAAGTCACCAACACTCTAATTACACTAATTAATAACTTCAACACACAAGTCAAAACTAATTTTATTATTTCTCTTTTTCAATATTATTTAATACACAATTACTTTATACTATTACACTGCACATTTTTTTAAATTTCCTACACAAAACATTATGCTTACCTGACAGAACCACTGCGGCTAAAACATAGCACACGAGATCCATGCTTTCACCCAATGTGCACATTCTTGCAAAGAAACAGGGAAGCCTAGCTGGAAAGAAATCAACACACACTGTCTCAGAAAAAACCAATTTAATGATTAGCCACTGAATTCATACACCGAAAGAAAGACACACACTAATCAGTAAACCTATCAAGTGTTGCATGTAGGTTTGTACTGATAATAACAGATTAATATGATCTGAATTTTTGACTTATGTATTAATTAGTATATCAACCAATTAACTATATTTTTTAAATGTAATTCCAACAAATGACATTAAATGGACTGTAGTACCATTTGCAAAAAAACTTATCTACTGCACAGTTTTACAGAGACTGCTCAGTAGTACAATAATGAGGATTCACCCACAACTGGATGCTGGATGGGGACTAGGGAATTAGCATCCAACATCTTGGATGATGTCACAGAGGACTTTACGCTCTGTCATTCCATGTCAACACCATCCATCTTGTTCCAAGCCTATGCTAAGTATACTACTGTAGACAATGGTAATCACATTTATACACATTGAACCTACGCTAATTACATCTATGTTAATTGTGCATATACAACATCCCCTGCTATCTTGGATTCCTCACCACTATACTACCAATCATGCCCACTAGAGTGTAGCCCACATGCATTTTCCCATTTGCCCACCAGGGAGCCACTGTTGTCTGCCAGGAGCCAAGAGACCCCGGACACGCCCACCATGGCCTCGTGCATGATGGCACAGACTGACTAAGTACTTGCCTTTGACGAGTTGTGGCAAAAGGTATTCCACAAGCAGGAAACCAAGCAATTCACACAAAGTAAACAGGCAGCATGTGTGGCCGAACTCCTCGAGCACTGATGATGATGATGATGCCCACCCGAAGCTATTTGTACCATGGCAGACCTGTGCAGCTATATTTCCCCTTCACCACCACCATCTCCGCCAGCCACCCAGGTGCTGACAAGACCAGGTGGGTCATAGGCAAATACTTTCACTGACCAGGCATCGACAAAGAAACCTGCCCATATGTTTGCACATGCAAGCATTGCCAGATGCACAACACTTGACACTACAACAGCAAGAAACATAAGCAACCAAGGGAACCTACACAGCTCTTTGACGTCATGGGCCCCTAACCCAGGACCACCCGAGACAAGAGGTTTGTTGTTGTCATGACTGACCTGTTCACATGATGGGTGGAGGCACACCAAGTGCATAACACGTAAGCTGATACTATTGCGCAACTGCTGGACACTACCCCTGGGTGACGCTCACCAACATTGGCGCCCTGTTCACGTGTAGGAAATGGCGGTCCGACTGCACCAGGTGGCACGTGAAGCATTACACTATCTCCACACTGAGCACCGGTACCAGGAGGTGAAGGCCCAGTTGTGGATCCGCACCAAAGTAAACCATGTGGACTGGGACACACACAAACCCTGGGTTCGATTCCCGGTCCGGCCATCGTGATTTCGGTTTTCCATGGCTTTCCAAAATCACTCCAGGTGAATGCTGGGAAGGGTCCCTATCAAAGGCCATGGCCAATTCCTTCCCCAACCCTCTTCCCTGTGAAACTAGCACCACTAGTCGACAAGACGTTAAGCCCAACTCCCTACCTACCATACGGATCAGAGCAGGTTTAATCTGGAAATCACATCGGGTTGATACCTTGCCAAAAAAGGAACTAAAGATGTTGACACAGACATGCAGTTCGTCAGTAACACGATGCTCAGCTACACGATAATGCCAACGGCAACTGCAGGTGAGTACATGCTGCCGCCTCTGTCTGTAGTTTTAAAAGAGCCGACAGGGACATTTGGCCCGCGATTCAAGCAAATTTTATTTCACTGGGGCAATTTTGTGGCAGGCACCTCATTTTCTGGAAAAGTCAACAAGGAATACTTACAAATATGGCAAGAGGAGGTGTTTGCTAAAAACCTGCTGCAAGATGACAGCAGAGCAGATTTAATTGTAGATTCGTTTTCAAGATACAAACTCTTGTCAACGTATGAAGAGCAGAAGACACCATAATTACAGTATTAACGATACCACCAGATGGAAAAAGATACTGTCAACTGCTGGGTGTACTTGGCTTCCGCGTTGTAATAAGTTTCCTTACAGGGAGTCTCCACATGACACTTTATTAGTTCTAAATTTCTACATATACCATTTATGGCTATTTAAATATTGTGAACATATGTTATTAACTTCATTTGAATGATTTAATTTAAATCAGTCAATGTTAAGAATGTCAAAAACATACTGCAACTTTTATCCGCACTCTACTAGATTGACATTTTAGCTGCATAATTTCAATAATAAAAATTAATGTTTAAATAGTGTATTACCTGTTTCTCATTGATAAGAGAATATGAAAGTGTACCAAACAGAAAACAAATTGAGTGGTTTTGTAATGTGACAATACAGATGTGTTTTGCTTGTTAGAAAGGACTTGACTGAAAATTTTATACCGTATAAAAAGATTTTAAAGAAGGAACAAATTGCCTCGATGCAGAAGTGGCATGTATGACTAATGTGTCAGACGTTAAATGAAGTTCATGAAGACGTTTCAGTATTGAGGCTAAGCAGTATTAAGTATCGCTGCTAAACACACCTGAGAATATCTAACTGCAGGAGGATTATTCATTATGCATTTCCCGGTTGGTGTTCTAAGGCAGTCTGGCATACCAGCTATTGTGCCTTAATATCCGCGGAATTTTTTAAGTAAGATTTTTCTTTACTATAGGTACATCTTTTAAAACTTTTAGAAAATTTAAGGCATTTAGTTAGACTTTTATGACTTTTACAAATTTTTAGATGTATATTTGTTTTGTTTTATCGAATAAGAAATCATTTTCTTAAATCTAAAATGAGTTTTTCTTTCTCTTAATAAATATAAAAGAAAATGCCTCTCTTACCCTGCAGCCTGGCTAACATTTTAAAAGGTGGCAATGTTTCGAATTCACCTTCCTATAGATTATCATGCATCCAACAAAATAAAATTACATTTGACGATAAATAGGTGAAAATCTAGAGCATGTAGAAGAAGTTTTTAAAATATCAGTAGAGATTCTAATATAAATTATAATGAATAATAAGATAATATTTCAATTGATTTTAGCTTAAATTAGCTGTTTTTTAAATTAACACAAACCCTGCATGACCATTTTTTTTAAATTGAAAATTTGCTTGTTTTTGGCCATTTTTGATGGATTTTTGGGTCTAAATTAGATTGTCCTTAACCTACCCATATACTGCTCCCTTGGGACACTGTCCATTTGAACATATTTGCTCTGCTGGTGCATTCCAAAAAGTATTGTGATTTTGCTGTCCCTTTGGAACATGAAGGCGAGTACCGGTACCATAATCAAGGCACTTTGTGAACAGATATGGAAAGTGCTCCGGCAGAATTCCTAATGGACAACGCCAAGTACTTTACCTCTGTATTTAAGGACATGTTCTTCAGATTGGCCATAAAACACTTCAAGTTCGAACTACATGAAGGGTAACCATGTCGAGAGGTTCAGTAAAAATTTCAAGGCTTGCCTCACTATTTTCAACAATCATGATTACTCGTTATGGGATCAGGATTTTGACTTCGTAAATGTTTGTTTTAATAGTGTGCTGCATGGCTCTACTGGGGTCACTCCATCTCTTCCTTTCCTTGGTCGCCCTTTGAGTCATCCCCTCCTGAACATATGGAACATCCTTCCCATCTCATCACTGCCTAATGACTCTGCCTACGATCAACTGCTTAGAGAGGTCCATCGTCGATTGGGCGTGGCCAAACAGTTGGTTAACGAAAGGTTAGATCAGTCCAGAACCTCCGTGAATTACAAAATGGGTGACATGGTACTTTGCAAGAGCTACACCCTTGTCCAAATGTGTGGATCCCTTCAAGAATCACAAATTTTTGGCCCCCAATACAGTGCAATTAATTTCTCCATCTTACGGCCTCACCTTCAAGAAGGCACATGTTTGCCACCTGAAACAGTACATGTCGAAGACATAGTAGTCCCTGTGTTGCCAAGTTTTGTTTGTGTAATGGTTTTTTTTTTTTTTTTGTAAATTGTGTACACACTTGTTTTCCTCTTCATTATATTCTGTTTCATGCATTTTCCTTATGTCCCAGTTCTAACATTTCCCAAATTTTTCGTTTTACCAGATTTCCCACCGCGCTAACCCGAGGCTGCTGAGTTCTACAATGTTTCCTGCTTTAATAAGCGACAGCATGTGACAAATCAAGACCAAACGTTGGTCGCCATTCTTTAATAATGGTTTAAACGGCAACGTGTATAGCAAATATGCCTACACGTTGGGCAATCATTCTGATAGAAGGGGTATAATAATATAATGAATATGTAATGATAATAAAATGTGTAGTGATGAATTCACAATGACAAAATATGAATAGGCCTAACTATTTCACTTACAATTGATTTCAGCAAAGGTTGTGTCAATAAGATTATGTGTATAGCAGAAAAACAATTAACATATGACAATCCACTTCTGAATATTTTGTGTCATCACAAATAAAAATAAGACTTTGATTAAAATTGCAGAACAACTTAAAACAATAATATTCAGAAAATAAAATTAATTAAGCTGGTTTTACTGTTTACTTCAATAAAGCACACACGATTCACAAAACAATGCAGTAATCAACCCTTTTGAAAAATACATACATTAAAACATTGATACAACTGCTGTCAGGTATTAATATATTATTAAGTGGAACTTCAAGATTTAACCAGCAAAACATTTTATAACAAACGCCATGTATGTTGCACAGCAGTGAAGCTTTTCAATTGTTGATAATTATGGGAATCAAATTAGTCTTTTGCAGATTCAAATAACTAAATTGCTCCGGATTAGCTCTCAATCAGTAGTACACAAAATTCCTTACAAACGTACCACTGGAATGTGCTGATAATTATTTGGGGAAAACATTCTCTGAATAAGTAGTTAGTGAATTTTTGAAAGTGATAAAAGTTTTCAGTATTTTTCAATATTGCTCTACAAATCTTAAAAAGTTTCCAATTAAAGTTTTGATGTTTAATGAAATTAATTCAATTGAATAACGTTCTTGAGAAAAGAAAAGTCTAGACAAAATGGCTGACAGCAGAACTAACATAACGCTGGCCTTAGTTGGAGACAAACTGTCGGTGGAGATAGCTGGATTTCGACAACCTGGAAACTGAAATCCTCACTTAATTAGGATCTGGTTTCTTAATTATGCATCCTCCAGTCGTGGGATGTCGAACCACACCTTTGCAACACCGGATCAGGCCTCCTGATGATCCTGGGCGATGCTAGCTGTATTTTGTGTCATCTCTCCGTCGAATACGTCCTCCTTCAAAGACTCCATTCAAACTACTTTTCTTATAAGCACATCCCTTGCCCTCTTGCTAAAATATTCTTTTTCAACATAACCTCGTTAATGCATTGTTTTTACGTTCCAAACAAACAAAATTCCTTAGACAAAAACGTGTCTTCTTTGTCTGAATATCAAAGATGTTTTTATCACTCTTCTGCACTAACCTGAGCAATGTTTATGTACAACTGTTTGTTTCATTTGCAATTAAAATAAGTTAATATGAATTTAAATTATCTGCAAATATTATGATTGAGCAATGTTAATCAACAACATAGATATTTCATCCACGATATTGTTACGTGCTGCAGCTGGTGCCAGCTCGGCTGCCCCACGCTGAGGTACGAGACCCACCTTGCCCTCCCCTCTTCCTGGAACGATGCGCTCGCGGCTTGTTGTTCCCCTTCTGGGAATCCAGTGAATACCGACGGTGGCGAGACTTGTTGGCATCACCGACCACCTCTTGCCTGCTAGAGATTCCGATACGTTTAGCGACGATGCAAGAATGTGTTGGTAAGACTGACTAGTGGCCCAGCCCTCCTCAGCGCAGCTCGTATGTTGGGGAAGATTCTGGGTGATGGCCTAACAATATATATACTGCTGCGGCCCAGCAGCCAGCAATCTTTGACGGAGGCTACTTGAACGAGTGTGCGCGAGCGAAGATAAATGTGGACAACGACTGGAGATTGTGGGACGACGGCGATTGAGGTGTTTGTGGCGTGAATGGATGAGAGGGAGTGAAACCGATGAGTGAAGCCTACTGTGCATGAGGGTGGTTGGAGGACTCTAGAACATTGCAACTGGCGGTACTTGTACTGAACTGAGGTGGTACTGAATGGAAATGTAATACAGATTTTATTGTAAATATTGGAACTGACAATTTGGATGCATATTTTACAGAATATCTGAATAGGTTGATACACTTGTCTATTGGGACTGATCTTTAATTATTTTATTTAACTGATTTCTTAGTGGTAATTATAAATTTTATTAGATTGGAGTAATTAGTTGTGAACAGTAAGTAATATCAATTTATTGTGAGATTTTGAGATCAGAGAATTTTGCTGTAGTTATTGTAAATAAAATAAGGAAATTATAATGAATTATTTTATTTGATTAATAACTCCATCCCTTAACGAACTTTGTATAGCCCACTTCATTTCTGGAGATAGAAATTGTAACAATACTTTAGTATGAAAATTAAGCAGTGTAAATTTAAATCAATATTGGGTAACCTCTGGTAAGGCACTTCCTTACACTGCGCAGTCCAGCACCCTGGTGAGAGGAGGCGCTGTGGATGTAGTTGTAGCCATCGTGAACCCCCTGAACACTCATGAAGACATCAGACTCTAGCCGCTTGGTGACTCTACCTGGCTGCCCACTGATGTTGATGTCATCCCCGGGGATGGACCACTTCGCATCCACGCTGTCTACAAGAGAAGAAGATATTTGTCTTTGTCTGTCAATGTTTCTATAAATGCTTTGCGGTACTGTTGTTGATTCTTGGGAGACATCCCCGTTTTCTAACTTTAAGATTTCTCCTTATCTTCTGTGACTGTATTCCTGTACTGAGTAATCATTTTGTGAATTCAGTCTGGGTGGTCAGAGTAATAAACAGCGCCAGAGTGGATTTTCCAGTGCGAGCTATGTCCACAGTAGAGGGTTGCGACTGTACTACTTCTCCCGTTGTGCTTATTCCCATAATGACCACCGGCGGACAGCACCTTTAGGCTTACTCGATGGAGGCTTGGCTTCCCCTTCCTTTCTCCTTCCAATCCCCTACCACGTTTCCCCACCTTTTGTGCATCACAATTTTTTTAGTGAAAAGGTCATGTACACCTTCCTCTCCAACATTTTGACTGGCACCATCAGTAGAAGTGACTTCCTGCGGAGATCATCATGTTCAACGTGTCTTAGAATGTGTTCAACGGGACAGCACATAGGGGCTTATTCAATTGTCGGTGATTATATTCACATAACATGTTTCATATTGTGTTAAATTCATATTTGGAAAGGTGCCGGCAACATGGAATATTACGGTGAGTTGTGGATATTTTATATTTTATGGGTGTATAGTCTTAACTTTGTAGCTGGTAGTATGTGCTAATTTTGTGTGGGTGCACCGTAGTGGTAACAGATCTTTTCTAAATTCAATTTGGTTGCACAGTCGAAATTGTGTTTTCGGTATAGATGCTACGTAAATGGTTTGGTGTGTCATATTTGTTTTAAAACTGCTAGTTAGATTTGCTGCCCCCCCCCCCCCCCCCCCAACCAATTTGCTCGCCCTGATCAGCTGTTGTGCGAAGTTAGTTTCCACAGTTCGCTTGTGATAGCATTTTTGAACGTACGTGATGTTCTCATTTTAAAGCTGGATGCCTTGATAGGGCGTAATAGCTGCTGTCCAGCTTACTTCAGTTTTTAATATAACTTTTAATAATAATCTCAACGTGTTAAATTTTTTTATTCGTGGTGCGCTTTAAGGGCCTAACATAGCTGCCGTGCCACATTGCTTGTCATGTTACATTTTATCTGCCTTTTTTAAATGGTGTTAAATTCTTGGCACTACAGCATGGATTAAGTACCTAACATTTTTTTAGTTCCCTAAATAAATTTTATTCTGGCCAACAGTAATTTAAGGACTGCATGTATGTTCAAGTTTAACGATTTTGTACCACAAAGGAAGCATCAAATCTAGTCAACTGGCCAAAGTGGCCTGAAGTATTAAAGCCCTTTTAAAAAATTAATATTAGAGGTTTTAATTGCTGTATATTTGTTTATGGTAAAGGTGCCTCAAGGTCAAATAATTTCTTTTGATTTGATCTCTAGGAATGTTTGTCTGCACTGGAAATTTATTGTACATCAATCCTAATCAATGTATTTTATAATTTGTGAATGAGCAGTGGTATAGGCTGTTCAAGCTAAAGTGAGCACTTTTGAGGCCCTAGTTACTTTTTCCTTTCAGCCATATTTGATCCTTCAATTACATTTTAAAATAAATATTCCTACATAAGTAATAAACACAGTGTGTACATTCCACAACATTCGGAAATTAATGTTTAAGGCTAAAATAAACTATATTTATTGACTATCATTGCAAATGAGAGGGTTTTCAAAAGTGCTCACTTTACTGTGAATAGCCTATACTCAGTTGAAAGTAGTGATAATTGAAATTAACATTTCCATTACTTGTTTATGTTAAACTGAAAACTGAATAGAGCATAAATTATTTTGAAATTAAAGATTATAATGATGTTAAATAATTTTTAGCTAAGTTTTGGTAGATCAAATGCATCAGAGGTGCATCTCGGTTATAAACTGTTATGAAAGTTTCTACACACTATCAAAAGTTAGTGTTTGTAAATAAACTGCTTGGCTTTTCACTGATTATGGTCTCACTGCATGTTAGCACAAACTTTTTAATTAAATGGTAAATGTGTGATATGTACTTTGGTAAATCACGACGCACCTTTAATGAGTAATTATCAAATCACAGTGCAAGCACTTGTATTAATTTATATTGTCAATGATAATATGTATGAATGGACTGTTTATTCAAAATACAGAGAGTTTTAAATGAATTGTTTGTACTTTCATTTGTACTGGTATGGTACACTTGGACATATACAATAGGAAAATAAAAAACACAACACAGGACAAGAGAAAATTTCATACCATTTGTAGGAAAAAACCCAATAAAATGCCACTAATTATGATCAACACTACACAAACGTAACACATTGAAACAGTTAGAAGCTGCAAAGAAAAATTTAACTAGATGCTAATACAAGTGAACTGAAAAACTCAGTCAGAATAATCAAAACTTTCCAATTGATTTCATTATCACACCCAGATCACTGTTATGTTCTTAGTAGAATAAACAAAGCCAAATTTTCAGAATTATTATCCTCCAAATTAAAGTTTGACTCTTGAATTATACCAGAAAAGTTTATTAGCAGTTACAGATTGAACATTCACATAAGCCTGTATACTCATCTGGACAAAGTTGAGTAAGGAGCGTCAGTTTACCACCAAATTCCAAAATCTAAAGCAGGCATTTTAGAACTCTTCTCTGTCCATTCACATTTAATTAAACTTTGAGGTGCCTCTCTACACCTCTCCTAGACTTAATATTGAGCAGTCATGACAAATATTAACAAGACATTTGCCGGACCAAAAATTAGGTTGGACTGCCTTTCATCATGTCTGATTTGAATGTCTCAGGGTTCTCACAAAATGCTATTGACCTGAAAAAATCTAAGATACAGTCATTTCCTGTCATCATACACTTAAGTTAAAGTTACTTAAAGTCCATTCCTCCAAGGTGCAAATAAAACTTCCATATGTAGCCTACAGGCTGTAGTGCAAAGTGAAAATAAATAAAAGTAACACATACTTCTGCCACTTAATATAAACTTTACTCTTTAGCAAAACTGTATACGGGAAAATTATATAATAAAGAAATTCAAGAGAGTTAGTCCTAAACTTACAATGCTAACCAAAACAAACTGAAAACTTAACAAAACATGCTTAAGCCCAAAATACTGATTCAGCTCAGATACAGAAAAAAGTTGTCTCACTACAACTGCTTCCAATTTGAACGCTATAAAACACTAAATAACTAATATCCAAAATGGTCAATTTGAACACTGTCTAAAGTAGACTATATTCTAGATTATTTTAAAGTAAAAAGAAAATCACTACCCTAAGTTAGTTCACACTATATATTATGAGAATGACCAGAACGATGGATTACATCAATGTTTTACAGTATTCATACAACGTATGTCTTCTATATGAAAAGTATCTTGTATCAAAATTGTAGATTTTGTGTGCACAGCTGTTGATATTGTCCTAGAAGCAAGGAGGCTGGAAATAGTTTTCAAAGAAGTTTCGGACGGAAGTTTTCTGTGTAAAGTAATTTTTTCCTTGCAATTCTCTGATTGTGTTAGTCCTCCTCACTAAGCTAAAAATAAAATCGCGGATTTCTCGGAGCTCAATAAATAATAATTTTCGCATTTTTTTACCCAGAAAATTTTGTAAACTATATAACTTAGGCCTAATTACAGTCAGCTTGATTGAATTATGAGACTTTGTGCACATCAAATATTAGCTACATCCCAATAAAATACAGTATTGCAGCACAGCTATTAGATCGTGTTTTCAAAGTCATAAAAATCATTTCGAAACAAACAACATCAGTTACAAAGCAAACATAAAGCCAAAAATGAAATAATCACCTTTCTGCGTGTTACAACTGGTTGTCCATGTTTATGTGATAAATTTTAAAGGTCACTCTCACATGGAAACACAAATACAACCACTAATTTTTTTATCAGTCACCAAACGCACAAAAATGTAACAAACATCAACGGACCAATACGTCATATCAAATTTATTAAATACACCAGTTGTCTTTCCTGCAGACCAGTCTCAACATCAGGCATAACTCCTGCTCCTATCTAAAAAAAAAAAAAAAAAACAAACAAACAAACAAAAATATTTTTCCTCCTATGTAAATTACATTCCTATATCGCATAGTATACATAGTACTTCTACCCAGTAACACTACTGAATTACTACTCAAAGCAGTATCATATATTTATTTTGGAAAGCTTTCTAATGGAAAATAATGGACAATATTCGGAGTTAGTTTTTAAATCACTATAGTCAACTCACACGACTTTTTCACATTCAGAAGTTTGGACAGTCCCTATCCGCATATTCTAAAATCTACCAATGTACAGCAGACACTCGAAAATTAATATGTTGGATATGGAGGATATGCACCAAAACAAAACATCAAACAATGACATTTCGAACGTTATCCCTTAAAAAATTAAGTTAAAAATACACATAGCTCGTAATTTTCAAGCATTCCAAAATATACCAAAATAATTCAGACATCAAGTTTTACATACTTAGAATTGCATAAAATGTTATTAATATGTGTCTGAAAGCAGACGAAAACACCGCTAAAAATCAACCTCAACTTCTAATAATGCCTCAACCGGTGGACACCGGTGATCAAAAAATTGTGGATTCATCGGGGAGGCGTCAACTAGCCGACACTCCCCGAAAAACAGCCGTAGCGTTAAGTGTGTGATGCATCAAGGCCCTTACCACGGTTATAAAGAGAGATAGAACCGTGGCCATTACACAATTAAAAACTTTAAAATTTGATTTTAAGTTTTGACTTTACTTTTGCTTTCCGACATGTTGTTCTTATAGAAATGTTAAAATCAAGCAGCCATTTTGCCGAGAATCTAATGAGGCTACCTGTAAAGTGCGTTATTTTATTGTCGGTATATTACAAGAAAGCTCTTTTTAAATTAAATAAATGGAAAACAAATGCAATGTGAAGTAGAAATATATGAATTGCCATATTTTAATACAGCAAACAAATAAGTTTTGAAATTAGCTTTTAATATAAAATGTAACTCTATTTTTTTAGAAAAGGTATGTAAAATGCATTCCTCGATAATATCATAATTATTTACATAACAAGATACACATTTTTACGAAGCTCTGACTTTACAATTGTATTGTGTATTGGTGGTTTCGTCAGAGGAGATGAAACGTTAAGTCAAATACTAAAGTTTTCTATTGTGTAAGAACCTTCAACTGGCCGAGATTTTGGCCTTATACCTGAATTGAAAATGTTAGCCATGAAACTAATTAAAAGTGAAAATTATTAGTTTGCTTATTGGTTAATCGACAGCCAATGAATACTTATGTTTTATGTACGTTAGGCCTATGCTGGAAAGGGTGGGAACCGAGAGGTTTGTTTATTTAATTTGTTCTCACCGTCGAGAAATCTACCGGTATGCGTGAACATCGATCTTTCGATCAGTAAGAAAAACAGTAGCCAGAATTTCAAGTTTGTCAGGTACGTGATATATTTTTACAAGTTTGTGAATGGATATGCTTTTATGTAAATGTGTAGTATTTGGCTGTTAAATATCACAATTTGCAAAATCGTGAAACCTTAGCTTGGTTTCTGGTAGTTGAGGTAGGTTACATCATATTCAAAATAGTATTTACCATTTTCGAAGCAAATAGTTTTACGATTAGGACTAACAAAATGTTGAGAACCAGTTACGAAATTGCAACAAACGTTTCAGCCAGCAGAGCAAAGAAATGAAAATGTTTTTAGGTGCACTTGGAAAGCTTTAAATTTTATACAAATACTTTTTTTACCATGTTTGTTTTATTTACAAGGTTTGACCTCCACGAGCTTAGAAGCTCTTATTGAGGAGGAAGTACATAAAAGTCAGAAGTTCTACAAATAACATGAAAACATAAACAAAATTACTATACAGAAGTACATCTAATAGATATACCAAGGTTGACAGTCATGGCAGGAACTTTAACACAAGAGTATGTCAAGGTCAATAAAATAAAATAATTACATAAAGACATTACAAATACATACATATTTAGAAATCATTTTGAGCATACAAAGCAACTGAGAAAAAACCAGCAAACAATACCATAGTTGACAAATTGACAAACACAAACCTACCATAATATAAAACAGAGAACCTTGATGATACAAGAAATTGGGTAACTATAACTACCTGTTATGACTGTGTCAATAAAATGAATCATCAGACAATTTGTATGGCTAACATAATCCATAATGGTAAAAATATGAATATCTAAAAGCCGCATAGACTCTAATTGATCATGTAACAACATTTTAGTCAGACAAAGTTATGACACTTTATGACTCTACGAATTGGTTAAAATATTGTTTTTTCATATTTTTTAAAGGAATGTCTGCTTGTTTATAGTATTCTTTATTATGTGTGATAAGAATTTGTAGTTTTTAAACAGCATCAGTGGTGGCTGCTGAGGGAAGTCTGGGGGCACAGTCCTCCTAATAATATCTCAGAACGCATACCTCTACTTACCTGCTACTCAGTAAATAATACTTCCTACTAATACAGAGGTTATTTAGCAGCCAATGCTTTTGAGATGGACGAGGCACTTGTCACGAGAGAAATGTTTTTGGAAATGTCGAGTGGTGAGGCGGCAGATTCTTCGCCCAGAAGTGGGTTGAGCTAGTAGAGAGAGATGACCGTAACATAGGACTAGGGGTGCTACAGGAGGGAGGGAAGACTTCAGGGCCTCGGCCCTTTTCAGCCAATTGCATGCTGTAAATCGGAGAGAGCTGGGCATGCCCTGCCAAACAAAAAAATGGTTTCCTGGAACTTGACTAGGCTATCAAAACTACATGTTTTGTAAGCACATTTTTACACCCCACTCTTTTGCAGTTGTTAAACACATTTCTTAACAATGCTTGTATTTATTTCGATTATTTTTTATTTATAGATATCATTCAAACTCGCGCGAGCTTCTAATATAGTGTGTAATACTGTGAATAAGTTTGTTGTGTAAACTTGTAAATAGTTGTTAGTTCAGTGAGTAACATTTTAAACCTTATTACGACAAAAATTTCCAATTACAAGAATAAATTAGAGCTACAGAATTTGGGACCAGCAAGGCCACAGTTAAATATAATTAAAAAACAAAGTCAAGGTGGTAAATGGTTCGTATACAAGAAACTTCGGTGTAAGTACATACAATTTCATGGACTGGCTATGAGGGTGCGAAGTAGGAAATGTGTTGTTTGGTTTAATTTTTTTTGCTAATAAACCTAATGATTTTGTGTGGACTGCCAATGGGGTAAAAGATTTAAAAAAAAATTGGGAGACAAAGTTAAAATACCTAAATCATGTTCGCAACATATGAAACATGCTATAAAATTATCATTGCCAGGTAAGGTGAAGTGAATATACATTGCCAGTTAGACAGTGTGTATAGGCTGACGAATGGATTTTGTTAACAAATATATTAATTGAGATATGCCACTTTCATCCTCAAATTTAAATTTGACATTAATTTTGTATGTACTCTAGGCTATGTAAATTAGTATTTGGTTTTAAAAATATCAATTTTAGTATATTTAAGTTATTATCATTATTAGTATGGTAGAATTGGTATTATTATGTTATCTCTCATCGTCTTGTGTAATGTACCACACCACATAGGTACTGGTTGGAAGGCATATAACCTGCACAAGCTTAAAACAAATACATACCTATGGTAGTGATTAGATCTGAACTAGCGACCACAGTGTATTGGCCATTACGAATCGGGCTATCATACATTTTTCTTCAAACAACCATACTTTTTTTTTTGTATTTGGCTACATAAGCTACACTTACTTAAGCCTGTCGTATACAGTATATTTATCACTGTGCCTATTTAAAAATTGTATTTTTTATGATATGAATTACGATCGCTACAGCCCTTCCAGTTTCAAAAGTCACCAGCCGCAACTGAACAGCATACCAGTTTCTTACAGTACTTATTCCTAGGCTGTGTCAAGTGTTCTCTGTACAGAGTGCTCTTTCATAATACCTGGTGAAAGACATGTCAGCAATTTATTTTATTAGACTATACATCTTGGATCCTGAAATAACAAAAAAAAAATGTTGTACTATTATACGAAACAAAAGGAACACCATACATAAAATAAGATTTCGACTTGTTTTACAGCTTAGACTATGCATACATGCTAACAACTAACACCTCTGTATAACCAACAATGCCCAATACTATTGTTATTGCTTTAATGGCAAAAAAATAAAGCACAGTTTAAATAAATAATCTTATTTCATAGCATGCCTTGGAAATATTTAACTTATCCGCTATCTAAAATAACATGACAGTTATTTACCGCTGTGAAAGAATATGGAGAATGCCAGAGACCATTAGAGAGTGCAGTGAGTATACATGCTCTCTCTATTTCATGTCTTCTGCTACAAATTGAGATGGCCAGAGAGTGATATCTGTGACATCAAATGTAAAAGTGAGATCATTAGAGAGTGCTTCCTGGATGAATTGAGACATTACATTATGAACAAATGTGGTAACTTTAATAGGATACTGTAACGCTCAGCCTATGGGCACAATCAGTAGGAAAAGTACTCCAGCAGTAATTAATATTGCATGTTATTTAACCATAGTGATCATACATCAATTCCAGGAAATAATATGTTAGATCTCTGCTGCTAACCGATGACAGACATGAGTGTGGAGCAGTTCGACACGACAGTCTGCACCTTTTGATTGACTTTAATGGAAAAGGTAGGTGTCAGCAGCTGCAGCTGGCATGTCCTCTAGTGCAGACTGCCTGTTTACTGCATCTCTTGTGGACACTGAAGTGGTGGATAGCACTGGTAAAAGCAGGAGAGGTATGACAGTGTGTATCTAATGCTGTATCAGTGTTCTTTTCTAAGTACGTAATTGTTTTAAAAAATTTAGGTTTTCCCAGAAAAAATCTTGGAAAATGGTAAAAATCGACATTACTAATCATACTGAACATGAATTTACTAGAGGTATCACGATATTTGCAGTGTGTACTAACAAATGCAATAGCATGGGAAGGGTTATGAAAATCAGGGAAATTGTTGGGTGAAATGCATAGAAATAATGTATAATTTATGTCGAAAATTTGGTTTGCCATCCTAAGTGCAGGAAGACCTAACCTTACTTCATGGAACTTCACAAGTGTTGAATCAAAACATGTATGTGTGCAGATTCACTGTTGGCACACACACACACACACACACACACTCACTCACACACACACTCACACACACACACACACACACACACACACACTGTTATTCTTTTGTTATTTTTTGGGATATTTAAGAACCCGAATGCTGCAATATTTACATTCTTATTATGATGTCACGACTATGGCATCGACGACGTCATTCGGTTTTTCCTATTGCTCCATTCTTTTCCTATGACAATCCAATGGAGTATCCACAGGAATGTGGGGATTTTCGGGCGGGACACTTTGCAGCATTTTTATACAATGATATCGCGAACTACAACATCCCCATCCACTCTATTAAACTACCTGATACCACATATAGCATCACGTAATATGATACAGCCCATCCACTCTATCGTATTACCTGATGCCACATATGGTATCGGGTAATACTATAGTCCCCATCCGCTCTATTGTACTACCCAATACCACATATGGTATCATGTAAGTACACTTGGGCCCATCCGCCCAAGTGTACGACGCCATACCACATTTGTATCAGATTCTATCTTGCTAACTTAATTAACGTTGGAATTTGTACATGGCGAAACACATTTTTCGGTTAATCAGCCTCACCTTGTTTATCATAGGTCGTGTGAGGGCGAATAACTGTGTTGAATTCATATTTCGAACAAAAATAGTTAATTATTTACTAATTTGGCACACCAGCACGGCCATCATGATTCGGAGCCAGTACCAGTTTGCGATCATCACCGAAATGGAACAAACAGGTACCTGTAAATACTGGTATGTCAGGTAAACATGAGAAAGTGTGTGCCCCTGTCTGACATATTGCATTCTTTGCTACCCCAGATTTTGTACCCTGCAACCAACCTATGCATCCAGTATTGTATACCGGCAAAGCACCAGTACACCGAAAATATTTGGAAGTGATACCCATCGTGGCTGGCTTAGTGTAAAACAAAACACCCTGAATGTGATGTAGTTGCCAAACAGTGTCATGGGTCAGTACATTGAATTTAATAAAACCATAAACAAACCAATTAAAACTCTTATTGCACATAAAAATGACAAAGAAATCAAACCAAGCACACAACAAGAATGAAAGACAAAGAATGACAACAGCACAACCAAAGCAAACAAGTTTTTCAAATGAAAACCAAGCTGCAATTGGCTGAAAAATGGACATCCTTTTAACTGGCTCAAGAATGGCACTCAGCTGGAGGAAGATGCATCTCACACATGAAACGTACAAAACATAACACTAAGAAAATAGTAAAAATAAAGTAACTTTCATGTGGACGATAGCAGTTCCCACTGACTCCCCATGGCGAATGACTTGGGAGTTGTGGCCCGTGGTCGAAAGTAGAGTTGCTGGGCACCGTGCATATCTGACTGCATAGCAGGAATTCCGAGGTGAAGCATCCAAATGTGGTTAAGAGACCGACTGAAATGTACACTCTGGCACTGTATGACATTCATTTTAATGTGTTTGTTACATAAACATAAAATATTTTCAGTCTTTCTTAATAAACACATGTAGTTTGGAACCATACACAAATTATAAAATGTCAGACAGTGATAATTTCTTGCTATATCATACCTCTGATGAGAGAGCAAAGAAACATTACTATATGTACTGTATAATATGTGCATTTGGATTACTTGACATAAAAGCTGGTAAGGGCAGTGAAGTCACAATATATTTTTCTCTGTAGAAATACTGTGGACTAACCAGATTACTCATTAGTGTGCAAAGGTAACTTTAGCAGACATACATTAAAACTAGTTTGATTTCCATGGTCTTGGGAGGCAACATTTAAAAATTATTTTGCACTCTTTGTTGACAGAGCCATATTAATGGCAGGCAGGTTGTTCTACTGTCAATATGTGGCCAAACATCAGGCAGATGTATCTCATAGGACCAAGTCTTCTGCGGAAACATGAGTGACTCTAAGCTATGAATTTCCAGACGTCGCAGGGCTTATAAAATTGCCAGACATTTCTCCTCTTTATAGAGGTTGTGCCTCTCTGTAACAAAAAGCAAAGCATTGCAGATATGTAATATTTAGCTTTGATGTGCGACACACCACGAGTCCTGTTAGGTAGGGCTGCGATATAATAAGAAAATAGCGAGAACTCTTTCATTTGAAAGTAACTCAGGAATGATGATCTTACGATACCAGAATGAATTACATCTAACCTTTTAATATTTCACTATCCACTGCAGCCAACTCAATGAAGTAATGTTATGTTATTCTCTTCGCCCTTTAAGTGCCGGAATAGGACTATAGAAACTTCTTCCTTACATGTAAATTCGAGAGGGTTTCTTATGTTTTATGAACGAACTGAACTAAAACTAATTTGCATGACTGTAAAGTGCATGCATTCTCTTCGCATTCTTGGCTTGCTTAACATGAGTCTACAGATTTGAATAACTGCAGTTGTACCAAACATATATTTTGCATTACTTACTGTAGGTCAGCCTCTGCTGCCACCAGATTGTTACATCTGGGTTTTTCAAGAATGGAAAGGGGATGTCTAAGCCATAGATGAATGAACATTTGCTAAGGAAATGTGATTAGGCCTATATGTATCGATACATGAATACTGGTGCTTTGCAAAGAAGAAAAATGTGCTTCAGATATGCTGCTAATTTCCATGCCACTATCTAACATAGACATTCCTTGAATTCCATACATAAGCACACTTATTAATGGGCATATTGGTTCCCTTCTTTGAACTGTTGTCCACATTGTACTATGTTTGGTAAGCAAACATTCCGATATCACTCTACATACATCACTGGCAAGTCTCGGAGAGCCGTCAACCCCGACACTTTCTAATAGAGCCTTTTCCATGAATTTTTGTCGATTCCCAATGGTGTCACAAGTTGGTGAATAAATTTTCGATTCAAAAGACAGTACTGCCAGATATCTAATACTGCTTCCCCATCATGTGTCACCTAGTCTTGATCTTTCTCTAAGGCGCCCAAGGCTGCTGTATTCTGGGTCATCAAACACTTTGATGTTCACTTGCCACAGGACACTGACAAACTGTATTTGCATCGAAGCGGTTCATGGGGGTAATATATAATTGAGAATCCTAGACTACGTTGAATTTTTTATTGCGTTAACTCAATACAAAACAAAATTAATTAAAATGTTCAATTATTGTTTACAGTTACTAAAAGAAATTATAAATTAACTTACAAATAAAATAATGTTCAAAACTAAATTATGCTCCTCATTAAAATTAAATAAGTTAAAAAAAGTAACTTCAGCCTCTTTCTAGTTGAAAAAAAAATCGAATCAAAATTTGTTTGTAAAACTAACGTCTTAGATGTTTATAAAAAAAAAAAATTTTGTGTGATCCAGGATTCTCAATTATGTACTACATGAGCAAGCTGAAAATTAAAAATTTAGAAACAACTAAAAAAAATTAATAGTGGTTTCTAGACCAAAGAAAACTTAATATCATGCACTGATTCTTTTATTTGTTTATCTGTTAGGTTTTTTTTAATATTTTCTTATAACACTGAATAACATATATCATTTGAAATTTTTAAAACCCTCATCTAATACACAAAACATTTTATTACTATATAAGTTATTGTGTCTATAATTTGAAAATTAGATGTTTTGCATTTTCACTTACTTCCAATGTTTGTAATTTTATAAACTCGATTGAGTTATTTAATTTGTTGGTATTGGACCATTTTTTTTTTTAATTAAAAATTTAAAGAGAAATGTACAAAATGTAGTGAGAAAAAGAATATACATTCATTTCATCCATCGAAAAATATGAATTATAAAGATTTTAATGTATTTCAAACTTGAACTAATTAATATAGAAGAGAATATTACACAAATGGTGAAAAAAATTAAGAAAAATAGTATTTGAATGGAGAAAATGTATTTATGAGATTTGTTTACAAAAACGAAAGAAATATCTCATAATAATAAAGAAAACGGGTATTTAAATAAAATAAAAAATAAAAAAACATTTTAAAGGAGTAAACATTCATGTACATGTAAACAATGTGTGATAAATATAGTAAAGTATTTTTCAAAATAATTTTGAAAAGTTTAACTTCCTAAAGAATTTATTCAAATTAAATAATATATTAAATAATTTGTTGTCATTAAATAATATATTTATCAGGAAAATCATTAATGGATTAGTAGGATAAAATATTTTGGTATTGATCCAAGAATTGATGGAAAAAATATAGAGTTGTATAGAATAAATAAAAAATTTTTGCATTAAAACTATATTAAATAATTGTGTAGAAGATTAGAAAAATTTGAAGATTTTCAGTAATTATTTAAACTTTGTCATAAAAACAGAATAATCAATTTAATAAAATATTTAATAATTTAAAGTACTTCATTATTTCTAATGAGATTAAAATAACACTAAGCAAATTGCATTTAAGCATAGTAAAAATATTTCCACATAAATATAGCTTGAAAAAAATGATAAAAATGAAAATGTAAAAAAAAAAAAATGTAATTTAAATATTAATAAAACCTTTCTATTACAAATTTAAAATGTTGTAATTTCCAAATGACATTTTTTAATAGATTTGAATGAAGATAGTAAAAAATGAAAAATTGGATGATTTTGCAAAAAGAGCAAAGACTTTTCATACAAAAACGTTTCATATACTTATCTAAACTACTAAATAAAATTGACGACAGCTGCTTCCTCAAGCCCGTTTGACTACCGTTGAAAGCGACCGCTGCACGAATCAGCACTCTACCGAGCACTAGTGAACCCCGGTGTAGTAGTGCGCCGCATTACAACCGGAACATGCTACTCCATGAGTGAAGTGAACATACTCGTTTAAGCGCTCGTGAAAAGGGTGCTTGTGCAGTGCAAGGTGTAGAGCAACCATGTGCGCCCACATGCATGTGTTTGAGAAAATAGATCCTGCACTCTCAGGAAAAGTGTAATTAGGTGTTAATTACATTATGCTCAGAGACACCACACAAAGATACATATAAAAGAACTGCCTTATTGTGTTCAAGTGCCCCACGGGCTTAAGTGTAACACTTGTTTTTCCTTTATTTCCATTCATCATGTGTTCCAACCCCATCTCACCTCATCCAGTGAGTTACATGTATTTAAGTGTTTTTTTTTAGTCTTGTAGAATTATTAATGCAGGAATTATGAATATGTAGTCAATATGAATATGTATTTGTAAGGGATTGAAGTGTAAAAAAAGTAGTTCATACGACCTGCTTGCCCGCCAACCTGGCTAGCATGCCACGAGGGAGAGTTAGTCATACCACGGTGTTTTGAGGAGTCGATTATGCTGACCAACAGGGTCGCGTTTTGCATGCTTCGGTGGCACATCAACATTTTATAACGAATCATTCACTGCAATAGACTGTTTAATTTCCAGAACCTTGCGTGATTTTAACCACTCCAGACTTCTTCACTCCTCACCTTCACCCAGAATAGCATTACCAGGGAAGGTTTACTGTCTCATGTTAATTAATAGTGGTCACATGGCTTCTTGTAATCAGTGTTACCTTACTAGCAGGTTAAGCCCAGCACAGCATGTAAGTTTGCTTCCTGGAGGAGCCACCGACACTCATATGCCACCGGAATGACACGTGTGTCGTGATACCGAGAGCCGCAGCTCCCATAAATCACTGGGCATTTGTAAGAACAATTGCCACCCAACACTTGGATTAATCATAGGGTCCATGGGCAGGAGCCGTGTCAGTGTAAGTATAGATCACTGGGCCCACATTTAAGCTGTTTTTGTTTTAGTGCCTTTTATTATGTGATTTTACATGTTAATGTTGTCGGTGGGGGAGTGAAGCTCCCCTCTAGCCACCCAGATGGCATGAATGTAAGTATCATGATGTCTGTCTAATGTGCTGTTATGTTGTATATAAGTGTGCCATTTAATCTCGTATGTAGTGTGTCAGTGAGTCCCTAATCGCCCGCGAGCAACCCTCGGGGTAGGTTTTATCGTTTTAGAGTGTTGTGACATAGGACAGGGATCCAGTGTTAGTAACAGAAACAGTAGGAGGGGCCCTTGGGACCAGGGCCTGACATGCTTTGCCAGAGTCTGCCAGGCCCTAGTCAAAGCAGAGCACCTCCCTCGTCCTCTCTTCAATAAGGATCGTCTTCTTCCTGACCTGAAACAGACTATCAGGTAAGTGTGTTATTTCAAGTAAATATTAGTGTTTGTAACATATTAAACATTATATGTTTTAATTGTTTAATTTTTTAAAGTGCGATATTAGTAAAAGCTTAAGCTAGATTAAATTGTTTAAGCTAGTCTAAATTGGCTATGTCATATCATGTTAGCCCCCCGACCCCTACCTCGACTGGCATGTGTGTCACTTGACCTGGAAGACGAGTGGTGGAGTGGTGGTTAGGGCTATTTCCCACCTGGAGGAGCATGTTAAATAAAACCTAATGAACTAACATTAAGTGTTTACATCTTCATTAAGGTCGCCTAAAGGCTATAGGGGCGCGGGCCCCTACCTTACCCACCTTTTCATTGAAGTGTACTGTGCAAGTGTTTTATCATGTATTTCAGCGTTTTATACTCGTATACTTAAATATGGGTGTGTGAGCCACCCAGAGATCTCACTGCGTAGAATGAACAGTACAGGTGACGTATTTTCTTTCATTGCGACAGTTGGAGCACCGGCCATTGGCACACGACCCAGAGGAGAGGAGTCTACTCTACTGCAGCTATTTGGTATTGCCACTGTAATACCTAGCAACTATAACCGATCGAAGGTTTGGTGAGAAAATTACGGAACATTACCTGTCCCATTCTCAACCTTAAAACAACACCATTTTGCTCCACTACCTTGGCGTCAAATGGTCCCCAACTTAGGGGCGATGTCCTTCCGCTTATTCCTACTTTGAAACCCTGCAGAATTATCTTTATAAAATTTCCCACAATTTTTCAAAATCTTCAAATTTCAATATCCAGTATTTTCCACTTATCCTTGCCGACACCGACTCCAGAGAGGCGTCAAGAATAGCAACAGTGTACAACTGGAGGCATTGGACACTGCCATGAAGCCCCAGAATTATGGAAAGTCAAAACATGTGGTCAGGGAGGAAAAGCACATCGAAACTGGAAAAGGGCTGCCATAATGGCAACCACAAGGAAAAAGTCACGAGGGTAGCAGATAGTGGCCATCTTAGGAGCTCTGCTCTGATGTCAGCCACATGCCTACTAGATGCCCAGCAGGACAAATGGGTTGCAACATCCTCCCCCCTACCTTCACCACATCGCATGTGCCGAAGGAGGACAAGGAGGAAAAGAAGGACGGTGGGAAGCAGGAACGAAAATCTCCTCATACCTTTGCTACCAGCTGCACTGGCGATCTGCTGTGAGCCATGCCGATCGTTGACCCCTGCCTCACGCCGTATTCGTGCAGGTCTGCAATGCTGTGACGTCACGGACGCCGCATCTCTGCGATTTGTGCTTCCGTGATACGCACTTCTGCGCCCCACTTCTGTGATACATTGGACTGTTAGTAAACATCATACCTGGCTGGAAAGACAGCAACACGCCTATGCTGTCGTGTCTGCAGTGCCTACAACCACGACCTCAGGACTGGATCGCGTGGTACGAGAGAATTACGAAGAACTGTTGGTGCGAACATAAGCCCAGCCTGGCAAACATCCGTGTCGCGACCAACCGCGCAAGTGAGGGACAACAGGACATGGCAATAGAATCACCAAAATTTATTTCAAACATTTCGGACTTTAATTCAGTAAACTGGTGTCATGGTCTGATCTGCCTAGGTCATGACACCGCTCATTAAATGCAAACAGTGTTATCATTGGTACCACGAAGCTTGCATGGACACTAGGGAACAGGGGACAATACACGGGCTATTGTTCACTGGCAAAAACTGCTATTTACCACCAATTAAACAAGAGCATGCCACTTATAACTTGGGATAACTTTTTCACAGAGCTGCAACGGATCAATGCATGCGAACACATCGACTACAAGGGGTTGATGAATGGAGGGATCCAGTATTGCAAGACATGCAATGTCAGAGTACACCATAAGTGCCAAACATAGGAGGAACATGCAACGACAGAGGGAGAGCAATTTACATGTCGAGATTGCACGGCCAGTAGGGAGGAAACATCTGTGGTATCTCCAATACAGAATACAGAGACATAGTACCTGCAAGGACTCCAGCACCAACAGTACAACCCACACCAGTAACGATCGTTTCACAGATGCCTCGACCACAGTTGGCTGAAACGCCCTATATTCCGACAGGACATCCCTTCTTCTCTACACCAACCTACAATAGTAATTTTCCAGCAGCTCTGCACGATATCACACAAGTTTTACCAGTTTCAAGAGATGTAAATAAAAAGTCGGAGAATATAAACAAAACCGCAGCGATGGCATCCAGTCACTGCAATCAATCGGACACGCATTGTAGACCTACACCAACTCATTTCCAGAACCTACCAATGTTTTCTGGACAATTAATGGAGGATCTCTTAACTTTCATAAATGACTGCACTACGCGCCTGAATCTCTATGACATCCCGGAGGAAGAATGGTCAGGTTGCAAAGGCAAGCAGATGGAATGCAAAGCAAAACGGGGGTGGAAATCAATGAATCACTATGGCCTCACCTGGGTGGAATTACTCCATGCATTCCACTGCAGGTTCAGAGGCACCTTCATGTCCATACAGGCCGAGAGTAAGCTCACCCTACAACAGCAGCAGGAAGGCGAGACCCTGACAGCCTACATTAATAGAAAGTTACACCTGGTGAAGAGGTTTTACCCAGAATTAGCAGAGAGGGAATTCCTGGAAGTTATCACAGAGACTGCCTTGCCCGAGTATAGGATGGCCCTAGATCGACATTTCAACTGCAGGCTAGAGGAAGTGATGAGGGCAGCTATCATCCTTGAAACAAACATGTGTGCACTGCGATGGAACACAGGAGGCACATGAGAGCACAACGAGAAGCACGATTATGGGAACTTCCAAGGACAGTACCGGGGAAATAGACGACTTTCAAGCAAGGAGGAGTGAACAACCAAGAGTTTACAACCTGAACAGCTTCCAAAATCGTGCATGGGAGGGAGTAGTGTACTAAAGTGAGTACGCCCCCGGGCACAAACAGGTTTGTCAGGTGGGATCTTTCCCAACCACCCCTGTGGTCCTGTTGGTATTGTGCGGGTCGGTTAGGCCACTGACATATCGACTGCCCAAGATACCCCACCTGAACGACTGGAACACAAGACCATCCAGCAGCGAAAACCAGCAGGGAAATGGGTTTCAGGGGTTGCCTGCCGTTAACTTAACCCCTCCCCAGAACGACTGCACAACAGTCACACCACAAAGAGCACTAATAAACGAGGTTAGTAGCAGCAGTACTAAATTCATTAGTATTGGTACATGTTAATGGTTTGTTGTGTCATGCACTTGTCAACACTACTGCATCCCAAAATGTATGCAAGAGTAGATTGGTCAAAACAAATATGTAATAGAAACAGAACAGTACATACAGTTAGCAAATGGTCAAAACACACAGCCACCTGTCAGCCAAGCCACAGTTACAATAAAAATTAGGGACTTAGAAACTATCACAACGGCAATAATTACTGATGAAATCATAGAAGACCTGGTTTTAGGAGTACCTTGGCTCTCCGAACAAAACACCATAGTTGAACCCCTGAAAGGTGTATGCATTTTGGTGATAAGGAGAGGCGAAGAGTGTATATGGAAGATAGCCATAAAACAGAAAGTGTACCGCAAGTAAAACTATCAGTATTCGAACATAGTATTCTTGCAGAGCACCCAGCCACTTGTCAGTGCTTGTTAAAAGAACATAAATTTGTTTTTGCCAACCATGACATGTTAAGGAGAACAACAGTTGCAGAACAAGCTATCCCCTTAATACTGGAAGAGCCGATTTACAGTAGTCCACGTAGCTATCTACTGCACAAATCACTCATAAATAAGCCACAAATATCAGAGATGCTCGCAGACAGTGTTCTAGAGCCAACAAGGAGCTGGTACAACTCCGCTATTATGCTGGCACCGAAAAGGGATAGGATTTGGAGGTTTTGTGTCGACTTCAGGCCCATCAATCAGGTGACATGTAGTACAATACAATTCTACATAAGCGTTAAGGATGCATTAATTTCCCTACGGAAGGACAAGATTTTTTCCTCGCTGGACCTCAGAAGTGGCTATTGGTAGATCCCGGTACGCCAGGAAGATCGTGAAAAAACAGCTTTCACCATGCCCGATGGTAGGATGACCGGTTTTGTGGCATGCCCTTTGGCCTTTAGTGTGCTCTAGCAACTTTGCAGAGCATGATAGAGCGAGTGTTAGATGGCCTCTTAGGCGAGTTCACCCTCGCCTACCTCGATGATGTTGTCATTTGGTCCTGCGTATGGGAGGAACATCTACACCACCTATCGCTGGTACTTGAGAGGTTGGAAATCAATCTCTAAACCTGTGCGGTAAAGAAATGCCATCTCGGAAAAACAGATTCGGAATTGTTAGGCCACAATGTAAACGAATCCAGAAATAGGCCAAACACTGAACAGCTGCGGCTCATAGATTACCAACAGGTGCCACGCACGTGCAAACAATTAAGAAAGTTCTTTGAACTTATCGCGAACTTTGCCACTATCACCGCATCCCTCAGCGACATGATGTCTCTGCAGAACTGGTAAGTGTGGGGTAGCGAACATTAAACTGCTTTCCAGAACATAAAGGAAAAGTTCCAGGCGTGCCCCGCACTAGCACTATGCGACCCAGTGTGTCACTTAATTTTACAGACCGACGCCAGCCAGGAGGGTCTCGGCGCCGTACTGTATCAATACAATGTTAGGGACAAGAAATGCATGATAGATTTTGCAAGCACAAAATTGGGTAGCACGGAGCGTCACTATGACGTGAATTAGAGATAGTGGCTTGCGATAATTTGGGCCGTAAAGAAGTACAAACACTACTTAGAATACTGTAGATTTATGATGAGGAAAGCGAGGAAAGTTACGAGGGGCTGCAATCTTGGTAGAGAGATGTGACATCACAGCAGCGGGAAAAATGACAGAGCAATTCGAGTGGACCAACCCACCCCCTCTGCGTGCATTGTGCTGTGCTGTGAGTAGGGAGAAGGAGAAACGAGTAGAGGTAGGAACATCTGACCGCTCCTCCTCCCACGTTCTTCGCATACACCTAGCAGAACAGCTGAGAGGCCACCGTCCATTGACCCCTGCCACACCGTGCAGAACTGCCGCACTCCGCGATACTTCGGCAACCACGCTTCCGCATACAGTACTTGCGCTTCCGTGGTAGTGTTGTCAAACCACCATGGCTGGCCAGATGCAGAACGGCGCACCAGCACCACTATGTCTGCAGTCTCAATGTCAAAAATCACTGGATGTGGTAGACAGATACGAAATGGGGACCCGATTTTGCAAGTGCGATCGAAAGACCAGCCTGACAAGCAACAGCGTAGTGAGCAATCACGGAGAAGAGCAAGTGACAGAACATTCGGACAGTATTAACGAAATTCAAAAATTTCCCCATTTACATTTGTGTGGAAAATTGTTATGCACAAATTTTCGAACTACACCGAGCACATGTACACTGTGCCTATGCACATTCACCAAGAATGCATGAGTCCCATGGAGTTAAACACTCCAACCCGATTGCGGTTCATTTGCGACGAGTGCGTTGGACAGTTGAAACCCACCATGATCACTAATATTTCAACCGACTTACTCACGGGCAACCAGCCCGGTAATTCAGTGTGCCAAACAGAAGACAGCACGGGAATCAACATGCAACCAATGCAAATGGATGAAGATTGCATCACCACTATAAACACGGTATGTCACATGGAGAGTGAAGGAACAGACAAAGAGGGAGCATTTTCGGCACTCAGTGAGACGGTCGGCGTACAAGGCCTATCTGGGCATACATCATATTCACTGGTCAAGTAATGTGCATTAGCTAAGTGTTAATTTACTAGAACATTTCTTATCGTTTTACGTTCGGAGAGAGCACCGTCTCATAACCCAGGTGATTTGTACACACTAGGGACTTAACTTACCGCTTAACTTACCGTAAACTTTAGTGTAGCCATGTGCTAGTTTTGTAGCTTAGGATCATTCCGACCTGATTGTGGAACTAAACTTTGTATGTGCCATGTGTGGAAAATATTTAAATTAATATTGTGGAATCATACTTCCCGTGTTCGTTTATTTTTGGCCACATCTCGGTCTTGTAACTTTAGAAATGAGCATAGAAAGTATGAGTGGCATATTTTTCGGGCGTGAGGGGACCAAAAACACCCACCAGGATTGTGCCATGCATCGAGGGAGACTGAAAGCCCTTGGTAGCGCACATTTCTGTATTTTCATAACAAAAACTTCGCCGTTCATAACATCAGCTCTGTGGACACAGCAGACAGTTGGTTCAAGATGTACAGCCACTTTGGGTGATCGATCGTAGGCCCCCTCCCCCTCAAACACGCACTAGATCAAGAGTCATCATGCTCACTACTGAGCGGACTTGTGCTATGTGCAAAGGACTGAGAAATTCAACACTCATATGCAGGGTCCACTACCCGATTCACCACGACCGCTGCATTACGGAGGAAGAGCGAGCTAAGAGGAGAGATGAACACTATATCAAGTGTTTGCATTGCTATGATATCTCGTTGGTTAGGTAACCTAACCTCACTACTTGCAGTGAACATCATGATGATGTGTTCGGAAAGCTAGTCAGACAACAACAACAGCAACATATTCTACAGTTTATTCCACCACCAGTATCGGCATTGCTACTGGCTGACCTGACACCAGTCGCCCATTCAACCCTCCGACAACAAGATAAACCGGCAGTTAGCTATGCATGTGCAATGAAATGTATCACAACTCCTGCAACACATATATGCTGTGGAGATAAAAATGCATACAAAACACCTGCCAGATTCCAATTGTTACCTACATATGTCAGCACAACCGACAAGGGTCCACTCGCCTTTTGAATGATTGTGTAAACCTGCATCCAGAGGTATGGTGTCGATCCAGATACCTGGACGAATTGCACAGGAGAAAGGTTATTTAGTGACGTACGTCTGTGGTGGTGTGGCGTAAATCACCACAGCATGTCATGGGAGCATCTGGAAGGCGTCTCGATGCTGCCACGTGTCATGTGGGTCACCTGGTTGACCACATTTTTCCCTTGGGGGAAAATCCAAGGAAAATGCTGGAAACTTACGGGAAAGATGTTGGAAAATTTAGTAAAAATTTGGAAAAATTGTTTTGGTCCTGGAAAATTGTAGAAAAAATTGCTCAGGTTTTAAGATGAGGATTTGCACCAAAGTTGAGTTTGATTTGATGTTAGTCAAGATGTAGGAACACGGTAGAGATCTGCCACATGTTCAGAAAAGCCATTTGACGTTTGTCTAATGTGCAGGATGTTGGCAACTAGAGCCAAGGTGTTGATCAATAAGGATATTGGATAGGTGAGGAGCAGTTAATATAGTTTTGGAATCTCAGTGGAGATAATTAACCAGGGCACTAGATATTGCTGGGTTGACAATATTGTGAAGTCGGAGAGCAGCTATGGACTCATTCCTCAGGGTCGTTCGGCCGATGACCACTGCAAATTCTCCAAGTGCAGTTGTTGTCTCCTCGTAGAATAAAATTAGTACTGACTGAATAACTCCCTTACTTGATGCATTGTGGGAGATCTGGGCTCCATCCCCGCCCATACGAACCAATGTTACTTATTACGCCAGCTCTTGACCATTTCAAACATATTTGCACAATAAGTTGCAATTTGAGAAAAGGCAGGAGAAGGCCCATACCTTAAATGCTGTGCGGCGATCTGGAAATAAACCACAGTTGGTAACTCGTCACTGATACGATTTATTCAGTTACATGACTACATTTAAATCGGGAAAAGATTACATTTGGTGCTGCATCCAAACCTGCCAGCTTGGGTAATAATGTGCAAAAAGACACATGGTCACATGAAATCACTTAAGTATAATTTAAGCCTACCCAGGCGATGTGCACTGGGAAGTTGCGAGGGGGAGTGAAGTCTTGGGCAGGTGAAATATGTAAAGGTTTTGGTATGCTAAAATAACTACTGCATTGAAATTATTAGTCCAACATGCTAGTCGTTAGCAATGACATGGATGCAGAAAATTCAATCAAGGAACGTGAAATTGTTGAAAGGAATAATACGGTTTTAAGTAAGATAAAACATTTCAGGAAAGATCCGCGCATTCAGCAAATAATAAATGAACACTAAGAAGCAATAGAAGACAGACTTCTATCCAAATGTGGTACGTTTTCAAGACAGGTACACTGTAATTTATCTATTTACACCCAGGCATTTGTCCCCTGAAGTGAAGTTAGCTTCGAAACCAGAATCGAAGCTGTAAAAATTAAAAATTTCTGGTTACAACCAACCTTTGAAATAAATACTGGAAACTGGCTTACCAGAAGCCGACACTGTATGACAGGTTGAATTATAAATAATCACAGGGTGCCATAAGCGAATATGTTTTGCTGTAGCTCTCCAAACATCCGATTAACACAATTGAAACATTGCCCCTCGTCCCTCTAACCCGTAATAATGTTACATGTTTAGGGGCTCATAATTTAAAAACCGTTAATTGCACACACTATAAAACTATGGTCTGTTTAATATCACCTTGCGGGATGAAATTAATAATAAAATCAACACTGAGGGGAAGGCTCATGAATACCATGATTAAGCCATTGAAACTTTGTACTTTGTACTCCAAACCTTTAATAACATTGCATGTTTATAGGCTTACAAATTAAAAACATTTCATCGCACGCTGTATAGAATTATAGCACGCTATATCACCTTGCTGGGGCAACAAAATATACATCAACACTGAGGGCACTGCTCATGGATTTCATGATGAAACCATCAGTACTTTGAAATTTGTACCGCAAACCATTAATAACGTTGCAGGTTTAGGGGTTCTTAATTAAAAACTGTTCATTGGATGCACTATAGAACTATATCACGTTAAAAACTCATTCCTGGGATTGCAAAATTGATGGGGGTGCTTTTATGGTCCAGGAGGGATAGTGAGTTTATGTGGATTGGTTGGGTATTTGGGATGAAAATGTTACCAGTGGGGTGCCAGTCCGCTCAGTAGCGAACACGATGACTCTTTAAATTGGGTGAGTACTGCCGATCACCCAAAGTGGCTGCACATCCTGCACCAACCATTTGCTTGATCCACACAGCTGATGTTGTGAAAGGCGAAATTTTTGTTATGAAAATCCTGAGGCCTGGGATAACAAGGGCTGTCAGCCTCCCTCGACTCATAGCTCACTCCTGCGGGTGTTTTGGGCCCCTTCAAGCACAAAATATATGTCACTCATACTTTCTATGTGCATTTTTAAGATACAAGGTCAAGGCGTGGGCAAAAATAAATAAACACAGGAAAACTGTTTCCATACTAATTATTTAAATATTTTCCACTCAGGGCACTTACAAAGTTTGGTTTGCCACACGTCTCGGCGAATTCCTAAGCTGCAAAACTATCACATGTCTACACAAAAATTTACGTTAAGTTACGTCCCCGGTGTGTACAAAACAACAGGGTTGTGAGATGGTGCTCTCTCCAGGCGTAAAAAGATTAAGAAATGTCCAAATAAATTAAAACTTATCTAATGCACATTATATAACCGGTCACAAAGATGTCGGCCCGGAGAGGTCTGGTATAACGACCATCTCACGGAGTGCGAAAACACTAATGAGAAAATGGCCTTGCGGAAATTGGTGCCTAACAACCCACTTCCTGTGAGACACACAAATCCCATTAATTAGATACTTTCTGTTACGTCCGGAGGATAGACATTACAATTATTTACAGGTGACAAAATAGCCCTTCAAACACTTTCAAACTTCTTATTAAAAATATACACTGATAAATAAAATTAGTTGTGGATGGTCACGGTATGTTTACAACTGACGTGTCCGACTGTCCATGACCTAACCAGATTGGCGTGATTTGCACACGTGGTATGTCTCTTTTGTGTAGACCCTATCGTAACATTCATTTGTACACAACTTTATAACACTGGGCTTTATAATTGCAATGTATAATGTATCTTAAAACACTCTACAGTAAATAATAGGTAATTGAACACGACTTTGTTATTGTCTGCAGACACTATCCTTAGACCTGCTGTTCGTGTGTGGCCTCCGGAACTTGGGCCTGCAGGCCAGTCTTTTTGGTAATGTCACTTCACTTCCACAACAACCTGTGGTCAAATGTAAATCACACATATAAATAAAGATTCTGCAACTAACAACTAACAACTAAAAAATTAATATTAGTGTACCCGACTGGTGTACAGTACTTACCTTAATGATTATGTGAATCTTTACTTTATTGGGACAATCAATAAATGGCATGATGTACTGTGAAAAAGGTAAACAAACATTGCATGGCTCCGTTTCACTGTGAATAATATTTCCTCATTTAGTAAACTGAGTTTCAAATGCACATTTCAAATTTGGAAAACGATAATACTAAACCTACTACACAAACCTACATGTCACATGTCCCGAAATCCTGGTCTCATGATTCAACACACAATAACACTTTTGGAAAATGTAAACAAATATGACACGTAGCACATGCAATAGAAATACACATCTTCTCTGCACTTCCCATCCTACCATAACATAACATAAAACTTACGAAGAAATAACTTACCCTAATATGAAACTACACATAGGTCCAATACACGAATGCAATATGCGCACACATGAGGAATGTTGGCTGCTGTACTGAAATTTCTCGCATGGTGGTGTAGGGTTGTGGATGCTGGTACAACGGGATGTGCGGAACAGCCTAAGGTGGGAGTACGTGGCACATGTCAATCGCACCCCTCCTCCTCAGGTCGTTAGATGTCACATACCTCTTCACTCTGAACAAAAAGCTGCCGGTGGATGAAACCTCTCCTGTTGATGGGCATTGTATCCGCTGGTCTGCTGAATACGACATGGCCGCCATCTGTTGGCGGTTGTGCCATAGACGTGTGGCTACAAGCGGCGCATGTGGTGTTATGAACGATGTGGGTTAGCTTCGAGTGGCATGGTGGAGAGGGAAGGCATTCCGCTCATGACTAATTGCTGCTGCTGTGCGAATGATGCAGGCGACATAGATTAGGGCGATAGGCATTCGGGGCACATGTTCCTGTCGTGCTCCATTCTCCATTGGTCGATGATACCGATTATGGTGATGATGCTAATGCTGAACTCTGTTCTCCCATTCACTACCTGTTGAAATGTTCCAGCCGGTCGCAGGAAGGCGTCTCTTATACGTTACTGGTAGGAGGAACGTTGATAATGCTGGCAGTGTCAGAAACCGCCGAAACTTACTTTTTTGCTGAATCCCTTATAGGCATTGATACATCATATGTTGCCATGTAAAGGGTTTGCGGGTTGCGTTCTGTTTACTTGAGGCCTAGGCTATACAAAATATTCAGTGTGTCTGCTGTCTTCTCTCAGTGCTGCGTTGGTGCAGGACGTTTCAATGTCAATGTTTGCTAGACGAAAGGCATATCGGTGAAACACTGCTGTGCAATGAATGCTGATTTGGAATTTGTAGAATTTATTTCCCATGACATTCTTGATGTGATGTGGGCTGCTCCATTTCTTGGCGAACCCTGTGCAAAAGTTTTTTGCCCTGCTGACTACAGATGTGTTTTAGCAAACACATGTTGTCTGGCGTGTAGCTAGGGAGGGGGTCGGATAGTTGGAGGCAGCCACTACTGCACATTCCGAACCTGTTTATCTTGTGGCTCGCGCACCTCCCTCTTTTTTCGCTCTTCCCTCTCATCACCTTCTGACGGACTATTGGCATGCTCCCTAATCCCGCTCGTGAACTCACCGGGGAGGGGGATGACACAGTCTTGTAGCATTATCGCCAGTATTATTCCCGTGGCGAGATTTGTTCTTTGTATGTAGAGTGAACAGCACACCTGATAGCTATTCCACCCATGATGTGTGGTTTTCTCCCAAGCATAACCCCAGCTGTGTTTTAATTCTTGATGTCTTCTTTCCGTCGGATTTAATCTGGGATAGTATACTGCTGTATTATGGTGACGGACAATCCATTTACTACAGAACTCTCACCCCACACATCAGATAAATTGGGTACCGTTGTCCGTGAGCTCTGTGTATGGGTAACCTCAACGTGACAAAAATTAATTCTCCATCACTTTTCCATTGGTTCTTGCTTGGGCACTCTATATCGGATACACATCAAACCATCACGAGAATAAATCAGTTACAACCTGGATAAATCTCTTCCTATTTGGGGTCCTTGGGTATGATTGCATTAAGTCCAGGGTGATGGTGTTGAATGGTTCCGATGGCAGGCATTCCAATTGTTGTTGTACTCCGTCTGTTTTTCTTCTTTTGTAGTGGTTGCAGGTAATGCGATTTCTGACGAAACTTCGAACACTTGTGGAAATCCCGGGCCAGTGAAAATACCGTGATACATTCTGCTGTATTTGTGCTGCTCCTGGATGTCTGGCAATTTGATTGGCATGCATGAAGCATATAAATAATTCATATGTGGAAGCAGGAACAAACATACACCATGTACCACTGTTCCTGTCGACACATGACTGAACACAATTCTCATACACTCGCCACTGTTCCATGGTGTTATTGGCGCATGCAGTACACCTTTATTTGACACTGGGAATCTTGACTGTTCCACTTTCACAAAGTATTGCAAATCTGGCAGTGTGGGTACAGTTGGTAGTACCAAAATGTTCTCACATTCAACTAGTTGGGATGACGTAGGTACCGGTGGAGGAGGTGGTAATACAGTTTCCCGTTCTTTTTCATCCTTCACCATGGTTTCGCTGGGGTTGCATGACAGATGATCCACAAGCTGATTTTCTGCATCGGCCACATGTGCGACTTTGAAATCGTATGCCTGGATAAGCAAATCCCAACAAGTTAACTTGCTCTCTTTGATGCTTTGGAGCCATAACAGACATCAGTTATTTGTGTAGATTGTGAAGCATTGATATTCTAACAGCTGGCGATATTTCTCCAAACTCCACACTACCGTCAGACACTCCAGTTCACTTACATCGTATCGACGATTGACTGGACCAAATTTTGCACTGCCAAAATCGAGTATTCTTTTCATCCCGTTGGCAGCGAGCTGGAACAGGATGACTCCTAGGGCCTTCCCGCTGGCATCGATCTGAACATAGAGATTGCGTGTTGGATCATGCCAGGCAAGGGCTGTTCAACGTCTGAACCAGCTCTTGATTTCCAGGAAGCTCTCTTGTTGGTGGGCCTATCATTTGAAGCGGACTTTAACTGACATTAGTTCAGTTAACAGGGCTGTCACCACGGAGAATTCGGGGATGTATTACCTTATCCAATTGATGAGCCCAAACAACTTCCTAACCTATTTCTTGGCTGTCGGCATGGGGTAGTTCTCGATGAGCTCCAGCTGTTGTAGTGTGGGTTGATTGCCATTTTCGTCCACGAGGTGGCCAAGGAACTGGATGCTGGTTTTTCCTATGTGGAACTTGTGGTTCATGCACATCAGTGCATTAATGGCAAGCCATTTCGAAATGAGTGACAGGTTATGAATGCATTCTGGCCAGGTCTTCGACCATATGATCACATCTTCGAGATAAGCTAGTGCGCAGTCCCCTATCAGGCCGTCCAGCACCCTTACCACAATTGCCTGAAATGTGGACAGGGTGCTCCTGAGTCCAAATGGCATTGCACAAAAATGGAAATGCTGCCCATACAGTGTGGTGAAAGCCGTTTTGGGGTTGTCTTCGGGCCGCACAGTAATCTGCCAATACCTGCTCATGAGATCGATAATTTTGAAAAGCCAGGAGTCGCCTAGAGTGGCAAGGGCATCTTTGATGTGAATGTAGGGTTGCAATGCACTGTTGGTAATGAAATTGAAGTGCCTGAAGTCCTCATAGAAATACTAACTGCCCTCCTTTTTTGGTGCTAGGGTTATTACAGAGTTATAGTCGCTTTCTGTTGGTTTGGTGACCCCTTCCTCTAACATTTCTGTATTCTGCTCTAGAATTATTCTACACTGATGGAGCTGATACAGCTCTGGCTGTCATGTACCAAGGTGTCCGTGGTGAGCAGTATTTAATGTTTTGCTACTATAGTTCTTCACAGGTGATCAGCCACAGTGACCACGCAGCAACGCTCATTGAGCAGTCGTTTTACTGCTGCTCTATGTTCTGTGGGAACCAAGTGTTCTAACTCGTCCAACTGGACAGCGGGCGCTTCCCAAGTTGGTCTGGGATCGATGTTGTAGACTGTGTACCTTTCCTTGTTGTCGAAATGAATTCTTTTCGCCATTGGTTCCACCACAATGTTCTGCTCCACGAGTCATGACATGCCGAGTATGATATCTTTACGTATTTCACTGGAGACGAATGCAGTTGAAAAAGTCTCATTATCAGGAATTTTAATGGTGATTTTTACCTCTCCTGCCACGGTTCCGGTATGTTGACGTGTGGCTAACTGGATGATTAGCTTCACTGGTCGAATTTAACTTTCATTAATGAGACATGTGCTTATGAAGTTATGAAATGCTTCAGTATCGATCAGTGCACAGCCCAGGTTATTGTTTACCATCACAATGATGCTAATGAACCTGTTGTTTTGGCCAGAAATTTGTGCTAATAGAATCTACTGTTGTGTCTGATCCTGTTGTTTTGTTGCTGATCTGGGGTGGACAATGTCTGATATCCCTACTCCTAACGTCCAATTCTCATCACCGTTGGTGCATGTGACGGTTGCTGTTCGAAATTGACCCATGAGGGACACTGATATTCCAGTGCGGAACCCCACACCAGCAACATGGAAGAGGTGATCTGTTCTATTCACTAGGTTGATGAGTTTGTGCCTGGTTTGGTGGGTTTTGTACTCCATTGACTGACCTAGCAGGTCCCACGGTGTTTGTTTTCATTCCAGCAGTGATGCAGATTGCATCATCACTGTCTGCGGTTCTTGTTCTCTTTGGTGCGGGATCGCGGCACAGTTGCTCTGTACCGCAACACCGATGATTTGGCACACTAGCATCTAGTAAAGCCAACACTGTCCAATATTCAGCCCGTGCTGAACATGATACAACTTCTAATATTTTGTGTAACGAAAGTTCTGGGTTGTGTTTGTGAATGAGTTCAATTTGCTGTGTAGCGAACTGATAAAACGACTCCTCCCCTTGTTCGGCTAGAATCACCTGGCATCTTGTGCGCTATGTTTTATATATGGTTGCAAACCTATTCTTGAAAGTTTCTTGGAATTCCTCCCAAGATACACCTTGGTGATTTATGCCAAGCCACCACAGACATGCATCACCAAATACTCTTTCTCCAATGCAATTCGTCCAGTCAACTTTGATCAACCTCATACCTCTAGATGCGGTTTACACAATCATTCAATAAGGCGATCGGATTCTCATTGGATGTGCCCGCATATGTATGTAACAATTGGATTCTGACCGGTGTCTTGTATGCATGTTTATCTCCACAGCATAGATGTGTTGCAGAAGTTGTGGTACATTTTGTTGCATGTGCGTAGGTAACTGACAGTTCCTCTTATTGTCGCGGGGTTGAATTGGCGACCGGTGTCACGTTAGCCAGTAGCAATGCCGGTGCTGGTGGTGGAACAAACTGTGGAATATACTGCGGTTGTTGTTGTCTCGCTAGCTTTCCAAACTTGTCATCATGATGTTCACTGTGTGTAGTGAGGTTAGGTTGCCTCACAGACGAGATGTGATAGTAATGCAAACACTTGATATAGTTTTAATCTCTCCTCTTAGCTCGCTCTTCCTCCATAATTCTGTGGTCGTGGTAAATCGGGTAGCAGACCCTGCATACGAGTGTTGCATTTCCCTGTCCTTTGCATGTGACTGTTCGGGCACACTTAAGCAAATTTATCTGGAACTGTGATAGTGTTTCGTTATGTGTTGATACTGGAAGGCATGCACACTAATTCGGCCTGCAGACTGGGTTGATGAAGCCTTTTAACACTCACAGTCATACACACCACGTGCACACCTCATGTTGCCCACATATCGTACGTGCCATTTCTCCACCAATAAGATCAAAGTTCTTGTGTTCTATTGCTTGAAGTAACCGATTTAATGCTGTGAAATTGTGTCATTTGCAAATGCCCTCCTCCGAACTGTTGATCAATGGTGTGTTAGGGTTAGGTGTCCGGCTAAACACTTGGTACACAAGGGTGATTATTCACAGTTCGTTGTTGTTTAATTCAGATTTCCCGCATCACATACACAGCACAGCTGTTGTAGGAATGCAATGTGATGTTATATTCTGCCGACCATGTAGTCTTAGGCTCATGGCTATCACGGTAGGGGTTGTCCATCTTGGTGGGTGGGAAGTGGCAGGTGCATTTCCCCATGATAGTGGAATGTCCCAAAATGGCGGCTGTCGCGGCATCACATGTACTTTTCCTGGTGGCAAGATGGCGACATGTTCCATCCCTTAGTATTCCAATTTGGTGTCAAACCTCCTAAAGGTTGTTTGCACTATTTCTTGGTGCTGATTTCTTGGTGCTGACACCTGGCATGATGAGGGAATGTTGAAAAGGGTCCGCCAGTAGCGAATTATGTTGAGACAAAGCTCAAAGGTTGGTTGCACATGGTCATAAGAAATTAGCGTGAAATCATGCAGAGAAAAATTTGGGGATTTATGCCTGAAAAATCTTGTGTGTAAAATTAATTTTGAAGTACGGCATGTTTCATGGATATGCTGGCAGGATATGAAAGCCACATGGTTCGTCAAGCCATTTGACAGGGCTCCTTTTCTGGTCCAGGAGGAATGGCGAGCTTATGTGGATTGGTTTGGTAATGTAAGGAGTTCCCTTACAATTGGTTCTCACTTATCATTTCGCTCAATACTATTTTTATCGTACAATTGTTCACATGTTAAATTACATAATAATATGATCGCCTGCTTAAATATCTATGTTTAATGACATTTAATTTTGTTGAATAATTGCGATATAGCTAATAATTGTGATAAACTATTTTTACATTTTACAGTTAATTTGTGCAATTTATACTACATGGAGAAGTTCAGATATCGTGAAGGTAACCAGGCAGCAGTTTTTGTCTTTGCTTGGAATGTTTGTGTGAACATTAGTTGAGAGGGAACGAAATAGAGACGGCTGCTAATAATTTTTTGTTGAAATAAGTATGTAGTGTCTACTAGTTTCCTGCCAAGCCAAATGATATGTGGCTGAAGAGGATGTCCTGCAGTTCTGGAGAGTATCGTCCACTCCTAATGACGGCCAAATCTACGTGTTGCACCGATGTTGCTGTCCAAGTTTCATATCTTATGGTTTGGTGGCTCTTTGACTTTGATGGCAACCAGATCTTCATGACTTCCTGTCTACATTATGTCAAGTAAGGCATATATTACCTTTAAAGTTAAAAATATACCAAATTTTCTTAATGAATCTTTGTTTGAAACTTCTCTAGCCAATGATTCATCAAATTGGCTTAGTCACACAATCGAGAGTTTTCGTTGTTTTGTAAAACTGAGTTGCTGACCGATGGCGCATGTAGGAGTGCAGTTTCATGGACCATTTGATCGAGAATAATATTCATTTGCATGTGTTCGTTATAGAGTTATCATAGAATATTTAGGAATCATCATAAATTTGATTTCTAAAATTAATGATATTCTTGTTATTATCTTATTCATTTTCTTACAACGGATAATATTTCTTCCTTCTTTGATTTTTTTAATTGTAGGATGGAAGGGTAGTTGTGACATGTTGTAATGTGAAGTGTTAGAATTGTATATATATTAAAGGTATAAACTTGATTTATACATGTGCTTTCTGTAGGTTGAGCATATCTTAAGGTTGCCCTATTAAATTATTACTAGTACAAGTTTATGCCATTATGATTCTAGAAAGCATTATAATTTAAAGTGATAATTCTGAAGATACAATTTGTTTTTTCATACCATTTTTTAAATAGTACTACGAGGAAGATGTTCTCAAATATACATGTGAAAAGGTGCACATTTCTCTACATCCCTGAACTACACTCTTATAAATAATTCTGTATGAAACTATACAGTATTTGGGATGAAAATGTTACCATGGGGCATTAGTCCATTCAGTAGTGAACATGATGTCTCTTGATCTCAGGGGCTTATGGCCGATCACCCAAAGTTGCTGCACCTCCTGCACCAACCGTCTGCTGTATCCTCCCAGCTGATGTTGTGAACGGCGAAGTTTTTGTTATGGAAATCGTGATATCTGGGCTATCGTGGGTTGTCAACCTCCCTCGATGCATAGCTCACTCCTGGCTGGTATTTTGGGCCTCCTCATGTCCGAAAAATAAGACACTCATACGTTCCATGTGCCCAGTATGAAGACTGTTTCACTGAATGGCGAAAATGCGACTGAGAAAATGGAAGTGCAGAAATTGGCGCCTGACCACCTGCTTCCTGCATGACACACAAATCCCGTTATTCAAAAACTTTCTGTTGATGGACATGATGAGGATGGACATGACAATGACTTACAGATGACAAAATAAACCTTCAAACACTTTCAAACATAACATACAATATATAAACTGAGAAATAATATTAGTGGCGGACGGACACTGCATGTTTACAATTAATGGGTCCGACTGCCTGTGTCCTAACCTGATTGGTGTGATCATGTGTTGATTGTCTCTTATGTATGTCCCTTACACCACATTCATTTATACAAAACTTTATAACACTGGGCTTTACGATGCAATGTATAATAATTACTAAAACACTCTAAAATAAATAAAAGGCAATAACCAATGACTTTGTTATTGTCTGCGGACACTGTCCTCAGACCTGCTGCTTGTGTGTGGCGTCCGCCATTGGCCCTGTAGACCAGTCTTTTAGGTTATGACACTTCACTGCCATAACAACATGTGGTCACATTTAAATTACACAAATAAATAAACATTGTACAGCTAACAAACATAGCACTGCAAATTATCCTCTTATAATTAATATTAGTTTACTCAACTGGTGTACACTACTTACCTTAATGATTATGTGAAGCTTTATTATATTGGGACAATCAAAACTTGGCATGATGTAACTTACTGCGAAAAGGTAAACAAACATTACTTAGCTCCATTTCACTGTGTATAATATTTCCTCTTTAAGAAAACTAAGGCTCAAATGCACAAATCAACTCTGGAAAACAATAATACCAAACCTACAACACTAACCTGCATGTCACATGACCAGAAACCCTGGTCACATAATGTCAACACACACTAACACTTTTGGAAAAAGTAAACAATTATGATGCATGGCACAAGCATTAGAAGTACACATCTCCTCTACACTTACCATTCTATCACGACAATACATAACCCTAACGAAGAAATAACTTAACCTAACATTAAAATACACACAGGTGCAATACACGAAACACTATGCGCACATATGAGGAGGAGCATAGGGTGTACTGACATTTCTTGCATGGTGCTGTAGGTTTGTGGATGCTGTTGCAATGGGATGTGCGTAACAGCCTAAGGTGGGAGCACGTGGTACACGTCAAAGGTTTATATAACGTTTACTGGTATGTAATATTAACAAAAATGCCATATTTTATGTTCGCCATGTTTATTTATGATATTAATACTTTGTCAGTCCTACCCTTCAGCCGGACTAAAAGTTAGGCCAAATTAAAGAATGATGATTCTTGGACTAGCAGTAATAATGCTCTCTGAATACGAAAAATTTTGGTCGGACGATGACCTTTCCTTTGTCTGTACTAAAAACAAAGAACTATGAACAAGGCCCACTGTCTTCAAGGGAAATATCTTACACATACATATGTTTTCCTCTCTGTATCACAAAACACATGATCTGCAAATTCAATCACACACTGATACTCGCCAGTTAATTTCAATGGCAAGTAAAATGGCGATATTGGCTTAATCGTCGATCATCTGTTATATACTTTTCAACGTCAATTAAATTTTCTTTTTTAGAGGTTTAAGAAGACTACACTTAATACTGATAAATAATATTAATATCGGGTTAGCTTTAAACGTAATACTCGAATTATAGTACTGTAGTAACTGATAACAACCAAATGTATATTCTGCATGAGTTCAGACAGGATCAGTTCTTTTACAATATTTTTATCTTTGGGCTCCAGTCTTTAGAAGACGATCAAATTTGTAAATCCATTACCTACTGTTGAAATGTGTATGTGTGGTTGTGTTGTTTGAATGTTATCACAATTTGCAGTTTTGTGATAATGCCTTAGCAAGATACATGCAAAAAAGGTTATCTAGACAGTGAAAATCATGCATGGACATGAACACATCAAATGAACACACAAATATAATCTCTCCAAGTTTATAATTGCTACTTAAATATAGCAATTTAAGCAATTGTTTAGGATAAGAAAAACAAAACAGTATTTTTGAAGCATTTACTGGGAGCATACGAGGGAAACAGTAAAATAATACAACACTTAACACAACAGGACATATGCACTTCTGTTAAATAATAGTAAAATTAAATTATTGTACTAAGATTAGTATTCTGCGGCCAGTGTCATAAATTTAGGTTCTACCTAACAGCTCACCACACTTAACACAGTATGACCAGACCACATTTTGATAATGTTTGAATAGGATTCAAATTAATGCTGTATTTTACTTATGCTTTGGGTTTCGCTCGTCGGCAGAGCACACTTGAGACTCAAATTTTCTACAGGCCACTCGGACATATTGCTATCTTTCACAAGAACAGGTCGCGAGTTGGTCAGTTCTATTACTAGTACAGCTTTTAATTTAGAAATTGCTGAGGATAAGAATATTACTTTCCATTCACTTACACTGGACGGCAGGACAAGCCTTTGGCAATTAATGGAGACCTTACTTGACAACGATTCAGCAAACGGAGATGGCTGCAGGTCTGCTATTAAAGTCTGGAAGGGATATCAGTATCTCACCTATTCGTCATCTTCCCTCAGAATAATACGATTCCAGTCGTGGGCGCCGCACCTCTTCTACGTCCATCTGACATCTTCTCGTCGTCAGTCCTCGTAGATATCCAGGCGTCCTCTCGGAGCTATCGCACTAGCGTATCATCCTTTTCCATTATGTAGAACGGACTCTCTCTTTTGATCTCCTCTCCTTAGTTCCTTAGTAATATTCCCTCGCAACAAACAGTTTTTAAGTTTAATTGCAGATTTGAACTTAGCGGCAATTGGCTTCGATAAAAAAATTAACATCTTAACAAGCTGGCTAAGGTAATAGAGTTCGTCTAGCCAGTAATGTTGGATTTTTTTTTTTCGTGTAATGTGTTGTGTGTGAGCCCTGGAGTGTTCGTATGGGAGAAGCCCCTCCGACCGGGAGGTACATATGGGCTTAAATGAGAATGAGGGGGCGAAAAGTGTGAGGGGGTGGCTGCTGGGGAGGAAAAATCTTACCAAGCTGATGGGGGGCGTGCTTACCTTGGAGATTGGGCACGCATGAGGGTGAGATGATTTTCATTTGATGATAGGGGCGAACTTGTGAGAAAGTCAAATGGGGAGAAAAAATGATGGGACGTCAAGTGGGGCGAAGAAAGTGACGGGGGTGATGGGGGCAGCGCTACGTCAGCCTTGGCCTTGGCCGTCGTCAGGTGTCCGGCGGTGTTCCAGGGTCCTCGGCGTCCTCTTCGTCCTCGGAGGCGGGGTGCAAGTGCTGCGTCGAAAGGAGAGGTCGACGAGGATACGGGGTGAAGGGTAGCGGGTTGGCGAGTGAAAATTATGACAACAGAGAAAATTATTAATCAGTTCATATATATGACCATCAAAATGCTAATTTCATTTTGTTTGTGAAAATTGTGATAAAGGTGTAAAAAACAGAATCAACCTTTGTTTAAATATAAATGATTAATTCACCTTATTATTAACATAATCAGTTTTTCTCATTTTCTTTTGCAAACCTTGAAAAAGTACGATAGTGCAGAAAGCTAAGGCAAATAAATATATTTACTTTTCCTCTCAAACATAAACTGGCATTTAAGTAAATAAACAAATTAGGAAAAGTGTTTTGGTAGTTTTCAAACTATATTGAGAGGTCTCTACGTATGTTTTATTTTTTGCGAATGTTAGATTTGCTTAAAAAAATTAAGAGCTAAGGGCTTTTTACTTATTAGTATTAGTTATATTTGGGCATCGTTCTTATTAGAGAACACGTAAAATACTGATGTGTTTAGCTAATCAAATGATTATTTTATGGAGAAAAGCACATCTTCATATTTGGGACACTTTCATTGAAAGAGAATTGAAACCTATAAAAATGATACTAGTTTAGTGTGGTATTTTGTGTATCGATTTTAAATCGATACAAGTTACTGATTATTATTGATACAACACTTTCGATAATACTGTTTTTCGAAATTGTTCTGCTAGTCGGTAGCAATGGCATGGACGCGGAAGATTCTCTCAAGGAACGTGTAATAGTGGGGAGGAATAATAAGTTCCCAAGTAAGATAGAAAATTTCAGGAAAGATCCGCGCATTCAGCAAATAATAAATGAACACAAAGAAGCAATAGAATACAGACCTCTAGCCAGACGCGGAACGATGTCAAGACAGGTACACTGTAATTTTATTTATTTACTTCCAGTCATTTTTTTTCCACCGAGGTGAAGTTAGTTTCGAATCCCACATTCGAAGTTGTGAAAATGTGTATTTCCTGGTTACAACCAAACTTTGAACAAAATTACTAAAAACTGGCTTACCACAAGCCGAAACTGAAAACGGGTTGCATTAGAAATAATCACAGGGGGCCATAAGCGCATACTTACATACACTCGCAATTAGGTTACCGCCCGGTGGCGAGCTCTCTCAACTCTCCTTCACCCAACCAACTCCTCGACTCCCTTCCTGAGTTTACCAACCCCTCTCACAGATACCAATTCCTCCCTCAACACATTCTACTCCCTCACAGACCTCACAAGCATGGACTGCCTGCCCCGCTCCGTTCTCCTCCACACCCTCTGAAGCTTCTCACTGTTGTTTCCTCTTCCCCTAAACACCCCCTTACTTAGCTTGCAGTGTAGCCCTCCCCATCCTCCCTCTTCATTCATCACCCTGTACATCCTGACTAACCGTTCAACATTTCTCCTGTCCTTCAATGAGCGCCACCCCATTTTCTTCATCATCACTGATGGCCTATAGTTCCCTTCTTCCTCATCGTCCTGCCCTTGCCTTCTCCAGCTACCCTTCACCCATCTTGCTGCCTTTCTCTGCACCTTTTCCAGTTCTTACACCTCCACATACGGGTCCCATACTGCTACAGCATATTCTAACATTGGTCGTACCATTGTGCCATACGCCTTCTCCTTCACCTCACAGCTGACTCCATTCAACACCCTTCCCAGCATACCCAGAGCCCTTCTTCCCTTTGCAACCACCCTCACTACCTGTTTTTCCACCTGAGGTCTCCCTGCAGTACAATCCCTAGATACTTATATTTTGCTGCTTCTTCTATCTCTTGTCCCTCCCATCTGTAAATGTCCCTGCTTATCATCTTCTTCCTTGTGAACCTCACTACCTTAGTTTTTCTTACATTTATCTTCATTTTATTTTTTCTGGTCTACAACCATATCTTATCAATGTCCGCCTGCAAATTTCCGCCCCCCTCTCCCACCTCAGCATATACAACACAATCGTCTGCAAACAATCTGATTTTTCCCCTAATCCCCAAACCCAGGTCATTTACCATTATGGTAAATAACAAAGGACCCAGCACACTTCCCTGTGGTACCCCTGACGTAACCTCCTCTTCCTCCGATATTGCCTCCCCCACTTTCACCCTCTGCCTTCGCCCCCTGAGAAAGTCCTCTATCCATTCCACTACCCTCCTGTCTGGTATCAGCACCTCCACTTTCCTCATCAATGTTCCATGGGGCACCTTATTGAATGCCTTCTCAAAATCTATGAAGCAGGCATCCACCTGCTTCCCCTCCTCAACTACCTGCACCAGATCCTCTAATAACCCAGCCAGCTGAGTCTCACATGAGTAACCCCTCCTGAAACCATGCTGGGACTCCTCCAACCCAATTCCTATTGTTCATTACCCTCACCACATACTGCACCACCAGCCTCTCCATTACTTTTCCTGTACTTGATGTGAGACTCACCGGTACGTAGCTGCCAGGCCTCCCCCTATCCCTTATACTTTTTTGCTGTACTCCAAACATCGCACCTCGTATCTCTAACATGTAATATTGTTGAATAAATTAAAAACCGTTAATTGCACGCACTATAAAACTATAGCCCGTTTAATATCATCTTGTGGGATGTAATTAATAATAAAATCAACACTGAGTGGACGGCTCATGAATTCCATGATAAAGCCATCGCAACTTTGCACTCCAAACATGTAATAATGTTGCATGTTTATGGTCTCTTAAATTAAAAACAGTTCATCGCTCACACTATAGAACTCTAGCATGTTAATAACAGCTTGCTGGGGTTACAAAATATTCATCAACACTGAGGGGAGGCTCATGGATTTCATGATGAAGCCATTAGTACTGTAGTGATCCATCACTACAGATCTTCATTGAAAAGGTTAAACCTGTTTGTTATGACGTAGATTTTTTTTATTTACACTGGAGACCTGTGGCAAATAAAAATGTTTACACCAATTGTTTATTTTCTTTTCCTAACAACTGAGACTGTTTATTTAGTTTTGCTAAAGGAATACACTTTATGTAGGCCCTATGGTTGTGAATACGACTTTCATTTACCTTGATTGATATTTTCTTACACGTGTTTACGAACTATTTAACCTTAAAATGAGTATAAACTTGTAATTGCCACTATTATTATTTTGAATGTTTTAATTGTCTCCATGTGATCAGCATATTTTTTATGAGACCTGCCGTACACATTATTTTGTTTACATTAGGTTTTTGGAATGCACACTGCATGTGATAGGCCTGGGAAGGAGGCGAATTCAAATTGGATTGTTATCAGCCAATCTCGATTGAGCTGATAACAATGCAATTTGGGGTTTCGGCAATCGCGCTTGGTGTGGTTGTGTAAGCCCTGAATTTTCTCTTCTTCCTCTGGTAGCCATGGAAAAGCACGGACATCGTTTTTTTAGGTTCCTAGTGTTTCTAGGATGGTGTCGGGGTTTGACACCTTATTTAACCTAAATAGGTGATTTTTCACTATGTTTAAGTAGAAGTTCTGTGACTTTTTGTGTTTTAACAGCTAACAGGCTAAGCCAAGATGTATAAAATTATGTATGAAATGAGGGCCGATGCCAAGGGCCCTGTTTTTCCTGCTCAATGATGATACATGGGTATCATCAGGATGTCTGTGTCCATGGTGCATGGTAATTTTCTGGAGAAGGGGCATATAGTCGATGATGAAAAGTGAGTTGTATTCATGTCTGAACTGCATCTGAGAGGACTAAAATGAATTTAAAAATGTCCTTTCAAGAAATTGGACAATTAATGTTGCAACACAAAATGTTAAGAGAATATGTTCTAGTGCTTAATCTGTTTTGGAATACTTCTGAAGCCTCATTGATAATTAAATTTGTTGGCTAAGCTGTGTGTAATGAGAACTATCACATATAAAGTTTATTTGAGATTTGAGTTCTTGCCCTTGCTAAAGTGAGAGAGATGTAGTCTGAGCTTAAGATGAATTTACTATTCCTTTTTAATTTTTGTTGCAAAGCTCAATGCCCCACACCAAAATCTTATACATTGAAATGAAAGTCTGTCTACTCAGAGCAGTTCCCTAGTTTTGTAGTTTTCTCTTGTTTTTCTCAGAATATTTATGATAGTGAAACTTGATATGTTACTTCTGCAGTATTTTCTTTGATTTGTCACAATGCATTATGTTTGATTTGTGTCCATGTTTCATATTTGATAATTGCTAGTGTCTATGTGATTTGTGTCCATGTTTCATATTTGAGGACTGCAGTGTATCTTATTTAATTTGTGCCTATGTTATGTTTAATGATATTTGTCTTGTTTCTTATTTGAGGGAAGTGTCATGCTATGTTAGTGTAAAATGATCTATTGCCTATGTGATTTCTTTTAATGTTGAATTTTGCTGGTTGAAGAGTTTCTTGTATGTTATTTCCATGTGGTTTTGTTTTGAGATGTAGTAAATGGAATCTCAAAAGATCATCTGACTCTAATCACTTTAGATTGACCAGTAAAATTACTCTAGCTGATGAGGTGGTTCATAGAAATAGTCAGAAACACAGGAGTAATGATTTAATTTAATGCACTTGATGTGGATCTCTTAGTGACCGAGTATTTTGACAAAGACTGGAGAATTTTAAATAAGGTAATTTATATAACCAGGGCCTTTGCTACTCCAGATAATGACTGATATGTTCAGTAATCACTCAGCAATTTAAGTTTGTACATGAACTACATTCTATTAGTAGTAATACAAGTACCTATACTGGATTTCCTACTCAGACTACAATAAGTTAGTCGCCTGGCGCCAAGGCCTTGTGGAGCACTTTAGAATTGTTTTGTTTCGGATTACCTTTGCTTGTTTCAATCACTCTGGGCAGTCAAACACTTGTACACCACCAAATATATAAATTTTGTAATATTTGTACGTGTTTCTCGTTGAGGGGTAAGTTTGGTTGTTGTCAGTCACACACTGTTTACACTGACATTACACCAACATTTACACTAGAAGCGGGAAATACTACATATCTTTACAGTGGCTTTCCCTACGTGTAGGCCTGTTGTAGCACATACAAATAACTTTACAGTACTTTGAACCCTGAACATGTAATGTTGCTTGTTTAAGGGTTATTAAATTAAAAACTGTTAATTGTACGCACTATAGAACTATAGCACGTTAGTAACACCTTGCTGTGGTAACAAAATTGACAAGGGAGCTTTTCTGGTTTAGTATTTGGGATGGAAATGTTACCAGGGGGGGGGGGGGGCAGTCCACTCAGTAGCGAATATAATGACTCTTGATCTCAGGGGTGTACGGCATCACCCAAAGTGGCTGCACCTCCTGTCTGCTGCGTCCACACGGCTGATATTGTGAACGGAGCGCAGTTTTTGTTATGAAAATCCTGAGACCTGGGCTAGCGAGGGCTGTCTGCTTCCCTCGATGCAGCTCACTCCCGGCAGGTGCCCCTCATTTTCGAAAAATACATCTGTCGTACTTTCTATGTGCATTTTTAAGTTACAAGCCAAGACACTACTAAAAATAAATAAACACGCGAAAAACGTTTCTACACTATTTATTTAAATATTTCCCGCACAGGGCACTTAAAAGTTTGGTTCGCCATTCATCTCGGCGAGTTACTAAGCTGCAAATCTATCACATGTCTACACAAAAGCTTACGGTAAGTTACGTCCCCAGTGTGTACAAAACACCGGGGTTGTGAGATGGTGCTCTCTCTGGGCATAAAAAAATAAGAAATATTCTAGTAAATTAAAACTTAGCTATTGCACGTTACATGACCGGTGAAAATGATGTAGGTCCGGTACAGCGACCATTTCACGTAGTGCCGAAAACGCTACTGGTAAAATGGCCATGCGGGAATCGGCGGCTGACCACCCGCTTCCGGCATGACACACAAATCCCATTAATTAAATACTTTATGTTATGTGAGATGAGGATGAACATGGCAATGATTTACAGACAACAAAATAATACTTAAAACACTTTCAAACATCATATAAAAATCTACATTGAGAAATAAAATTAGTTGCGGATGGACACGGTATGTTTACATCTGACGTGTCCGACTACCCATGACCTAACCAGATTGGCGTGATTTGCACACGTGGTATGTCTCTTTGTATAGACCCTTACGTAACATTCATTTGTGCACAACTTTATAACACTGGACTTTACAATTGCAATGTATAATGATTCTTAAAAAACACTACAGTAAATAATAGGTAATTGGACATGACTTTGTTATTGTCTGCAGACACTATCCTTAGACCTGCTGTTCGTGTGTGGCCTCCGCCTCTTGGGCCTGCAGGCCAGTCTTTTAGGTAATGTCACTTCACTATCGAAACAACCTGTGGTCACATGTAAATCACACAAAAAAATAAACATTCTACAACTAACAAACATAGCACTGCAAATTACCCTCTTATTAATATTAGTGTAACCAACTGGTGTACACTACTTATGCTATAATGATTATGTGTAACTTTAGTATATTGGGACAATCAAAACATGGCATGATGTACTGTGAAAAAGGTAAACAAACATTGCATGGCTCCGTTTCACTGTGAATAATATTTCCTCATTTGGAAAACTGAGTCTCAAATAAACATCAACTCTCGAAAACAATAATACTAAACCTACTACACAAACCTGCATGTCTCGTAACCCGGAACCCTGGTCAAGTGATGTCAACACACAATTACACTTTTCGAAAACCTAAACAAATATGACACGTGGCACACACAATAGAAATGCACATCTGTCCTACCACAACATAACATAACCCTAACAAAGAAACACCTTAAACTACGCATTGGTGCAATACACGAACGTGCTACGTGCACACTTGAGTAATGTTGGCTGCTGTACTAACATTTCTTGCATGGTGGTGTGACGAAATGTGCGTAACTGCCTAAGGTGGGAGTATGTGGCACAGGTAAATTGCCCCCCCTCCTGAGGTCGTTCGCACGTCCCAAGCCTCTTCACTCTGAACAACAAGCTGCCAGTGGATGAATTCTCTCCCGTGGACAGAGATTGTATCCACTGTAGCAATTATTTACCATAACATTCTTGATGAGATGTGGGCCGCTCCCTTTCTTTGCGAACCCTGCCCAAAAGTTTTTCTGTCATGGTTACTGCGGATGTGTTTTAGCAAACACGCTTTGTTCGGCGTATAGCTCCCGGACTGCTGGCGTGCTCCCTCGCCCCGCTCGTTACCTCACCGGGGAGGGGGAGGTGTGGCGGCATTGTAGCACTTTCGTTTGTGTTTTTCCAATGGCAAGATTTTTACTAGTACGTAGCGTGAACAGCGCAGTTGGTAGATGTTCTGCCCATGATGTGTAGTTTTCTCCCTTGCGTAACCTCAGCTGTGTTTTCAATTCTTGATTTCTTCTTTCCGTCGGATTTACTCTGGGAGGGTATAGCGCCATTGTATGGTGACGAACAATCCATTTGCTGCAGAACTCTCACCACACGTGGCAGGTAAATTGGGTACTGTTGTCCGTGAGCACTGTGTGTGGGTACCCCCACCTTAGAAAATTTCACTCTCTACCACTTTTCCATAAATACAGTCGTAAGCAAACTTGAGTCAGCTGGCATGATTGTCACACTACAAAATTCACTCTCCTGTCGAGAATTGCCATTTCTATGGCATATGTTTATGCCAACTGGCAAAAAGACATTACCAGATAACATGAAAGCTATCAATGAATTTCCAGAGCCTAGATCAGTGAAGCAGTTCCGTAGTTTCTTGGGAGTTATAGGTTTCTACTGCAACTACAGTAACAAAATTGCACAAATAGCCATTCCGTTATTTCAACTGCTCAAGAAAGAGTAAGTGTGGAAATGGTCCGAGGTGGAAAGGGAAGCATTCATGAAACTGAAACAACTATTCTTGAAGTGAAGAATATTTTCTTTATACAGATGCTTCAGCCTACGCTCTAGGAGTGAAACTATCTCAGTGTGATACTGAGGGAGTAGAAAAGACTGTGGCTATGGCCAGTCGCACATTGAACAGTGCAGAAAGAAATTATACTGTGACAGAGAGGGAGACTCTTGCCGTAATTTTGAGCCTGCAGAAGTACAGACATTTGCTTCTAGGAGAGAAGATTGTAATTCTGACAGACCACATGGCCCTCACTTGTTTAAAAACAGGCAAAATATTTGGCAGCCATTTAACAAGATGGTGTTTATTGATTCAAGAGTTTGATATCAAAAATAGACATATCAAGGACAAAGAAAATGAAGCAGCAAATTATCTAAGCAGAGTTTCAGAGTCAGATGTAGCCACTGGAAGAGCAGCTAGTGTACTAGGGAGAAGTGAAGAGCTGAACAAGTTAATGAGTGAGCCGAAAGTGCACCAAGAAGCCGACGAGAAATGCCAAGTAATTGTAAAGTAGCTTCAAGATGTAAGTACAGCTGACAAATTGAATGTTTTGTTCTGTATTTCACCTGACTGAATATTATTTTATCATGGCAACATCAAGACACCGTTCGAGGAGTATTGGAAGCCACTACTACCTGAGAAGCTAGTAAACAAATTTATGTGGACATGCCATTTGTTGTTAGGGTATGTGGGAGCAAACAAAGGTATATGAAACTTTAAGGGTTTGCCCTTACAGTAGTTCCAAAACACTGATCTTGAGTTGTTTATTTACATTAATGCCAGTTTATGTTTGAGAGGAAAATTAAATATTTTTATTTACCTTAGTTCTCTGCACTGTCTTACTTTTTCAACGTTAGAAGAGAAAATTAGAAAAAACAGATTTATGATAATAATAAGCTGAAATAATTATTTATATTTAAACAAAGATTGATTCTGTTATTTACACCTTTATTACAATTTTCATCAACAAACTGAAGTTAGCATTTTGATGGTCATATATATGAACTGATTAATAATTTTCTCTGTTGTCATAATTTCCCAACATTACTGGCTAGATAAACTCTATAACCTTAGCCAGCTTGCTATGAGGTTTAATTTTTTTTATTGAAGCCAATTGCCGCTAAGTTCAAATCTACAATTAAACTTAAAAACTGTTTGTTGCGAGGGAATGTTACTAAGGAAGTAAGGAGAGGAGTTCAAAAGAGAGAGTCTGTTCTACATAATGGAGAAGGATAGTACGCTAGTGCGATAGCTCCGTGAGAACGTCTGGATCTCGCAGGAATAAAGGTAGAAGACGTCTTCACTTCCCGAGCACCGACGCAATAATGAGTGCCGACGCTCATTATAATAGAATTCAGAATTTTAATTCAGTTATATTTGGGCATCTATGTTTAATTGTATTACACATTTTTTTAGAGAGGAAATAGGTTTCACTATATAATTTCTTTGTTATTAAATAACGTATATTTGGGAAACAATTAATAAAATATTTAAATAACGCCAACCTCCCGTGGTGCAATCGGTTGGTACGCTACCTATCTGGGGTGTGGGAGGCTCTGGGTTCAAGTCCCGGGTAAGGCATGTTAATTTAAGTTAGATTATAGGTTAGCCTGTAAGCCTTCCGCAGCCAAGCTTACAAGCATAAAACCGGGGGGACGTTAAAAAGTCCTTTACATTTACAATTTAAATAAAAACTGTGACGCTAATGCTTATGCATTAAAAAAGATCTAGATTCAAAATTCAATATTAATGCTTCTGTTTTTTTTAAAAAATATGTAGATTCAAAATATAAAACTATTGTTGCTGATTTTAAAAAAGATGCAAATTCAAGATATAAAACTATTGCTTCTGATTTACAAAAAGATGTTAATGTCACATTACAATCGTATTATTTCTATGTATGCTTTAAAAGACAGATGTAGATTCAAGATACAAAACTTTTTTATCTATTACTTCATCTATAACTTCTGCTTATGCTAAAAAAAATAGATGTAGAATCAAGATACAATACTATTGCTTCTGAATATGCATTAAAAAAAGATTTAGAATCAAGATACAATATTACTGTTTCTGATTTTAAAAAATATGTAGATTCAAAATACAATACTATTGTTTCTGCCTTACGAGATCAAATAAGTTTTTGTTTATACAACAGATTATGTTTCTATTCAAAATTGTACAATTAATAATATGGCTGATCCTATAGATGGAAAAGATGCACTCAATAAAAGATTTCTTGATAAAGAAATAGCTAATAAATTACAAAATTTAAACCAATCAGTTTTGAATTATTGTGATACACTTGCTAACTCAAAAGTTAAAAATGTAAAGAAGAAATGTCTCCAATATTTTATTTACCTGCAAAGTGAAATAAACTAACATTTTTCACTTAGATAATCTATTTTTCTTTTCTTTTTTGATGGAATGTAGGTACTGTTTATAAAATAATTATGATAATTTACCTGATGATGTTAACAGAGGTTATAAATTGGTTTTTAAAATAAAAAGAAATAAAGTATCCAAATACGATTAAGGGTTGATGACTACAATAGGAATATTTGTGAGAAATAAAGAATATGTATACATATAAAATAATAATAACAGGTTAGCTTCAAACGTAATACTCGAATTATAGTACTGTTGTAACTGATGACAACTAGGTGTATATCCTGTATGAGGTCAGACGGGATCAGTTTTTTGTACAATAGTCTTGTCTTTGGGCGCCAGTCTTTAGAAGACGATCAAATTTGTAAATCCATTACCTACTGTTGAAATGTGTACGTGTGGGTGTGTTGTTTGAATGTTACCACAATTTGCAGTCGTGTGATAATGCCTTAGTAAGACACGTGCACAAAAGATTATCCAGGCATTGTAAATCATGCACGGACATGAACACATCAAATGAACACACAAATACCATATCTCCAAGATTATAATTGCTAATTAAATATGGCAATTTCAGCAATTCTTTAGAATAAGAAAAACAAAATGATATCTTTGAAGCATTTACTGGGAATATGCAAGGGAAACAATAAAATAATACAACACTTAACACAGCAGGACATATGCAATTCAGTTAAATTATAATAAAAAATATATATATTTTACTAACATTAGTATTCTGCAGCCAGTGTCATAAATTTAGGTTCTACCTAACAGCTCACCACACTTAACACAGTATGACCAGACCACATAATGATAATGTTTGAATAGGGTCCAAATTAATGCTGTATTTTACTTATGCTTCTGGTTTGACTCGTCTGCAGAGCAAGCTTGAGACTCAATTTTTCTACAGGCCACTGGAACATATTATCTTTCGCTAGAACAGGTCGCGATTTGGTCAGTTCCATTACTAGTACAGCTTTTAATTTAGAAATTGCTGAAGATAAGAAAGTTACTTTCCATTCACTTACATTGGACGGCAGGACAAACCTTGGGTAATGAATGGAGACCTTGCTTGAAAACGATTCAGCAAACGGAGATGGCTGCAGGTCTGCTATTAAAGTCTGGAAGGGATATCAGTATCTCACCTACTCGTCGTCTCCCCTCAGAATAATACGACTCCAGTCGTGCCTCTTCTACGTCCATCTGACATCATCTCATCGTCAGTCCTCTTAGATATCCAGGCGTCCTCTCGGAGCTATCGCACTAGCGTATCATCCTTTTTCCATTATGTAGACTCACCGGTCTGTAGCTGCCAGGCTTCCCCCTATCCTCTCCCTGCTTGTGTATAGGTAACACCACAGTATCCTTCCAATCTTGTGGTAACTTACCCTCTCCTAAGGACTTTTTAAACAGCACTTCTAAATATTTGGCCAACTCCCTGCCACCAAACTTTAGTGCTGCATTTCCTATCCCATCTGGAGCTCCTGTCTTACTGCTCTCCAAAACCCTAATTACCTTCTATATCTCCTACTTCCCTCATCTTAAACTCACTAAACACCCCCGGAACCCTGTTTGCCTCTCTATTCCAACCCTCCTTTGCCTCAAACACTGACAAGTACTGTCCTTGCAGCTTCTCCGATTTTTCTTGGTCATTTGTCGCATGCCTACCATCCCTTCGTGTTACTAGAGGGATCCTTTCCTCTCCTCCCCTTAACCTCCTAACATACCTAAACAAATTCCCCCATTCCTTGCCTTTTCCTTCTTCCACCATGTTCCCCAGAAATACATTCTTTGCCTGTTTGATCTTCCTTTCAAGCTCCCTACCCATTTGTTTCATCATTTGTTTAGATCTTATCATCCCTTCATTTCTCCACTTGGCATGTAATTTTCTGCACTTTTTCTTCATTTTCAAAATCTCCTGTCCATAATATGGCGGATCTCCCCCAGTCCGTAACCTTTTCATTGGCACAAATTTCTCCAACATAACCTCCATTAATCCTCTAACCTCCCTTCACAACCCCTTTACAACCTCCTCCATAGACCATTTTTTAAACCTGTCTAAGGAATATTTCTGCCCCCTTCTTGTCTCCCCTTCCATACTGCCACATCAACCTTTCTGCCATTTGCACTTCCCTCATCCTGCCAATTCCAATTCCCACAACCGGGATATGATGGTCGCTTATACCATCCAATACTATTGCACCAACTACAGCATTCCTAGGTCTGACCAACACCACATCCAGCACTGACCCAACACCCTCCTTATTCCATTTCGTAGGTGTTTCTACTATGTGGACTAATCCTCTGTTGACTAACTGTGCTGCCATTCTCTGCACCATGCTACCCATTCCTTCTGCATCCTCTACCCATTTCACCCCTGGCATATTCAAATCCCCTGCTACAACAACCCACTGCCTGTCCTTTAGTCTATCAACCCTTCCTTGATCATCTCAATTACCTGCCATCCCTGTCCTGATGGTCTATACACTGCCAGCAAAGTAATACTCCTATTACTATTTCCACTCAATTTAATTTCCATTACCTCAACATCCTCACTAACCCATTCTACCGCCCTTTTTAGCCCTTTATTTACACTTCTCTTCTGAAAATGGTGAACTTATCCTCCCTACACTCAATGTCCAGTACTTCCTCAGTCAACCAAGTCTCCACAGCTACCACTATATCCGCCCCATATCCTTCAACCTTTCCCCAGAAGCCCTCCAGCTTGTTGTACACACTCCTACAGTTCACCACCATTATCTTTTTACTATTACTCTGCTTTACCATCCTACATTGCTTACCTCCTATCTCCACCCCTGCGGCCTCATTAATGCTATCTTCTCCATTTCTCTCCACTTCCGTTTCCTTGCTTCTAACTGATTGCTATTTCAACAACTGCCGCTATGCCCTGACCCTCTCCATGTAGCCAGCTACTTCTCTACCTAGCACATCACCTAGAGTCCTCTTTCCCTGTTCTGTCAGGTGAACCTGGTCCCTCCCTACACTTTCCCAGCCTACCCATTTCCTACTATCTACAAATGTAGCCCCCTAATCCCTACACATCCTCTCATATACCTTACTCGCAGCCACTGCCTTCCTATAGGATACTCCTTTCCTAACCAGCACGCCACTGACTACTGCGCCACTGACTACTGCCCTAGCTCTAGGGAACTTCTCCCACACTTTCCTCAGCAATCTCCTGAGGTCCCGCTCTACCTCCTGCCCCACCTCCCTATGAGCCAGGTCATTTCCCGCTACATGAATGAGAACAACCTTTGCCACCCTGCTACCTCTCATACCACTAACCCTTTCCTCCAAATCCCTGGTATTTGCCCCCCCCCCCCAAACGCTGCTTTATATGTAATTTCCTTCCTGATATTCCTCAGCTCCACCCCCTTTCCAATAGAGCTGCCTAGAAAAACTACCTCTGGCTCCCTTCCTACAACCTGTTCCTGCTTTGTGGCTCTTCCACCCACCTGCCTACCCTTGTCTCCGGCCTCCTACAGCACCCTTGTTTCCCTCCCTTTGGCCAGCCCTCCTCTCTCCCCTCTGGTCCTGAACTGTCCACTTTCTCCTGCTTGCTGGTCTTTGCTAATCGCACACTTGCAAGCCTCAGCATACTGCTTCCTACCTTCTACCACTGCCTGTTCCATGCTTTCTGTTTCCCTTTCCTCTATTCCTGATTGCTTCCTGCCTACTACTATCACCTTATCCCTTGCTACTATTTCTTACTTCTCTAACCTTATTTGCTGTCTTATGTCTCCTACTGCCTTATCCCTTTCTACTGCCTCCAACTCATCTATCCTCCTCCTTAATGTTACCACCTCTATCTCTGTCTCCCTCCTCTGCCTTTCCTCCTGCAGTTCCTTCTGCAGCCCTACTTGCATCCTGCCTAACTCTTCCTCTATACTCTATGGTTATTTCCAACTTTTTTGAAGCCCTGCTAAAGTTCGACTTCCAGGATATTCCTTCGCCTCATGCAAACAAAGCTGAACCAAGTCTATAAAATTACGCCAAAGGGATACACACCGGATTCTTGCGCACTCAATATGATATTATTTTGCATAAAAACCATTTCTTACTAGGCATTACCAACACATCTATTTACTCCCTGTTTTTATTAATATGAATGATAAATTAAAATATAATTTATAGGCAAAATATAAGTAAAAGTTCATTTTAAGTAAAAATAAAATACTTTTGTGTTAACACATGCATAAATGTGCATGTAATACGTGACCTATTTAGGAAACAACCACACACGCCATAGATTGGTGATTTTCCAAATGTCTCTGTAGTATACAATGCAATCATGAGTTCATTCCATGTAAATAATGCTTATGCATAAAGTTATTTTCTAAACATAGTTTTTTTCAAATAGTGTAATAATATCTTTTATAGGCTGTTCACAGTAAAGTGAGCACTTTTGAGGCCCTAGTTACTTTTTTTATTTCAGATTTTTAAAAATCCTTTAATCACCTTTTTAAAGAAATACTGCTATGTAAGTAATAAACACAGTGTGTATATTTCACCACACTTGGAAGTTAACATCTAAGACTAAAATAAAATATATTTATTAACTATTATTTCAAATGGGAGGGCTTTCAAAAGTGCTCACTTTACTGTGGATAGCCTATAAAACATTTTATACAGGAGAATTGCAAACTATCTCATATACCGTATACATTTACATGTAAGTATATGTTTGCATACTTATTTGTCTGCGTTCTGCATTGTTAAAATCGTATACTAAATTTTCTAACATGTAAAATCATCTATCGAGCTGCTTGTTTTCAGATAAAAATCTGAGTAATTAAATGTTCTTTTAGACTAATTGTGTACATTGTTTTTAAAGTATCATATTTGACAGCTGAAACATATTTGCATATGTTGTGCATTCTTTAAATAGAGTTACTATACTGCCTAAACAGGCACAGTTTACATATGTCATTTGACAAGCGGAAGTAATTAAAATAGTAAGTATACGTATTTCACTAGTCTTCGGAATTTGTGTAACATTTGTACTTGTGTTTCATAAAATTCCAGTATAAGGCACTCCTTAAATTTATTACTTGTTATTTCCTACAATAATTCTGTGACATAGTTATATATACAATGACATGGATCCATGTATAAAGGAGAGCAGTTGATTCAATGTAACGTGCAATTCATAAGAAAAACAAAGTGTGTACGAGTGAGGAATACTGTTGAGGGCTGGGCACTCAGGTCTAAGCAGGAAGACAGGCGTATTGTGACGCGAAAAAACTGTGAACTCCTCCTCCTACTCTGTTACCTTTGTGTACTTTTCAACAACCTTTCTCCTTCACATCCTTCCCAAACCTGACTTGCAGGTACTCGAGAGGCCATGGCACTTGCTGTGGCTACACGACTGGCAGAGCCCTCACACAGCATTGACTCATAACAGCAAGCTTGGAGGCCCCCATTAAGGAACCCAAATGACATGTAATTCACATACATTTTACGTGTTTGACCCCACAACTTCCCTGATATTTTTAACCCTCTCCACTATCACATTTGGTAGGCCTAGTATGCAATGCAGATATCGTGATGCCCCACGTAAATTTGTTTTTTGTGTGATAAGTAATTTTGGTATATACATAATGATCACCTAATAATTTTAATTCAACGTTAAGACTTGGAACTACTTTACTCCTTTCATTACTAACTTTACTGTGTGCATGTCACTCTGTGCACCCATTAAAATAAATGCTGTAACTTTTTTTTAAGGTTGATTTCAAACTTGATCACTTTATCATGAACAGTCTCTAGCAGGGTGATGGCAAGCATCTTTACAAAAATTAAACCATCCACATCTTCTCCATCAAATAAACAACTTCTAATATCAAAATATAGTTATAAAAAAAGGCATTTTATTGACACAAATATTAAAAACTTGTTGTGGTATTTATTTGATTTATTTATACATTATTAAGTGCCGCAAAACAGTTCCGAGATTCTACAAAGTGGACACGGTGGTCATGATGTGATTATATCACAACACAAAATACAAAAAAAAGAACACACACAATTGAAGTTGACTTAAAATACATAGAAAGAGTAACTATAAATAAAACTCAAATTGTATTGGAATATAGAAGGACTGGTGCTGGTTACCTGCCATCCAGCCCCGCAGCTTCACTCCTTAAAGTAAATTTCTCCCACAATGGATGCTTTGTGACGGTAAGCCACTCAAGCTTCTTGATCTTGCAGTCAAAGTGGCCTTGTTTCACTTTCTCATGCAGTAGACCCACTGTGCAGGGTTCCATGTTTGAAGACCGGCCAAACACTCAGCAGAGAGCAGCAAAACCAGTGATGGCTGGCCGTCCTCCATCGGCTTCTCGCAGCACTGCTGTCCCAGGAACAGCATCCCGCCTCACCTCTGCCATGATGCAACAGCCATCATCTCGCGGGGGCATGGCGAGGGCTTTGTCCGGGACACAGGTCTGTGTCATGAATTCCTAGCACAGTTCTAAATGTGTTATTTTCTACTTTTTTGCATATTACATATTTTTTCGTTGTGACATGAAATTATAGTCTGGATAAATTATAATTACAGAGGAAAACAGCATTTCAAAAACAAATTTAATAAGTTATAGGAATTAAAAATTTTTATTAATATATATCTTGAAATTAAAATTTATACATTATTGTACAGCTCAAAATAATTGTTTTATGTTACTAGAATGTCATGAAAACTGTTTCATGAAATTTGTTATACTGTTTGCTTGTTCTTAAGTCTTAACTTTGGAGATAAAATTCAAAGTCAAAATAGTATCAGATTTTAAATAAATTGTAATATGCTACTCCTGTGACTTCAACAAACACTTCAGCTGAAATGAGTCTTTGTGTTAAAATAACTTTTTGAAATTTGTACTTACATGTCAAGACTTTAAGTTAAAAATTTTGATATTGATCCTAGAAAACATAATATTGTTATTTTTGAAGAAATAATTTGACATTTTTATATTATAATGCTACAAAATCTTAAAATATCTGCAAAATCTAGGAAAAAAATTTGGCTTTTTAGCTACCTATAGAAAATTTGTATACAGCATTTTCACTATCTGTTGACTTTTGCAAAATCTTGAATAATATTTTTTCAGTTTTATTGACTACCTGTATCCGTATCTGTCATGATTATATGGTAATAGTAGAGGGAATTTTTGCTACAGGTTAGCATGGATTGATAATAACCTGTGTACTTGCTTTTCAAATGTGTCTCCTCTTAAAATAAATAATTACAGGTATAACATTTATGAGTGGACCACCTTTTAAGGAAATACTGGTTATTTGTAAATTTTATGGTTTGTGATTATAACTTCAGTTTAGTTTGCTCATTCATAATCCATTGATTATTACGTGGCCATGTATAGGTGAGTGTAGTGGAGCGCCCGGTGACTCAGCAGGGGCTGAGTGGACTACGGCCTTCATCAAGGGCACTACAGGCAAGGCAGGTCCAGGACAAGCGCTACTTTGAAGGCTTACTACAAATGAAAATAAGAGAGTTGTCTACTGAGGTTGCCCGACTCACTAAAGAAATAGAGAACCATTCCAGAGAGCAAGCCACATTCTTGGTGTATGATAAGCGTGTGAAGGAAATGGCTGCACAGTTAACAGGTTTGGATTTATGTATTTAGGTTTTTAAACTTAGCAGAAAGTGGTCCATAATGTAGAACTAGTTACATTGTAATAGAAAACTACTGCAGAATTTTGTGAAGGTATTCATTGAGTGATATGTATAAGTCTTTAAAATAAAATTGAAATTGAAGCAGTTTTTGCACGAGTAAACAAAATGCTTGCCCTGAGTCACTGGGTCCCTATATTGTGACGAAGCTGTGGAAAAAGGGGTGGGGTGAACAAGAAATATCACCTCTACCAAAACTCTGCAAAAAGACAACACCGCTTGTGGCAAAATTGAATTTTAGTTTCAAAATACCAAAATGTAACCTGGAGTAGTTCTAAAATGGTACCCTACACTGTTTTCTTAATTTGTTGAAATATCCAAAAAGGCGTCCACCACCAGGCATTATAACAAAACTCAATAACAATTCTGGTCCACCTGGAAGCCCAGAATTGGACAAAGTCCCAAGGAAACAATAAAAATAGCTCTTTGAAAAAATTCAGTATTTTCAAAGTTTAGATCACTCTTTAACTTCCATTTATCAAACTGAAATGGTTGAACAGAACAATTAAAATTAATGGAAGGACTGGGGAAATGTGGGTGAGGGGGAGATAATGTCTACTCGCTTGGGGGAAAGGAAGGCACTAGGGATCACTTCGTGTTCGTCCTGTTTATTTGGGGGCTGTGACAATGGTGAATCTCTCCTATAAATAAAAGAAACTATAGTAACCTCTAAATTCAGTGAGTCAGGAATGAGAGCCAATGTCTATAGCGACTAAAAAAAATTGTTCACTTAACTTCAGTATAATAATTCATCCAGGAAAATAATGAATCTTGGTAGATCTTCTAACATCAATAAAAATTCACTATGTGGATTATGCCTTTAAATTATTAGTACTCTTCATAACTCATATACAAATAACTCACAGACTTGTCTATGTGAACATTTATTTTCAGTTACTAATAGAAAAAAATTCACAAAAGTGTTATAACAATTTACAAATTGATGCCATCAGGTGAGACACCAGACGAACAAAGACACTATTTATTTACTGTAGATGGGCACCAGTGGTGTTTCCTTTACACCACACTTCGAGACTCAGGGATTTCAGGGATGCTGTGGGTTCTGTGTGTCTGTACAAAACACTTTTCATTACTAAACATGTAACTGTAATTGGGAGTCAGCTGGGTTGCAACGCTACAAGAAGACATATAGTTACACTGGTAGAATTAATTTTATTTTTGCTTAGTTATACATCGTGCCAGAAATGAATGTTTACAGTTATTCTCGGACATGACAAGCCGGTTCTGGTGGCTGGTGGGTGATTCTTACTTATCTTGGGCACTCCTAGATGGATGATTCCCTGTGGTGCATGAGAGCTCAATCTCCACAGGGTAAGGTGTCTACAGCCACTGCCATGGACTGCAGATTTTACCCGGAGACGGGACACAGAGTATGAACATGAAACAATACACGCACGTTTACTGTCGTCACTAACGCCTACTCGTTGGGGCACTTCCCCGAACCACGTGATGTGTGGCAGTGGTCTATACACTTAGCGGGCTAGGACAGAAAATAATACCGCCATACAAAATTACACAAATATAATTTACAGAACATGGGGCTCGACTTGAATTGGCAAAATAACCACGCAGATGCGTGGAAAGTACTCTTAAAGGACGCAGATGCTGCTGGATGAAGTTCGTAGCTGACCATGTGGTGCAGATGGAATCACAGTAATTCTATGTGAAAATCTGCAAATCATTACCGGATAAAATAATGGCGTTGGGAAAATTATTCCCCTCAGTAATTGAGCATACAAAAGCTCATAGCGGGCCTGATGGTGGGAAAATCCAAACATGTGAAAAGACTGCGTGGTCATATAAAAAGCCTCAATCATGAAAAATACAAGAAACCTGATCTAAAACAATAAATATTACCCTAAGATTAGTTATAGCGCACATGATTTTATAGGCCGTTGATGGTAAAGTGAGCACTTTTGAAGCCCTAGTTACTTTTTTCTTCCAACCAATTTATATCCTTCCACTGCTTGTTAATGTAAACCCTGCCATGTGAGTAATAATCATAGTGTATATATTCACCATACCCAAAACCAAAAGTACGAGGCCACAATGAAATGTTTTTATTGGTTATTATGGCTGATGAAACAGCTTCAAAAAGTGCTCACTTTACAGTGAATGGCATATACAAGAATTAGCCCTCTAAACACAAGGATGGCTCAGATACGGACTTGACGGTAATGAACCACGTGGCCGTGGACGATATGGCTGTAACACAATTAAACAGAGAAAAACCCTGAAATACATACATAGAAATATAACCCTTAGTATCATGCATAGCAATTAAGCAGAAGTTACAATTAAAAGCCTTCAACATGGGCGGATGGCGCCTGATTCACAAGTTGCGCGGGCTGCATGGCCCCTCCGATATCTTTCCTCCTCCTCTCGATTTAAGTTCAAAAAGCCCCAAGGGCTGCAAAGTATTTATTTAAGTGGAAGCATAATGCTGGGGATGTGTGGTAAAAAGTACTTGAAGCAAAGGTTAACCGGTAAACTAAAGTGAACTATGAAAATCTAACTCAGTGCGAAAATATGAAGTGCGTACGTGACAGCGTCTTACCTCGCCAGCTCTCCTCGAATGACTGCCCAGAGGCTAGCATCTCACGGACCTACCATGGCTGCCTACGGGGTTCACACAAGCAGAAGTGCTATGCACGGCGAGTAAAAATATTAATGTGAAATCGAAAAGGCATATAAAGTATTTAAATACAAAACAAGGTGAGCACTTTAAATCTGGAAGTATTATTATTTAGTAAATGTTTATTTTAGGGTGTTTTCACCTGAATATCAGTGGCTGGTTTTTCAGCCTAGTGCACATTTTGAATTTGAAACATGATGTTGCACAGCACTTGAAAATAACGACTTTTACACTTCAGAGCATAGTTTTCGCCCTGAAAGAAAACACATGACACTGAAAATAATTATCTCGTTTTGGGAAATCAGTGGTGGTGGCGTCTGCGCGTACGGGCTTACCCATGTGTTACTATTTAACATTAAATGTGGTGATGGACATTCCGTGGTCTTGCTACACAATGTGCAGAGGCAAAAAAATTAACTCGGAGTATATCATAAATTCAAATCCTAAATGAAACATTGTAACTTGTACATTAAGTCATACTTACCTACCTTGCTAGTAGAATCAAAATAAAACATAACACTTTCTTCTGAATATTGACGAACGTCATACTCTTTGTAAAACGGGATCTCAATAGTTGGTATCTCACCTATGATACTGCCATTTAATAAGTTCCGCATATGCCACCATCAGTCATGAGATTGTCATTTATGTCAGAGCTCCTTGGTCCATCTACACACCCTGATCAAAAAGACTGATGCTAATGAGATAGTCAAAAGGCTACACATTCCCTAAAATGACTGCCATGGATTACAGCAGTCGGTACGGCTGCCAGCTCAACCGGGAGAGTAGTGTAGCGAACACAATAAGGGTCACTCACAACCACTTAAGGTTTAAAAGTATATAAATCCGAGTGAGCCGACTGGTATGAAAACACGAGCCACCTGACCCACTGATTCTAGAGTATATATAGAAGGTGAGCAATCTTACCCCCCCCCCCCTCCCAAGACGGCACTTGACTGATCGTTACGTTGCATGAGTGTCGGAGTGACACAAGATTGAGAAGGAACTGACGTCACAGCCTGGAGGAGCTCTGGGCACTTCTTCAACCTGCAGTTTACTGGTGAGCATAAGTTCCTCTGACAATTAGGCAATATTCTCTCTGGCGAGGTCCCGTTAATTGCTGACATATTATCTCAATTGATAGCAGGCAAGGCTAAGCATCCTATCGTCAATGTAGAGGAATCTTAGTGTTAAATAACTATCACATCTGTTGAGTTCTTATTGTATTATGTAGATTATTGTCCTGTAAACTATCTTATGATCTCATTTAGAGTTGTAATAAATGAATTTTAAAGTAGAGTCTCTACCTTACTACTCAGTATTAGCTACTCAACCCCCTTGAATGCCCCTTATTCTCCAGCGACTGCATTGAGTGAGAAATGCTAGATAGTATTGATTGTCTTGAGTATAATTCAAAAGTTTATTAGAAGGAGGTAAGGCTAAGCCGTTACAATACGTACATCCTGGTCAACATTGCAGACCTTAATTTTGCCACCTCACTACCTAACAATAGCAACATAACCTCTTCAGAAATAAAAGCCATCAGAGATCTTCAAAACAACTCAGGTGTAATGATACCCACTGAGACAACCACAATGATTACCTCAACAAAACAGACTACATTCGAGAAACAGAGAACCATATAAATCAATTCCTTGTGTCCCAGGGCTCCCTCCAAGCCCTATCTCAGGCTTAAATTAAACTGTTCACCCCAAAAATACCCACCAACAAGTTCTATACCTGCTTTCAAAGATATGTAAGAAAAAACGGCCATCCGCAGAACGCCCTATTTGATCAGGAATTGGCGGTCTGACAAAGAGAATCTCAGTACTTGTAGATGTCCACCTTCAACCTTGGGTACAGCAGATTCCATCCTACGTTCAAGACACTGGCTACTTTCACTTTCTTGGAAGATTGAGACACCTGGACACTATTCCTGAAGATGCATACATGGTCACCATAGATACTACATCTCTCTATACTAGAGCTGTGCAGATTTATAAAATTATGCATGTACAGAATCACCAATATGCTACAGATGTATGAAAAAACTTTTTGTTTATGCCATATTTTGGCGTGTATAGACCTCATCAGAAGTTTTTGATAAAAAATTAGGTATAATTAATAGTTCAAGTATAGGTCTCAATGATTTTTTGTCAGCAACAGAAAACTATGGCGATGTCAAACTAATTAGTTCGCCAATTAGTCTGATGTCCAGGTGCTCTCATCCGGCCAGAAAAAGAAAAAGACAGTGTGAGAAACAAGAGATATAGTGAAGGGGGCATTCTAAAAATAGTCAAGTGAATGTGTGGCAATGGAAGTTTAAACATTAAAATGAACTGCGTGTTGAAAAATTCCTGAACATGTTTTGGGCAAAAAAGTCTTTTTATTGCCATTATCTCGTATATAGTCCTCATCCCACTTTTTGTAGTCATTTTTGTTTGTAAAAATGTGAGTCCTATACATGCCAAAATACGTTATTTAAATTGAATTAGGTTTATGTAATATTCAAGTGCAGTGCAATTAAAAGCAATTTTAAAACTTATTTCAGTTTACAATGTCCGAAAAGTAAATAGAATAATACAACATGCCATACGAGTTCAAGTAAAAACAAAGAAAATATATGTTGGTCTATATTTATAAAAATGCACATTTGTGAATAGTAAGCATGCATAAGGTTGCTTACTTGTTTTTTTTTTTGCTGTTTAGTCAAGTGATAGACTTGAAACAAAAATGGTGGATTATTATAATATAGTATACATTGGTTATGCAATGGACACTATACTTGCAAACTATGTACTATTAAACTTAATTCTTTCTAAAAACAAAATGTAGACTAATTGATTGTTGTTTTGTGCTTTGCTACACATTTAGGTTAGTATGAAAAAATTTGTTTACGAACAAAGATTCAAATTTAATGCCTGTCACAGAACTAATTTTTAACATGTTAATGCTACAAATGAACTCATAAATACAATATATTTTTTATAATGAATCTGAAAGAAACACTTTCTATGTTGACTATAACTCTACGTGTACACTTGTGTAATGGCTGGAAATTATTGTTTGCTTCGTCGGAATTACGGTTATGGACAATAATTTTAATTAGAGGTTAATATTTGTTTCGACACACAGCAATGTTATCAATGTAATTTTTAAATTTGAATTAGTAATCTTGTTTTGAATGTTAAATATGTAATTTCTGTTATTTTTAAATATTGAGGAAATTTTTATATTAAGAGGGTACTGGACATAAATTAATGCTATTGAGGTTTATCGTATTTTACAAATTTTATGGAAGCCGAAAAACAAAACAAAGAGAGGGCAACCATACAGAATAGTTTTTATTAACTACGAGAGAAAATATTTTACCTGACTTACATTATTCTTCCGAGATATTTCTGACGCTGTCAATTTTTGTGCGTTTTCATGGCGCAAGACATTATGCATAGTTGATACAGTAATACTGCAAAATACTTGATCGTTAAGTTGGCAAAACCTATTATCTAGGATTGCCATTTTTACTCTTTTCTATGTTGGCTTTCAAAAACCAGTAAACATCAATTTTCGTATTTGGTGTTAATTTATGTCCCACGCCCTGTTAAGTACTTAACAAGAGAATGTTTATCCTTTTGAAAGAATTTGGCTACATTTCATTATGTTGCTTTGGCAACCAATAGCTGGTAACACTAATTCTGGTGAGTGCTACACTGTTTTTCAAATTTCATTGTTATATCAATTTCAAGTTTATAAAATATTATGGCCAAGAAGATGAACCATATTGAATTTTTCAATGATAGGAATGGGCGTACGCGCAGAAGACACAAGGTTTGGTGCCTAGCTAGGTGAGGTTCTCCATGTTGGGAGAATCGCTCGAGTTTCTTTATCCTAGACCAATTGTTGTGGGGGGGGGGGGGTAAACCCTAGAGTGAATTGTACCAGGTGTTCTTCTAAGTGGGAATTTATGGTTGTTTGCACTCTCAGATACTTCAACACAAATTGGGTAGTCAGATGTGAGGGTTGTATAATGAGCGGTTATCTAATTATAAAGCTTCGTGCTTGGTCCCCAGCTTCAGGGGCTGGCCGTTATATATTATTGGTCGCGTGGGCCATCTGACTGGGACAAAATTGTCAACAACACTTCCAAGGTGACGTTTCGATGGGCACTGTACCTTATTGAATGGTGGAGGAGGGGTGCTCCTTTTTGCTGGCCAACTAACGCAGTTGGTGAGCTCTTGGACTGTGTCCAATGTCGGTTGCGGTGGTGCAGGGCAGCGGATCTGGTTGATAGGGATAAGGGGGTTAGTATGGAGTCGTGGGCAATGTCCAAGGAAGGCGTCCCCTTCCTGCCGTATAAAAACTATGGCAGATTGGGCCTTACCAGGTTGTTTTATCAAAGGTCCAAATAGCGGGACCGGCAATTGAGAAAGATTAGTTACTTGAGAATTACTGCGCTCAGATTCTAATGGCTGTAAATTGTTTAATTCTCTAATGGCTTTCCTGAAAGCTTTCCTATGTTTATATTCTTACTTCCATGCTTTGCATAAGGCATTGAAACTATACTGAAATTCTTTGAGAAGAAGCAAGCAGAAACACTGTCCTACTGTGTATTTTCAGGATACAGTATTGTCACTCTCAGTACCCACTGTCCAGCCTTTTCAATCTGGGACTGACTGAGAGAGATGAAGAAATATCTGGCTTTTGGGTGTGGTACCCACACGGAGTCGAGTCAGTAGCAGAGGTGTTCAGTTTTCCTTCTGGCCTTTGCAAACCGGGAAGGAGAAGTAGATTACCTGGTCTGACCAACTTTTGTGTAGATTAGAGTTCCTAGTGTGTGGTGCAGCGGATGAGCTACCCAGGGGCTGGCCTCGGTTTGCCATTACTAAGTGTTGTCGAATTTACCTTAATGGTATAGTTGCGTTTTATTTGCTTTTCCTAAGTCTGATTAATAAAGTTAGAATAACTTAATTCTACTAGAGTTTGGGGTTCAAACTATGACAAAATAAATTATACTCTCCAAGTGAATTCAAATTACGTTCTATAATGGCATACTTTGGAAAATGCATTGAGAGTACACACTAGCTCCTGTCATGAAATATTTATGTAGTATTAAAATAATAATATATGAAGCTCGATCCTATGTTAATTCCAGGGGAAAGCATCCTGGGCAAAACTAGGTGTTTTACTGAAAGTGATAATAAGCAAGCGGTTTCTAATACACTATACCTAATGTAATGGGGATTGTTCTCAAGGAACCGAAGCTGTATAAAACGTTGTGACCTGCTACTAAATGGGATACTGGAAAAATACCAGAGGGTGTGTGGTAGGAGGATGTCTTCAATATGAAGAGTGGCCTTGTGGCCAGCTTTGTCCTGTAAAACAGTCTTCAGCCTTTTCAGACTGGAGGGAAGGTTAGACTGCCACTTGCCTTTGGCCTACTGACTTCACACCCTTAAGAACGTTCTTCAGCCTTCACAGACTGGAAGAGAGGGTGGGTGACCACTTACCACTACTGTTGCCCTCTGCATTGCTCAGACTGGAGGGACAGTGACTGTCTTGAGCCAGGGATGGCAGTATAGTCCAATCACACTTTCTTCAGCCTTTTGGAATTGAACCTTTGAAAAATCACCCTAGAAGTAACATGTTAACCTGGTTTGTTCAATCACTTGTATTCAAGAAATCCATAACACTGTGATTAACTCTAAAGTACTGTATTTTTGAATAAATGAAACTTTTCGAAATATCTTCTATAACTTGTAATGTTTATTTCATATTATATACAAATTAAAAACAGCAAGCGCAGGGTGTATTGGCAATGGCTAGTAAGAAATAGTTCTCGATTCAAATATTGTTTCAACATAGTTTTTTGTTATGTCCTTTGTAAATTAAATATTGCTATTTAAATATTTCGGTAGCCCCGATAGAAACATATTTCATTGTTACAGATGAAAATAACAGCGTAAAATAATGTACGTAGGCCGTAGTGACGTGATGTTTTTTTTTTGACAGACGAAACTGTTTTCTGGGCAGAGTTTATCACTCTCTCTCCCTCTATGTCACTCTCTCCCCCTCTCTGGAAATTTCCCTTCGCTAGTAAACAGTAATGATACGTTTAAAATGGTAGTATATTCCGTACTTATTACAGCAAAATAATGATTTCTGAATTTGGAATTTACAATTGACGAAGAGATTTTGTTTAAATATCTATGTTAGATGTGATGGCGCGACGTGCGATGCTTACAAATCCAGCAGGGTGGCAGAAGTGGTTTGGAAGGGAGAATCTAGAACTTGATCACCTTCCACGCCCTTTTCCCAATATGGCGGGTGATTATACCCATTTTTTATATGGCTTTATGACAGATAGTGATGTGGCGACAAGTCAATGATATGGTGTGTTTCTTAACGAAGCCACAAGCTCATACTCGTGTTTTTTAAACATCCTAGGCAAGTTACGTGATAATTATGCTTTTCCACTCAGAGTGAAATGTGTTGTGATTGTTGCGTATGAAAGGGTGTGGTGGCTGTGTTGTAATTGTTAACGCAGGCCAGGTGTATGTGTTGATTTCAAATATGTGCAAAATTTATACATTTTAACCATGAACTGATGATGTGACAAAATAGATTTAAATTCACATCTTTATTACAACGTTGTACCTTTGCGCTAGGTGTTTGAAAAACAGTTGTGTAACGAGCTTATGTTTCTGTGATTTGAATGTCTGCAACTATCCCAATGAAATACTAAGCCCATCCAGATAAAATTAATTAAATAATAAAATAAACTTACAAACCAGTATGTACCAATGCATGTAAATATTAGCGGAATAAATGTAACAGTAGGTCTCTGTGTTTGCATGTTCTCCACCATCTTTTACGTTTGTCGATGTACAATAAATAAGCGACACGAGTTGTGTGCTTGAATTTACTGTGTCGTTTCGTTGGACTGGTTGTCCCTTCGATTTAATTTTTATTCCAAACACATATTAATAACAACACGTTAAATAATACTGTGGTTTCCACCACAGTTGTATAAAACACCGTCGTGGCAAAATATTAATGTGTATTATGTGTAGAGACCTGATAAAGTAGGTGTTATTTTTGTCAAAAATAGTTGTTATTCTCTTGGTACAAAAACGCAGGATTCTGCATTAGAATTGCTCCAATTTTTAATGTGTTCTTTATAAAGGCATACATAATTTGAGATATGTCACTATATTCATAAAACCTAAAGTTGGCAATGTTATTCCTATTGATAAGCAATGTTTCCTATCTATTGTTATTTCCGTGCAAAAATTCCTAACTCCCAAAGAAATGTACAGTTATGGTTTTAATACAGACAACGGTTTATCAACAGATAACATTTAAAACAAGTTCAGATTTTACTTAAGATTTTGTATTCTGCCTATTACCTGGAACAACAAACGGTGGCAATACACTGGCAAGGGCATACTGTTTCATGAAAAGAATAATGTAAACAATTTATACACATCTATAAAAGCACTGTTAAAAAAGATAATAAGTGCCTTGTACGAACAGCAAATAAAAAATTAGAGATCTGCCTATACGTTTTTGAACTATCGAAACTTTCAACAACACATTTCTTCGTTAGGCCCGCTGACAAAACTTTAGTGTCTTCAAAACGTCTAAATTTTTACCGCATATATTTACAGAGAATGTGTATGATAAAAATACAGTTTACTGGACGAATACGAGCTTACAATACGTGATAAATTGATTTACAAATATATTCTATGCAAGTAATTGAATATAAAAAACATTTTTGAACGACGCCGCTACCCCGCTTTGTAAAAAATAAAGAATTGTTGGTTTAAACGTGAAGATGATACTATACAGATATAAATGACACGTGAATTCCATGGATAACATGGTGTTTGGTGGACGTGAACACTACAACAGCGTTTTCCTAATGAACAAACTTTTGCAGGGCTGCAAATAGAATGTTCACTCAAAGTGAAGCACATCACTTGTGCTCATTTTATCTATGGTTGTAAATACTCGTGATGGAAAGTAAGTATGTTTTCGTTCAAGGTGATAAATCGAAGAAATCTACTGGCCAACCTATGGCATGCATTCGTATTTGAATATCCAAAAAAAAAAAAAAAAAAAAAAAAAAAAAAAAACATTAAATATGTCCTAAGAAGCAACTATGTGACATAAAACAATAATAATTCATGAAAATACTACAGGATTTTGTACAATTCGTGAATTACAGCTGAAATTCTCAAAAAAACACAATTTTCCGTTTTTTATGTCAAAATTCGCATTATTTTTTTGCTTTATCGCATTTGCTAATTTTTCAGGTCTCTAATTTTGTGTAACGTGCTATATTGTGTGTAATAAATAGTTGCAAAGCTGACCTAAATATTATTATAGGTCTAAATTGTGAACATTCGTAGGAAATGGTTTCTGCATAATATGACATAATTATTTGAACTGCTGTAAACAGCAACCAATTCATTTGACAGTTATAAAAGTAAAAGTCAAATGGCAGTGTTTATGCTTACGTGTAGCGGAAGGATACGTAATCAGTAACCAAAAGTAGAAATTTAGCAGGGCTTCAGAAAAGGCCGAAGTTATCGTGAATCAACTATAGTAGGATTATGTGTGTTTGGGAAAAGGGGGCCGGAGCCGGGAGCCGCCATCTTGTTATGTCACCATCCGCTACCTTGGACCTGACCCATATGACGTATGACCTTTACCTTGACTTCAAGAACCTTTGATCCCAAAAATCAATAAATAAAAAACCTTTAAACATTCCATAAGGCCCTCAAAAAATTTTAAAAATTTCTAAAAAAATTTTGAAAAATTTATTACTAAAAATTATTCAAAGGATTCTCAAAAATGACTTATTTTTCCCTTAAAACTGCTTGAAGTCCCCCTTGTGCAGAAAGAAGGCCCTTGAAATCTAATTTTCATCCAATTTAATTAATTCGGGGGCTTCTTTAGGACCTACAGAGCAGTGGTGGCCATACTTGTTTTATAGGCATACCCCATGCCAAATAGATACAAGGGATACACTGAGTCAGACCTAAGCATCAGCCATCTTGCATTCATATTGTATGCAGGTGTCATTGATTTTGACCTTTGACCTTAAAAATGCAAAAATTCCAAAAAATTAAAAAAATTTTTAAAAATTTCCCCAAAAAATTATTATTAATAATTTAAAATTTTCTTTAAATTGTTTAAAGGATCCTTAGGAAAGGCAATTATTTTCTGACTTCAGCGACCTTGGAGTCAGGACAAGTGGGACTCAGGACCTATAAACCTTTGACCTTGTACCTTTGGCATAGAAAATGCAAAAATTAAAAATTGACAAAAAATCCCTCTGTTCGACTCTAGCAGACGACTGACTCCCTCACCCCCACTCCCCTCAACTATACTCATTCCACCATCTTAATTTTTTCGTTTATAATTTGTTAATACATTACTGGAGGCCACTATCTTGGTAGGTGACAACTATCGTGGTAGGTGACTACCATTTTCATCACCCATCTGCCATATTGGAAGCCAATGACCTGGAAAATAACTCTTGAAAAAATCCATAAAATCCAACAAATATTTGGCATTACAGACTACCACTGCCATACTAGATGCATACTGCCTCAACCTTGACCCCATGACCTAGAAAACAAAAAACTTGAGAAAAAATACATAAAAGTCAGCAAGCATAATACATTACAGACTATCACCGCCGTGTTAGATGCAGGCTACCTTGACCACCCCATGATCTTGAATGACCTTGAAAACAAAAAACTCAAGGAAATTACATGAAAGTCAAGCATAATACATAACAGACTACGGTATTACCACCATATTGGATACCGACTTATTCAATCTGGACCCCATGACCCAGAAATGACCTTGAAAATAAAAATATGTGAATAAATCCATAAATGTAAGCATGCTGGAGGCCAAGCAATCTGTCTGTCCTTATATTTATAGACATAAGAAGCCTTGTAAATTTCCACCCTATTTAAAACAGATGTTTCCAATAAGCATTATACCTACAAGCATGATGTGAAACTTTGACGGCATGCATAATTTATTAAATATATTTTTGTTATTTAAAATGAAAATTTATTCATTTTTACAAACTTTTTTATAAATTTACATATAGTACAGTATACTATATAAAATACTTTTTAATAAAATTCATTTTGTTTCTGTACCATTCCAATTTTAATTTTATTCTAACAAATTTGGAAAACATACAATAAAACACAATTTTATTCACAGGCACATTTTATTTAATTAATTTATTACAGTCGCTAACACCCTCAAAAACATTACAATTTTCTTTCATATGTCTTGTAGTAGGTTGTCGCTACAGCTGATCTGCCTACAGCATGTGTCTCACAAATATGGCATGCGACAGAGATTTTTAGCACAATTAAAGCGCTCATGTTGCCGAGCATTGCTGCTGCCTGTGAAGGCCTTTTCACAGAAGCGGCACTTATAATATCAGAATGGTTCAGCAGAGGTGGTTGACCATACAGATGCTGCTGGCACAGACATTGATGGTCCAGTTGGGGATGCCGGTGGAGCTGCTGTAGGTAGCCCACCTATAGAAGTTGACAACACTATCAACGTCATGCCTGAAGTCGTTGGTAGCTGCACTGCTTTAGGTGACCCACCTGAAGAAGTCAACGACACTCCTGTAGCTACCATTAGCTCTGGGGGGGGGTGCCCAAAGACATCGCATATGCGGGATAAGACTGATGCGAATGGCACAAGCTAGTCAAGACAATCTACCTTTCACAACAGTTGCTGTCAAGCTAAGCCTCTCAGCTGACCTCCCTACTGCTTATATACGAGAATGCGAGCTCTAAAACGTCATACTGACTTTGAACCAATTGTACAACACCATTAATACATTGATCGGACACCGACCAGCCAATCACCAAGTTACCACATGTTTGCAGCAGGTTTGTGGTGGTGATTCGACCAAGAAAACATGCAGGTACTATCATAGCAATATATTAATTACATATGCTTGTAGGCATATGTGTATATCTAAAATTAGAAACTTAAATTAATTATATGTACCTATATTAATATATAAATATATATGTACCTATATTAATATATATATATATATATATAGACATTAAAATAAATAATGTACTTCCATATTTATATGTACATACTTATTGATGTGCTCTCCTATCTTCGTGATAGTGGTTAAGGCGATGACTGCCCTCTTGAGTTCGTCAAGTAATCGTGCCGCTGCGTTTTAGCTGCTACTCTGACCCGGTGGGTTGGGGTAGGTTCTGTTGTGGGACTATTTAGTGGGAGGATACCATCTGAGGGGAGGGGAATCAAACCCCAGAGTGAGGCAAATCGTGGTTGATTACCTTCCAGTGTCTCGTGTTTGACGACATTGACAATAGGTTGGATCTTCGGCATGGTGTGCGGTGAAGACAGGCTGGTAGAAGGATCATTCCAGTAATGAGTTGCAGGGGAGAGCAAGGAGAGGAGGTGCCTTCGGCTCAAATGCGGCGAAGGACAGGTTAGGCTGAAGCTAATGGGCAAGCTGATCAAGATCTACTGCATGGACTGTAGTGGAGAAAATGAAGATTGGTCACAAGTGGGCGAGTGATCAGCTATTTATACTATTGCTGGTGTACCCCTACAGTCAGCTGGATAGGGATGGTCAATGGAAAGGGGGTTAGTTAGAGCATAGCTTCCCTAAGATGTGACATCACCAGCCAGTTTGGAGATCAAGATGCAGCAAAAGATACTGGTAGAGCCATCTGGCAGCGTGAGGTGGTACTTGGTGCCTTGGATGCATAGCCACAGTGGCTTGGCCTTCCTCACTACGAGGGTTGCCAAAAGGTGGGGACGCCAGCTGTCCCGAAGGTGTATGAGTCGTGAGGCGAGTTAATGGATGGTGATGGTGGATGATCCAGCCGAAGGAATTGGCCTTATCCGCAGTGGCTAGGTAGGTCAGTATGCAGGAATATAATTTGTGGGGGAAGAATGCATGAGACTTCGGGATTACCTTAGGTGGGAATTGAACCCGGATAATCTTCGCGGCAGTCAACTTCGCATTGCGTGCATTCTGCACGTCCTAGTTCTGGGCTTCCTTCGGGGTGACGACTATGCTAATAGATTGGGAGTGCCTCATCTTAATTGTAAGCAAGTATTGTGAGCCAATCAAATATCTGTTTTCTTTGCTGTTTTAAGAATAATTCAAACGCCTAAGAAAGGAGGTGGGCATAACAGCCAATTGAGATGATTAGCCCGTCGGGCATGGCAACAAAAATTAAACCAGCCCTCAGTTACTACAGCATGCAACCAGGCCAGTGAACCCCCACCCATTATTCGGGCTATCAAACCCTTGTTTAATTCAGTTAAGGAATTGCCACAGATTACGGACAATTGTAGTTATTTCTTGGACTCCTTGCTAAGATTTGTTGGCTGTGGCCAGATCAATAGCACCTGAGTAATTTAGTTCTTCGTGAACCTAAGTCAGAATCTAGCCCTCCATCACGACCGCGTCTAGTTCAAAATGCAACCCCTGCCACATGTCAAGTGTGTACCACCTCCGGAAATGTGATCACACCTTTGTCATTCCCCCTAAACCGGTCCGTACACGCAAGGTGGTTGCTTCCTCTGCAGATTTTGTCCACATATGAAAACCGACAATGCCGACCCCATATAATTGCTCTGGTATCGTACAAGATACAGAATGGAAACTATCGGGAGTAGTATAGTACACCGCCATTTCGTAACTCCATCCCCATTTAATTATTTAATTGTGATAGCTGGCATCACAACTTTTGGCAACCTTTACGGTGAGTAAGACCAAGCCCTCTGGAAGGGAAGTCTGCAATCAAGCTCACCCTGGGGTTTGATTCCTCTCCTCCATCTCTCAACCATTCAATGAGTCAGTGTCACACTAGTTCTCCCAACGTGGGCAGATCCCCGACCCACCAGGCAAAACACTTCCAGGACTCAATGACACTGCAGAAGGGTATCCCATTATATGCAGGAGAGAATCAGCACTCTCATTAACCAAGCTTAATTTTATCTACTCAACCGGCTAGAGTAGGAACAACCACCAACCGTCAAGTACGTAGTCAAACTAACCGTAACTGTACATAAGAGAGGTTAGTTCGCCATTGGTTAGTTGAGGTATTTGTGAGTGAAGATCTCGTATAATTATTAAATCCCTTCCTTTCTTTTTTAAAAATGAATAGAAAAAGGAAAAGGGGTAGAGTTGGTCACCACCAAGGCGAACTGGTTTTAATTCCTGGCTGGGTTGCTCCCGGGATTTTCGCATGTGTGAATTGTGCCGAACAATGCCTTTGGTGTTCTGCAGGTTTTCTTGAGGATTTCCTGTTTCCTCTGCCCTTGCATTCCGGTGCCGCTCCATACTCACCTCGTTTCACCCTCATTGGTTCTCAAGACCCCTCTTATAAGAGCCACCCAAATCTCTCCACTTCTCTGAATGATATATTTCCCATAATAAACAAGTTCATTTTGCAGTTTTGTAAGTCTAAAATTGTTTGGTAGTGACAGCTAGAAGATATTAGAATCATTCAAATGTTCTTGATAGTTTAGTATTTCAGTCCAAAATTTTAAACTGTTATAATTCTAAATTTATATAAATTTTCAAGTCTGCATTTTGTTAATTGATGGCTGGGTACTGCTGTTAGCATGATTATACTACACAGAAAGAACAGCTTCAGGGTGGGCTTAAAAAATGTTCACAGTATAATTGCATCTTAAAATGTGACACATTACAGTTGGTGTTGGAGGAAAGGTATTTAAAAATTGTTTCTGTTAATGCTGCTAGTTAAATTTAAGATGTAATTTTTAAAATAAACATTTGCAGAAGTTATACAGTGCAGCTTGTAGTTGACATAGTTTAAACACTGAAAAAATCTAAAAACCAAAATAAGTTTTTTAATAGGAGGAGGCAAGTATACCCAACCTATTGGCTAAGCTTTTAATATATCACTGAGTGACAGTGGTAACTAGAGATCTGACCACTAAAAAATAAAGCTGAAGTCAAATACCTGCTTGTAGTTGAAGCTCAACTCAAAGTATTTTCTAGATTAAAAAAATTCAGACTTTAATGTCAATGGCAAGTCATTTGGCTGGTGAGTAATGAGACAGTGTTTTCCTATATAGTATCAAAAAATACCACATTATGAAATATAAACATTTAAAAGGTAGGAGTGTTTACATTTAAAAGGTAGGAGTGTTTCAGTAAAAGGATTTCTTTCTCAGAATTGGAGATATGAGTGCTGTTTAATAGCAAAATTAGAATAAACCTGGCTGCAAATTGGCCTATGATGAGGTGCCTGACGAGACAGATTGTTACCATTTGCTAGAAAATGTTTTTGTACCTTCATTGTCAAACTTATTTTTTGTATGCAATAAAAGAGCTTGAGCTGAGCTCTACTTGAAACTTTGGGAATTTTTAAAAGGTTCACTTGGGCTCGGTTTGGAACTAAAAATGCTAGGCAAATGGACCTCTTAGTGTTAATGTATGTTTAGTAAGTTTAGTTAGTGATCTGCAATACTGTGATCAGTAAATGTTGTTGGAAGGCACATTGCTATGCAGGAACACACACAGCAAGTGCTGGATGAAGAAGGGGGGGTCCTTGGTCAGACTTGCAGGGCCAGCTGGCAGACTACAACCTCGTGGTGGACAAGATGAACATGGAAACAGAGAAGGGGGAGGTGGATGCAGAGTGCCAGGAATTGCGGGCCATCAATAACAAGCAGGCTGGGGAACTGGAGGAGTTGTTTGCACAGCGCCAGCTCAAGGACACTGTTGTCCAACAGTTGGAGCGGGAGATCAACCAGGTAGCCAGTCGTGTTTCACACTCTCATCAAATCATAACTGTGTTCTTATATATTCCTAACTGTAGCACTAATCATAGAACAGTAAGGTGGTAATCAGTTTGCACCATAACACTGTAATCAGCTTAAGTGTTTCGAGGCAACTAATTTGCCCATATTTATCTTCAAATGCATTTAATGCAGTTGTCAAAAAATCTGTAATGGAAAGATCAATTTCGGGATAGCATTTTGTTAAATTGAGCTTTTGCTTTTGTGTTTTTTATGATCAAAGTGACATACTATTTTTCTTTTTTACAGTTTGCATGCAATCTTCCATGATCAGAATGAAACAGAAATAAGTTTTATTTACCCAGGGTTAACATTTGACGCAGTCGGATGAGACACTAGACGAATGATGACACAAAAACTTACCGGTAATTTGGGCGCCAGCGGTGCTTCCCAATCACCGCACTAGCGAGACTCGGGGTTCTCAGGGATGTTGTGGGTTCTGTGTGTCCATTTCACCCATGCGTACTTACAAACACGTTGGCAATACTAAACTTTTAATAAAAATCACTGGAATAAACAATAGATAAAACATATGTGGCTAGGACACTGTCACTACTGAATAAAAAGTTGAGTTCACTGTAGACTTGTTTTATTGATATTGTTTATACACATCAACGTGCCAATGAAATGGTTATCTCAATAATGACTAGTCAATTCCGCTTGGGTGCTCCCCAACCCGTAATTAATCTAGCGCACACCTAAATGTTTGATCTCACCTAGGTGCGTGAAAGCACAGCCTTCACACAAGGGAAGAGGGCCGACAGCCGCTAGGGTGGACTGACGGTTTTTCCCTGAAAACAGGACACAGTGAATTACAAATGAATACCCTTAATACACATTAACACGAGTGATTACTTGGCATCACTAACGCGAACTTGTCGGGGTTCGTTCGCCAGCACATGGTTAGTGTGGTGACGGCCTATACAAAGAGCCGGCTAGAACGGGAATAATTGCATCGTACGCTAATTACACAATTACAGAGACCCTTGAATGATACATGAAATAAGATGGGGCACGAGATGAATATTCTTAATAAACACACACATGTGTGAAAACGAGTTTAGGTGGCGCGAATTCTGCCGGATAAAGTTCGTAGCGGATCACGCAGTGCAGGTGAAATTGCAATATTTCTGCGTGGAAATGGCAAACTAAATTCAGATATAATATTATTTGTGTTTGGCAAATGGTTCTCTTTATGATTAGCATTGTTACAGGCTTGTAACATGCCTGATGGCGGTAAAATCAAACATTACTGTGGCTGCGTGGTCAAGTACAAAAAGCATCAATTTACTTGAAAAATACATTAAACCCTGAATGAAAAATATATAGAACCCTGAAATAAATGATTGCACATACAGTGTTGTACAAATAAGCTCTTAAAACGCATTGATGGCATATACAAAGATTTGGCTTCAGTTGGCAACGTGGTTATATGTGATGTTGCCGTAAAATATTCAAACATGAAAATGACCCTTAAATACATACAGAAAAATAAAGCTCTTAAAATTGCATGTAGCAATTATGCGGAAGTTACAATGAAATGCCATAAACATAGGCAGATGGCGTCTGATTCAAATGTGCGGGTCGCGTGACCTCTCCGACATCATTCTCCTCCTTCTCCTCAATTAAGTTAAAAATGCCACAAGGGCGTAAGAAATTGGTCAAGCGGGAGCATAATGCTGGGGAAAATGTCTGGCAAAAATGTACGTAAGCAAAGATTAACCGGTAAACTACATGGACTACGGAAACCTACATCAGTGAACAAAAGTTGTAGTGCACACATGACAGTGTCTTACCTCGCCAGCTCTCCTCGACAGACTGTCCAGATACAAGCGTCGCACGGACCTATCATGGCCGCGTACGGGGTTCACATAAGCGGAAGTGTTATGCACGCCGAGTGAAATATTTTATAGTGAAAATAAAATTGTACAAATTAAATTCGACATTGTTTTACATTTATATAATTTTGTTACGAATTTCAATATTATTTTAATGTCTCTTTGTGATGGCGTTCATGCCAGAATATTAAGTGTTCTTAATCTCGGTGCCACAGCCACTTTGAATATTCATAACAAAACAATTAAAATTAGTATAAGCACTTTGAAACGTTTTAAGACATATTAAATACTGTAAAGACATTATAACACATTATACCCTGAAATTAACATTTATAGGAAAGTTCAAAATTGTCGGCCTCTTTGTGCACATGCGGTACACGTGACACGTGAGCGCCGTCATGGGCTCTAGCACCGCTGGCTGTTAGCCGGCTTCACATTTCTGTGTACCAAGTCATGAATGGTAATTTCTTTCATTTGTAGTATTTAAATTATTCATGAGAGATCCATTTTCCTGAATAAAAATTTACAGAATTATTTTTTAATGTCTTTTTTTTATTTTTGTGCATTTAATTTTGTAACTTTGGGCAGGTGCTTATCTGTAATTGGTTACCGACCACTGCTTTTTGCTCACTCACTGGATTGTGGATGTGCTACATTCTTTCTTTACTTGTATTATTACAATTTGGATTAATGTGCAGCGTTTTGATTTCCCTTGGTTTTGATTACTGTTTGTTGACGACTTATTACATAGAGTTCATTTGGGCTCCAATTTGTTATGTTAAAGTTGTCGACCTAAGCAGTTTCAAGCATATCTTATTTGATGAACATCTGCATTTTTGAAGTGATTAATGATATTTCATTTAAAAAGGTGCGATTTGTGAGACAGTTGCAAATAAATATCAATCTAGTATGCAATTTACTTTATATGAGAAATTCTCATACAATATTTAGCATAAAGTTGGCATTTTGTGCGAGTTTTGTGTGGTGTAAAACTGGTTATAATAATGCTTTTGCTTTCTTCATTCTGTGTACTTCATAGTTTATGGTGTTTCGATTATGGTATCTGCTTTATGTTCTTCCTTTTCCATCTGTTCTATCCAATCCAATATTTTAATGGTACTACCAAGTTTGCAGATCATATTTTCTCTCACTACTTGTGTATTCCACCCATCCCCCTCCTGTACTGTTAAATAAATGACTTACTTTGCAGCCTTGGTGTTCTAACTAGTTCCTCTTTTTTATTAAAATAATTTTTTTTATCCAGTAAATCTGGAGGGTGGAGTGATTTTATTTGCTCCTAACATCAAGGTCTTGAGAACAGATGAGAGTGAAGTGAGTATGGAGCGGTGCCAGAATTCAAGAGTGGGGGAAGC